>OX451737.1:1517085763-1517410763 GCA_948472305.1 Vicia faba
TTTGTCCATTTTTTCTATCATTTCAATCCTTTTATTCAAGGGAATTCAAATGTGGTTCAAACTTTATTCATTCCTTAGGCCATTGGTGATGATGATAACTAGTGCAAGTGTGCGAAAGCATTTTATATGCAAAAATTGGAAGAACATTAAAAAGAAGGAGAATTTTAAACTTGAGGAAAGCATTAGTTAAATTCAAAGTTTTTGGACTTAAAGATACAAGATCAAGGTTTCAAAGCATACACCATTATTCATTCAATAATTCAAAGTTCATCATTTTAAAACAAAAATCAAGAATATTCAAGTTCCAAAATACATTGAAGAAAATCACAAGTGCATAAATCCCTAAGTCCTGAAATGCTTTCGTAATCCTCAAGCTTCAAAATTTGTCCAAAATAATTCCAAAAGAATGTCACCTTTGCTTGTAAACCATGTCCAAAAAAATCTCTACAAACATGATTCAAAATAGTGTTGGAATATTAAAGCCAAAATAGTTCAAAATAGGGTTGTCATCACTTGGTTTAACCCCTTGTATCCAAGCTACCTAAAGCATTTCATGAACAGGACAAACCGGTTCACAGATTTTACTGAACCTACATAAAATCCAAACAGAATCAAAACCCAAATTGGAAACGGTTCATTGGAAAAAACAGATTAGTAAAATAGTTCAGAGAAAAATCCAAATTCGCACTTTAGCTCTGCAATTTAAAGTCAGAAAATAAAAAAAAAAGTTATTCCAATACAAAACAGATAGAAAAAACTCAAACTCTAATATTACAGCTCAGCATATCTCAAACTTCTCTAATAAGCTTCATAACAGAATTGGAAAATGAGAAATGAGATTCAATCCCAACCATTCATTTGTTATAACAGATTTTTAAAATCAAGGGATCAGATGTTTTTACTTGCAACAAGCTTCTCACACAAGCCAATCCAACTGATATATAACAGAATTTATCTCCAGATTATGGGGGGGAGAACATGATTTCATTTTCTGCAAAAAAAGAAAAGATTTTGAGTGAAGTTTCAGTGTTCTATCTAAAATTCTATGAGATTTCATCATGATTTTCTGAATTCACTCTCAAATTTCAATCTGGTTTTTCTTTTATACACATTCATTCATTCACACAAAAAATCAGGGAGAAAACCACAAAAATAGGATTCATTCACAGTCAAGGAATTTACCAGAAATTTACCAATCTTTCTCTTCGAAAATCACAATTCTGCCGGAAATCATTCTTCAGATTTTCTCTCAACAGCAGCATCCATCATCAAATTCTCTACAATTTCCACTCTCTGCATCATCTTCATATCAATTCTATTTCATATCATCAGCTATTCTGCAACACTCGTCAACACTGCTACGAATCCAGAACAAAAAATAAATCGTAGAAAAAGAAAATTTGAAGATGAAGTGATATTGAAGAATCAGTGGAACAAAGTTTACCTCTAAATTTGAGATCCTCTTTCCTAATTCTAAGAAGGCTCCAGACTTGCCTTCGTTAGGTAAGTATACTCCACTCTCTTATTATGTAATTTTACTGTCTTGTTCAGATCGTTTGCGTCAAATGTTCTCATCACTGCATAATGTGAGTTGAGATATTGAGACGGGTCAACGGAGAATGATACTGATAGCGAAGAAGAGGACTTGAAGTTGATACGAATATATTGATGGAGCTGAAAGAGTGAGAAGAACCACGAGCGAAAAGTGAACGAAGACGTGACGCTGATGATTCATCGGAGAATGTTGAATTCGTCAGAGTCGTGGTGATCTTGGGGTGAATGAAACACGTGAAATCAAATTCGAGATGTTATTGAGCTGCGACTGAGTTTACGGGAAGAAGAAGGAGAGAGACAGAGACTTGAGCAAACACGAAGGAGTCGATGGAGCCACGACTGTGTTGAGTTGGAGAAGAAGGTTGAATTTTTGTGATGCTGCGCCGTTGCGTCGAAGAAAAAGAAGTTGTAGCAGCTGAAGAGGTGAGTCGAATGCAGGTCACAGTTGAGAGAGAGGAGATAGCTTCTTCCGTGTTTTAAAACCCTAATCCCTTTTCTCTCAAACGACGCCGTTCTTTTTTTTAATTGTTATTTGTTTTAAATTAATATTTTGAAATAAGTAATTGCTGAATTTTGAAAAGGGGAATTGGACTGAATTAAATGGGCCTCGTTTTTGCATCCCGCTTAAGCCCATACTGCCATCAATTTTTGGAGCTTGTTACCAAAAAACTTGTGTTGGACCCTTCAGCATAGGCCTAGCGTCCCATTTGATTGCAACACATGTGAGCCAAACTTTATACCTCCCTCTATTTCCTATTCTTTTATGGTTTTAATTTTATTTTCTTTTATTGTTTTTTTTAGATATTAAGATGATAAAAAAATAATAAAAATAATTAAATAATTAAATAGTTTAGGCTTTTATAAGCATTTTAGGATTTAATTAGATTTTATTCCTTTTTTTTTCTTCATACTTTTAATTTCTTTTAAATCAAACTTACACATCATGTTTTATGTGTTTTCTTGGTTTAATATTGATCAAATAATATGCTTGAAAATTAAGGATTATCTTGCATTGAAATGTCGTGCTCCTTTAGGATTCCATGAGACTATTAATCCCTTTTTTGATTGTTTTATGTTGATTAGACCTTAGGAGGTTAACACAAGCACAAGCATCAGAATAGCTTTTGCCTTCTTGCTTCAGGATAATTTCTTAATCTTCTTTAAAAATCTTCTCTCTCCTTTTGAAAACTCTTCTTGTTTCTAACTTGAACTGATTTCACAATAAACTTGGATTTAGGTCCATGCCTTTTCAAAAAAAAAATCTTTTCTTAATCAAACTTTAAACAACTTAACAATACTTTGAACTTTTTGTGAGAAGACTAAAAGTCAATAAATATCATTCAAACCATTTTGCCACTTTGGCTCTTACTCTTAAACTTTTCTCAAAAGATTCGACTCTTGTCAATCCTTGTAGTGATGCAAACAACTATACTTCTATAATATGTAGTAAAGAGAGATATTTTCCACTTGGGTGTTGAGTGAGGTTTTGTTGATTTTAAAATCCAAACCATATCCTCCACTTTGAGATGATGCAAATTATCCTTTCTCATGATTGTGGGTGGTAAGCACGTTTTTCCACACGGACAATGACGATGATGCCTTATCTCATAAAATTAACCAACACACGTGTGTTTTAAAATTTTTGAAAGAAGAACTACGGGTATTCTGATTCCTCCCGGGATACGTAGGCACTAGATTGAAAATCTGGGCTAACGCAATAATAAAAAACTTTCTTTTTTCCCGAATTGATTCATTCATGCAAATAGCTCTTTTTAATAGCCAACATACACATATTTACAAAGAGGTTCCTGCGGAGTACCGTAGATGTTTAGGGTGCTAATACCTTCACTTTTTCATAATCAACCCCCTTACTTAGAATCTTTCCCTCTCTTTTTGGGTTATTCGCTCTTTTCCCATTCCTTTGGAAACAATAAAGCACGGTGGCGATTTTTATTTTGATTTGTATAAGTCTATTCAATCCAATGGCTCAGTCTTAAACATTTCTACCGCTACACCACCTGTTTAGTAACATTAGCATATGAAGATGCCTCCACCCATTTGGTGAAATAATCGATGGCCACTAAGATGAAACGATGTCCATTTGAGGCCTTTGGTTCAATCATTTTGATCATGTCAATACCCCACTAGAGAAAGGCCATGGGAAAGAAATAACATTGAGAAGTGTAAGAGGTACATGTATTTTATCAGCATAAATTTGGCATTTATGGCACTTCTTAGCAAATTTTTAACAGTCAAATTTCATTGTCAGCCAATAGTAACCTGCCCTAAGCATCATTTTCTCCATTGAATGTACATTGGCATGTGTACCAAATGAACCTTCATGAACCTCATGCATTAACAGGTCTGCTTCGTATCTATCCACGCATTTGAGCAAGACCATGTCATGATTTCTTTTATACAATACATCTTCATTAAGGAAAAAGCTACCCGCCAACCTTCTCAATATCTTTCTATCTTTATTTGATGCACCAATTGGGTATTCCTGAGTTTGAAGAAAGTGCTTGATATCAAAATACCAAGGTTTTTCATCTACCACATCCTCTGTTGTAAACACATGAGCTGGTCTATCCAGACGCCGCATTGTAATACGAGGCACATCATACCAAGTATTAACTTGATACATAGAAGCCAGAGTTTCCAAAGAGTCCACCATTTGATTTTCATCTCTTGGAATATGATGGAATTCAACTTTTTTAAAGAAGGGTAATAGTATTCTAGCATAATCTTTGTAAGGGATCAAGCCAGGATGTCGAGTATCCCATTCTCCTTTAATCTGATTAACAACCAAAGTTGAATCACCATACACATCTAGAATCTTGATTCTAAGATCAATGGCCTCCTTGAGACCCATAATACAAGCCTCGTAATCCGCCGTATTATTAGTGCAATCAAATGTCAGCCTTGCAGTAAAAGGAATGTGTGATCCATGTGGAGTAATGATCACCGCACCAACTCCTTTTCTGTAAGAATTCACCGCTCCATCAAATATCATGCCCCAGTGAGATTTAGGATCTAGACATTCCCCAAGAAAAGGTTCATCATAATCTTTTGATTTTAAGAACATCACATCCTCATCATGGAAGTCAAACTTAACATATTGATAGTCATCTACCGGTTAATGAGAAAGATAATATGCCAGCACACTGCTTTTTATGGCCTTTTGAGTGTGGTACTCAATGTCGTATTCGGATAATAACATTTGCCAGTGGGAAATTCTCCATGTGAGAGAAGGCTTTTCAAAAATATACTTAATTGGATCCATTTTGGAAATCAACCAAGTAGAATTATTCAACATATATTATCGCAAACCCTTTGCCACCCAGGCCAGAGCACAACATGTTTTCTCCAACATAGAATGTCATGACTCACAATCAGTAAATTTATTACTGAGATAGTATTTGGCATATTCTTTCTTTCTTGTCTCATCTTGTTGTCCCAAAATACAACCTATATAAATATCCAACATAGTCAGATACATGATCAACGGTCTTCCTTCAATGGGAGGGAGAAAGATAGGAGGTTCAAGTAGATATTATTTGATGCTTTCAAATGCCCTCTGGAAATCCTCTATCCACACACAACCTTGATCCTTCTTTAGCAACTTAAAGATCAGTTCATATGTTGCAGTCATGTGGGAGATGAATCTGGAAATATAATTCAGACGCCCAAGGAATCCTCTAACTTGCTTCTCAGTCCATGGCACAGGCATTTCTTTAATAGCTTTGACTTTATCTGGGTCAACTTCAATCCCTTTTTGGCTGACAATGAAACCTAACAACTTCCCTGATCAGACATCAAAGGTGCATTTGTTTGGATTCAAGCAGAGACAGTACCTCCTCAAACGTTGAAACAACTTCAACAAATCATCCACATGCCCTTTTTCGGTCTGTGATTTGGAAATCATGTCATCGACATATACCTCAATTTCCTTTTGCATCATATCATGGAATAGGGTTATCATAGCCCTCTGGTATGTTGCACCAGCGTTCTTCAACCCGAAGGGCATCACTTTGTTACAGAATGTTCCCCAGGGTGTGATAAACGTTGTTTTTTCCATGTCCTCAGGAGCCATTATTATTTGATTATATCTGGAAAATCAATCCATGAACGAGAATACTTTAAACTTTTGCATGCTATCAACCAGCATATCAATGTGCGGTAATGGGAAATCATCTTTTGGACTAGCTTTATTTAGATCTATGTAATTTACGCACATGCGTACTTTTCCATATTTCTTTGGTACGGGCATAATGTTCGCTGTCCATTGAGGATACACTGATGTCACAAGAAAACCTGCATTTATCTATTTTAATACTTCTTCTTTGATTTTTACTGCCATATTAGGGTGAGTTCTTCTCAACTTTTGCTTGACGGGTGGGCACTCTGGCTTCAAAGGCAAATGATGCTCCAAAATATTTGTATCTAGACTTGGCATGTATTGGTAAGACCAAGCAAAGATGTCCACATACTCTTTCAATAGTTCAGTCAACTTGTTCTTCACATCAGGGTGCAACGATGCTCCAATCTCGACTTCCTTTGGCTCCTCTTCTAAATCCAAATTGATTGTTTCCATTGACTCTTTATACGACTGAATGGATTTTTCCTCGTGCTCGAGAAACCGTGATACCTCTTCTGGAATCTCATCATATTCTTCTTCTTCCGTCCCAGACACAGGATATTCAAAGTTGGAAGAGGGTGTAGGGTCATTTTATTCAACGAGTTTATTAATTAATTTGCACATGTGATTTTTGGTTGCTTTTTAGAAACCGACACATATATCAAATGATTATGCAGACTTATTCACAAATATATTTTATTCGAAAAAAGGTTTTCTCTTATTACCAGTTTCCATGAAAAAGGAAAAAAATAAAAGACACAATTTTGAGAATCAAAGATAACTTTTATTTATGATTTTAATGATCAAAGCAAACAGATAAGCCCGTACAACATTAACTATCATTTTGGGCAGAATGAAAGCTTTTTGCAAAGAAAAAAAATTACTTTGAGACATGGATGCAAGAAGGAATATCATTAGTTACCCAGTTCTGGATTCTGACTCTAGGCGTCACATAATTTGACAGTTCCTGATCTTCTTCATCCTCCTTAATAGCATTAATTCCTAAAACAGTTGGATGGAGGTAGCCTCCACTGCGGAAAACATCATGATGGCTGCTTATAGTAGACTTTGACTTCAAACCTTCGTCTTTGCCATTCCTAGAAGAGAATCTTAAACCAGCCATATTCTTGTTCACTGGAGGATCAATGACCTATCCCCATACTTTACTTGGACCATTGCATACAACCTGCTGAGCATCCTTGAATGAAATCATAGAGTTCTCATTCCCTCTTGCATTATCAACAAACAAAGCCTAGAAATGCATCCCCACAGCAGCTTCATCTACTTCAACAACAATGAAAGATGATAGATGAGATATCAGCAACGCTTGCTCTCTATTTATAATAACCACTTTGCTTTCGCGCACGAATTTCAACTTTTGGTGCAGAGTGGAAGTAAAAGCCCCTGTTTCATGTATCCAAGGTCTTCCAAGTAGACAATTGTATGCGGGTATAATATCCATGACTTGGAAAGTGGTTTGGAACAGATACGGGCCTATGTGAATAGGCAGATTGACCTCCCTAATAACCGACTTCCTTGATCCATCGAAAGCTTTGACAATAATGCCACTTAGGCGCATAGGAGCCCCTTGATATTTTAACTTCATCAGTGTACTCCTCGATATCACATTCAAAGCGGATCCATTATCATTCAGCACATTTGATAGTGAATCACTTTTATAGTTCATGGATATGTGGAGAGCCAAATTGTGGTTCCTCCCTTCGTCGGGAAATTCATCATCACAAAAGCTTAGGTTATTACATGATGTAATATTACCTACCACACTACTGAATTGATGTAATGGTATGTCATACTCCACGAAGGCCTGGTCTAACACCCTCATTAAATATTCTCTATAGGGAGCATAATTCATCAATAAAGCCAAGATATATATTTTTGAAGGAGTCTGCAATAACTTATCCACAATTTGGTAGTCGCTCATTTTGATTATCTTCAAAATATCATCTATGTCCTTCTCTAGGGTTGTACCACTAGGTTCCCCTGCAACCTTCTTATCTTCATTACTTTCCATAACCTTTTTACCATCATTATCATTTCCCTGAACAACCGGTGAAAATACATGACCACTGCAGGTCACTCTACTAGTCTCAGCAATATTTCCAACACTAGACAAAGGTAGGATGGGAAATTCCACACCATCCTCTAAAATTGTAGCATTGTATTTGTATGGTATAACTTTGTCTTATTTGTAAGGAACGGGCCCTGGCAAGCAAATCACCACGGGGGCAACAACTGGATTGCTACAGTATTCAATTCCAACATGGGCAGAATCATTGAAACACGACACAATCACATTCACACCTTCTTCATAAAACCTTGACATTAAAGAATTATTGCCAAGGAACATATCCTCATCTGAGGAAAAGTATTCATCCGTAGAAGCATATTCATCATCTGATTCTCCCTCAGCCAAACAAACCTCAATCTCATTAACCTCATGGTAATCATCTATTTGGCTTGAAACCTTAATAGTTCCATTATCTAAAAACAACTGAATACCTTTCCTCACAATTGAACATCCTCGGGAGTCTCTGCAGCAAAGTCGGCAAGATCCATAGTGGTGCTCTACCTGACCAACCATATGGCAAAAAGTAGAATGTAATTGTACGAGATCATAATTCATATGTTCCACATCAAAGATCCTAAATTCTCCACGACATCCAAAGACCATGTTCACTTCCTCCTCATACTCTGCCCTAGGCCTGATTATATGTATGAGGCCCTCATCCATCATCTCCTGCAAATCAACTTTTATCTTATCACAACCTTGTATATTAGTACTATAGATATCACAACCAACATGGTCATGAGTATAGTAACTAAAATCGCAAAGGTCTGCATGCATCTTTACCGTGTCTCCTCTAACCAAGTTAATATCATAAATATGGAAGTCCCCTGGACAACCAGCAACTATGTTAAAAGCATTCACTCCTCTGTGTTTTCGGAGGGGGTTATATTTTACATTAGGACTGACATCCTTGAAGGACAAAAGGCAATATCTAACCATTTTCTATACCTCAAACTTCAGAGGATAACAATTTTCCACATTATGCCATGGTGCACCCTGATGAAAAGCGCACGTCTGATCTGCCTTGTAATATCAAGGTAAAGGGGATGGTATAGCAGGAGGTGGCCTAGTCTGGACCAACTTTTTCTTGATCAATGATGGGAGTAGCTTTGCATAACTCATAGGGATAGAGTCCAAAGGATCTCTTCTCTAATTTTTCCCTTAACTTCCCTGAGGGGTTGGTCTTTGATAAACAACTATAGTTAGAGCCGCATTTACAATCGGAGTTACTGAGGCAACCTGTTGATGGCGCTGGTGATTTCTTCTAGAGAGATTAACCCTTCTCTCTTGAATAACAGCATTTGCGTCCCCCTCCTTCTTCTTAACGAATCCATATGATGGCTTCTTCATATTTCTAGGACCTTCACTTTTTGTCAGACGACCTTCTCTTACGGCCTCTTCCAGGAGGATGCCCATTCCTACCATTTCAGTAAAATCATTGGGCGCACTCGCCACAATTATTTCATATTAGAATTCACCTAGTGTCTTCAGGAAAATCTTTGTCATCTCCTTCTCTTCCATTGGAGGAATCACTTGGGAGGCTACCTCACGCCATCTCTATGCATATTCCTTAAATGATTCATTGTCCTTCTGGACTTTGGCCCTGAGTTGATCACAGTCAGGCGCCATGTCTGTGTTGTATTTGTATTGTTTGATAAATGCTTCACCCAAGTCATTAAAAGAATGAATACTGGAACTATCCAGGCTCATGTACCATTTCAACGCTGCATCGGCTAAACTGTCTTGAAAGAAATGAATCAACAGGCGTTTATCATCTGTATGAGTAGACATTCTCCTTACATACATTAACAAATGAGCATGAGGGCAAGTGTTTCCCTTGTACTTTTCGAACTCTGGTACTTTGAACTTTGTAGGTATTTTCACATTTGGCACAAAACACATATCATTCACATTTTGTCCAAACAACTCTTTTCCTCTGAGGGCCTTCAAATCTTTCTGCATATTATCAAAATGATCTTGAAAATCGTCCATTCTATTATAAAAACCTAAGATTTCACTTGGTGGAGGAATAGGACGATACACTTCATCATTAGCAAACAGGACCATATTCACCGATGGAGGTGTAACATAGTGAACCTCGTTTCTAGCAGCGGGAGTAACGTGTACCACAAGAGGTGTGGGAGCAACAACAATCTGAGTAAGCGGTGCAATCTGAGGATCCTGATTAAAACCTTCTGGCATAAAGTTCTATGGCATTCCCCAAGGATATCCCGGAGGCATACAATTCTGAACAACAACTGGAGTAGCAGAAACAGGAACAGTCGGAGCTTCAGTAGTAACCATTATCTGTTGAGGCTGAGTAATCGGTGGCTGATTCTGAGAAGCCACCAAAGATGCATTAGAGTAGTGACATTGGCCATAACAACCTTCATAGTAAAAACTTCCTCGTGCAGCTTGCGATTCTCTTGTTCTAAGTTATCCAGCTTCCTTCTAAAATTAGCTCGGGTATTGTATTGGTGAGACAGCTTGCTGTTCAAAGTAAAGAAGCTTAGTAAGCCACCTGGATATGCATAAAAAAATGTAAAAAGTATGTACAATATGATGCATGATGCGCAATTCACATGACTTATTTTATTATTAATATTTCAAGGGACTTCGAGATTTATAGACAATTTTGCAAATATATAAGTAATAACACATTTGAAACACTAAATTTTTTATTATAATAACTTCAAAATGGGTTACAACTTTTTAGTACAAGTTTCAATAATTCCAAGTACAAGATGAAAATAAAGTCTAAAACACTAAGAAACAAAGCTGATGGAGATCACTCTATACGTTGTCACTTCACCGTAAGTTTGGCAATCTGAGCCTTCAACCTCTGGTTTTCTTCTGCATATTTGGTGGAGACCTCCTTCCAATCATCTGAATCAAGAACTGAGCAACTAGGATCTGATTGAGGTTTAGGGGAAAATAAATCTCCTTGCCCCTCCATCGTCTCTACATCCCGACTCTCCAGAATCTCAACCAAGTCATCTCTCTCTTTTAAGTCTGCTCGGTAAGAAGTCTCTAGAGTCTGGAACTTATTCTTCCAAGCTTCTTTTTCCTGTTGCATCCTGAATAAACAAGCTGGAGCTCTTCCACATCATCCAATAAGGAAGGAGTGGTCTTCACAAACAAATCAGGGATAGGTGCTTCCCGAGAATATGGCATTTTCAATTGAATAGCTCTTTCTTGTACCCACTACAGATAAGGCTCCAAAGAAATAGCCCCTAGGTCACAAGTCCTTCCTACTCTTCCTATGAATTTGTCGCCAGGCCTTCGCAATCTTCTCTATATCTTCCTTATGGTCTTATCCCTCTTTTAGGAAGAAACTACTCAAATGAATACTATTTGGCTTATCCCTCATCGGATATCCAAGCTGATGCCGTGCAAGAATAGGGTTATAGTTAATTCCTCCCTTTGTACCAAGAAGAGGTACATTGGGGAAACTACCATAACTGTCGACAATCTCTACATTATGGTAAGCCTGATGATACCAGACAATATCCGAGAGAGTAAGTTTCATGATTTTTGGAGCCCAACGAGGTTCCTTCCTGACATCCCAGAAAGCATCAGACCGAGGCAAATGAGAAGTAAACCATTGATACAACAAAGGCGTGCAACAGATGACCATCCTTCCATGATAAGAATCCAGGAGATGAGTAGAGTAATAAGCATCACCCAACAATGTAGGAACTGGGTTCCCTATCATAAAGATCTTGATGGCATTGATATCAACAAATTTGTCTACATTAGGAAATAAGAATAACTCGTAAGCAAGTAGAGCAAAGATGGCCTCAAAAGCAACCGTACTCTGTATCCTAGCAAAGTAACGAGCTTTCTCTAATAAGAACTGATCTGGTAATCCTCTAATCCCTTCTTTAGTAGTCATGTGGGCTTCAACCTCATACTTCCCCAAATGGATCAAAGAAGAAATCTCATATGATTTTGGCTTACCCTCCAAACTAGTAAAAGGAACATGATAGGTAATAGACAAACCCAGCAAATAAGAATACTCCTCTAATGTAGGCATCAACTAATAGTTAGGAAAACTAAAGCATCGATACATCGGATCATAGAACTGGACCCAAGTCGAGAGAATACCGTCCTTCATCCTAAGCTTCATGAGAGAAATGCTGGACCCATACTTCCTCCGGAAATCTGCAGGACACTCAATCTCGGGAATCATACTCATCAACTCATCTATCTTGGGATTTTTGAAATTGTACTTTTCGGTCTTTCTTTTTCCAGAATCCATAGTAAAAAAGGACCTGAGATATTCACAAAGAGTCAACTTTTACGTCCCTTGAAACAAAATGTTTTTAGAAGATGCTCATGGGTGCATGAATGCATGATGCAACAATCACACACAAGATCACAAACATAGGGTTTATAGGTTCAACGTAACGAGCATGAGGCTGAAGGTGCTACCCATAAGGTGTGGTCTAAAAGTATCACCTTCCGAACAAGGTTCTAGAGGTTCCCATAGTCTACATCCTTCCTTCAGATATTACCAACTTCTTGATTAACTCGGTAATTAGTAATATTCTCAAGAAAAACTCATTCGTGCATAGTATCGATTGATAACTATTTCCGAATTACTCCGTCATAGCTTCTACACTACACCTAAAAGATCAAGATGGGTTAGGTATTCTATGGTCCTCAGTTTCAGCAGGCTCCCAGGTCGAAAGCAGTACGTCTTCCTGATTACTCGGTAAACGACACTACAGTCAAAGGGGTCTTCACTGAATGGGGGATCTCATGCCTCCTTTTTTGGGATTACTCCCTCAAAGTTAACATGACTATACCTCCCGTCATATCTTAAGTCTGCCCAAGTACGGGTATAGGACTTATGAGAAATCACCAAGCACCCTTAAAACCAGGAAAATACATACAAACAAATATATAACATATAATAAACAATAACACATATACAGATATAGACAAAGATGGGCTCAACCCACTTAGGGATGGACCAGCAAGAGGTCAATCTCTCCCCAGTGAAGTCACCATTTTTTTCTGTAGCGGTAGAAATGTTAAGACAAAGCCATTGGATTGACTTGACTTGTACATATCAAAATAAAAAATCACCACCGCGCTTTATTTTTTCCAAAGGAATGGGAAAAGAGCGAATAACCCAAAAGATGGGGAAAGATTCTAGGTAAGGGGGTTGGTTATGCAAAGGGAAGGTATTAGCACCCTAAACATCTATGGTACTCCGCAGGAACCTCTTTGTAAAAATCTGTATATTTTGGCTATAAAATGTTGTGTAAAAATAGATTGTGGGGATGAGAAAAGAAATAATTTTTTATGATTTTTGCACCAGTCGCGATTGTGAACCTTTAGTGCCTACGTACCACGTTCCGTGCAGTAGGGAATTAAGGTACACGTAGTTCCTCTTAAAAAATTTAAAACACACGTGTGTTAGTTAATTTTATGAGATAGGATATCACCGTCATTGCCCGTGTGGAAAACATACTTACCATCCACAATCATGAGAAAGGATATTTTGCATCATCTCAAAGTGGAGGACATGGCTTGGATTTTAAAATCAACAAAACCTCACTCAACACCAAAGTGGAAAATATCTCTCTTCACTTTATATTGTAGAAGTATAGTTGTTTGCATCACTACAAGGGTTGACAAGAGTCTAATCTTTTGAGAAAAAATTTTAAAGATAAAATCCAAAATAGCAAAATAGTTTGAATGAGATTGATGTTTTCTCATAAAACTGTTAAGGTATTGTTAAGTTGATTGAAATTTGATTAAGAAAATGGTTTTGAAAATGCATGGACCAAAGTCCAAGTTTATTGTGAAAGTGGTTCAATTTTTAAAACAAGAAGAGTTTTCAAAAGGAGAGAGAAGATTTTTTGAAATTAAAGAAGATGGGAAGAGATGAAGGGACTATCCTAAAGCATAAAGGTAAAATCTAGGGAAAAGGACCATCCAACCAAAAAGAAGCCAACACTTGACATAATGAGTCAATGTAGAATTCCATCCTTTAGATTTAAAACCAAGCAAACAATTAATAAACCTCTTAAGAATACCAAGCTTCAATTTGTATTAAGTCTTCACAAAAATTGGACAGAGTAACAGCTGTATACAGATGAATTTCCAATCACAGACAAAAGCATGTAATCACAATAACCTGCACACAAAGAAAACAAACAAACAACCAAATGTCTTGAGGTAAAACCCCAAGAACTCCAGACAAAATAACAGTTGAGGCCACAAGGTCTCATGAAAGGCCAAGGCTTCTAATCCTAAGTCCAAGAAGTCCATGTCTCCATAATGCCAAGGATAGTAACCAAATAGTCCAAGTAACATTAATTTTATTTTTGGGTTTAAGTTGGTTATTAGGTATCTTCAAAAAGAAAATTAAAAGCTCAAGTGAGCAAAATAAAAAGACATAAAAGTAAATTCTCAAGTGAGCAAAGATGAAAAATAACATGAAATGTAAATGCTAAAGTAAATGGTACATAAATTAAAAGCATAAAATAAAAACATAAAATAAAGTCAATTTTTGGAATTAGTGGTTAGTTGGATGACCATCTAGAAACTTGCATTTGAAACTCAATAGAGGATTGGTAGAACCAAAGCCTCTCAACAACAAGTTGCATTTGGTTTTTGCTAAGTATATCATCCATTTAAGAACCTCAAAGTAATATTTTATGATCAATGATGTTTAAGTGATCCACTTTGACCAAAATTGATGAAGTTCCATTAGAGGATTGGTAGAACCAAAGCCTCCTAACAATGGATCTCAATGTTATTGGATCAAAGGGTTCAAATTATCATACTTGGGCTTGCAAACATAAATTTAGGCCACGAATGATCATTTTCTC
Source organism: Vicia faba (assembly GCA_948472305.1). Classification (NCBI taxonomy): domain Eukaryota; kingdom Viridiplantae; phylum Streptophyta; class Magnoliopsida; order Fabales; family Fabaceae; genus Vicia; species Vicia faba. The sequence goes on from OX451737.1 coordinate 1,517,100,393, forward strand.
AAATCGGGATAAAATTTAGTGTTATGTTAAGCAATCGTAAGTGGACCTATATAGAAGTCGCACCTATTTTGAGGTTGATCAATAGCAATCTATGCACTTCATGTTTTGAGACATGATATGTAAATCATGGTCCAATAATATTTAGTATAATAAGAATGGGATAAGATAAAGAGGGAAGGGGAAATGAATAAACCACATTTAAACCAAAATTTTAATCAAACTATTATTAGAATCATTCATCCATTATTATGGAGTTAAACTCAACACCATGGATCCAATGATGTTAATAAAATTCATGATCAAAATTTTAATCCAAGATCAGCCAAAATATATACAAAAATAAAATTGTATTTAAAAATAAAAGAAAATGGTTTTTAAAAATTATTATAAAATGGAAACAAGAGAGAAAAACAACAACTATATTAAAATTAATCAAGAAAAAATAAGTAACACCATAGAAAAATTAGGAATGAACTTAAATATTTATATGAAATTTTTTATATATTTTTAAAATCAGAAACTATTTTTAAATCAATTTAAATTGTTCAAATAATGAAAAAAAAGAGATCAAAAATAGCAAAAACTATGATAAAATTCCACAAAAATATTCAAAGTTCAGAAACAATGAAAATGATTTTTATGAAAAAATTCAGAATTAAAAAATGTCAGAAAGTATTTTTAAAATAATTAAAATAAAGAAAATAAGGTAAAAATTATAAAAAATACCAAATATCAAAATAAAAATATGAAAAAATATTCATAAAGTCAAAAATAATTCAAAGTATTTTTGTATATTTTTTTCATAATTTTTGGATAAAAAACAAAAGAGTTATGAATTTTTGAAATTTAAAACAATTAAAATATAGAATCAGAAAATAAAAATAAAACTAAAAAGATGTGGACCATCAGATCATAGTCAAAATGCATTAGTAAGCTAATCAAGTGGGTCATACGCGATGTGCTTGATATGGACCTTATTTGAAAATGCATTGAATCAGAAAAAGGGCAACCAATAAAAATAAAACAATTGGCGTGCTATCATTGGTTGAGAAGAGACATGTCATCATCTTCAACCTCCAGACGCCCTGCAATGGAGATTTCATGAGTTTCTTCAAATGGAAAAATTATAATCCGAGACTAGTATCATTGGATTCGTCTCTTCAAGACGATCCTAACACCACCATCGCGCCAAATTTATATAAAGTGTGCAAGGAGATATGGATCAAAAACTCAGAAAATAACGAGCACCTTTCAGTTGAGATTTCTCTCTCAATTTTAAATGGATTTAAAAATTTTAAGAAGCACAAGAATCGGGAAAAGGAGTATAGTAAGTTAGTGCTTTATTTGGATCCAAATGGTGGAGTATTCTACCTGTTCGAAGTTCAAGAATAAAGTTCTGAAACTGGACTTCTGTAGATTGAATTATGGCACGTTCTGCTTGGTTTAGGTATTGGAGAGTTTGTATGATGATGAAGGGTGATGAATATGCAAAGAATTTTGGAGGAAAACGCTTAAATCTCACAAACTGATTTCAAAAATTTGAAGTTTGTGTGAGGTTTTGATAGGGTGTGTTTGACTCTCAAAGCTTGAGGAAATGAATGGAATAAGGTCCTCTATTTATAGGAAAATAAATGGTAATGAAAATTGTAAGAAACAAAGAAGTTTGGAGGAAAATAGAATGGACGTCGAGCACGAGAGGAGTGTGGCTTCATTTTTATCAAAACTCATCCAATCGTTGTGTTTTGAAGCGCTAAACACCTTTGGCAAGTTTGTTAATCAATTTTATATCAAAAAAGCGCACAAATCTAGTGATTAGAATCCACATTATGGATTTCAAAATTCTGATTTAGTGAGAAATTCAGTTTCAAGTTGCCAAATTCAAATCAATGGCATTCTCAGCTCAAGGGGTCTTAGGTCATGATTCTTGAGATTTAGAAAGAGGAGGTTACAAACTTTACAATGTGCGGAGAATATGATCAAATGGATGTTTGAGTTGAAAGTTGTGATGAGTCAAAGTTGAGAAAAAGAAGTTGACTTTCCATACTTCAAAAATTTCTAAGTTTTTCTTCAAAAAATGACTTATAATGTCTTGCATCCAAACATGGCTTTCCACTTGAAATTTTCTCTTGACAAAAAAATATGGAATGAAGTAGACCTCATGAATGGAATTTGAAACTTGAACCATTCAAAATCTCCAAAAATTGATAAAGTTATGACTTGTTGAAGTTGGAAAAAATTCAAGAAATGACCTATAATCTTTTGCATCCTTAAGGTATCTTTCATTCATTTTAAAGCTTTGCACATAAAATAAAGGTTGAAGTTCACATCTTCAAGATCACTATGGAAAAAGAATGGGATCAAGGTGATAAAAATTGATCAAGTTATGGTCATTTGAAGTCACATAAAGGAATTTGAGGGTCCATCTGGAGGACTTGTAATCTTTCTTCATCATTAAGTTTATTTCACACAAAATTTCTTTGCAACTTTTGAAGTGATTTATTAATAACCCTTTAAAGAGAAAGATGTATTTGAAATCATTCAAAAATACTAAAAGATGAGCAAGATATACCCCTTTGAAGTTCAAAACCCTAGCTCCTAAAGCCAGAAAATGCCTTGGGGAACCTTTGCAACTTTTACCAAACATCTTGCACAAATACTTTTGTTATGTTATTATAAGTTATTGAGGATGATATGGAGAAATTGTTGCAACCAAAACCACTTCCACATCTTGAGAATTGAAGGAAATATGCACTTGTGATCATTGAAATCAAAGACTTGTCCAATTGAGTCAAACTTCTTCAATCAAGGTGCTTGATGATTCCTCCTAGAGAAAAGCTAAAGATAGGGATAATAACCAAACCGTAATGTGTGATCTTATTGTGATTGAATTGATATGACATGATGAAGGGATCTTAGGGGCATAAATTTGGGTACAACAGTAAGGTTTGGGATTCAAGTTCAAATGTCGTTCATCATGATTTTTCAAGCTCAAGTGATTCAAAATCACAAAGTTTCATCAAGAATTATCCGTGTATGATCAAGTCCATTCAAGATTATATTACAAGTCCAAGAAATTTTACCATGATTCATTACACAAAGTCAAGATATTTCACTACCAAGTTACAAGAAAGTTGCAAGAGATACATAAAAAAATTCTTAAAGTCTTTTCTTCCTAATCTTCACGATTTCCACCATTTGAAATATTTCTCTTCATTCAAGATTCCCTCTGCATCATTACTGGAACTTATTCAAGACAGCAACCTGAACCTTGCTTCAATACTCAACAAAATATCATGTTGTCATAATTGTTCACAAAAAGGCATTGTTTCAGCTTGCTCCAATCCATCCGAATACCTTGAATCGTCCCTGCAAAAACTAGTTCAAGTATCCAACACCTTGCTTCACATGGACTAATCGTTTCTAAAGCTAATACAAATAACTTGTTTTGACGTTTCGACCTTTCTCTGAAATACGTCCAAACTGCTCTGCATTAGTGGATAAACGGAAGGAGAGTATTTTAAGGAAAAATGATATTAAAAATCAGAATGCGCTAATATTCAGATCCCAACAGAAATATCTAAACAAATAACATGAGAAGACCAGAAAATCAATACCAGTTCAGTTAGCGGTTACAACTTATAACTGTCAAAACTGTAAAACTAAGTTGCAACTTCCTAACTGTCTCTCTAACAAACTTTTTGGAAACCATAAAACAGAATGATAACAAAATGGAAAAAGGGGGATTCATTTTTCACCAGATTTTTCATCACTCACCTCAATTCTTCTCTCTCTCCATCTCATACCATTCATCTTCATCTTCCCCACGTCCTCTCTCTGAATCCTCCATCATTGAACAACTTCATCTTCATACATACACCTTCAATCTTCATTGCCTCTCAATAACTTTTCTTTAAACAATGAATTCTCCGCAATCTTATTCTTTGCAAAATCTTCTTCAATCAATATTTAGCATCCCCTCACTGCAACTTCAACGTGAACAACGATAACGTTCACCTTCCTCTCTACAACAACAACGAAACAACGACAACAACTCATCATCACTCAGAAAATGCAGAGAGATATAGAAGAAGAAGACGAAGACAAGAAGAAATGGAATCTTCAAAAAGAAATGGAAAAGAGCGCTTACCTGAAGCATCTGTAACCTTTATCTCTGCTTTTCTTGTAATTTTGTCGCCTCTGAAGAGCCGTCGAAGCAACTTCGGAATGTAAGCATGCAATCTCCATCATCTCTTCATCTTTTGCATCGAATTTTTCATCATGCCATGCATTTTTTCCTGCTGAATCTTAGCCTTAACATTTTGAGCTACGAATCTTCATCATCACTGCTTGAACTTTGTTTGAAGATCTAGGTTTAGAGAACGATTTAGGATCAGAGGTGGATCTTGGACTCAAACGAAACTAAGAGTGAGCTTGCAAGGAGGAGAGTAATACGAGATGATATGGAGACATTATGGTGGCCGTACGTTAACAGAGATGAATGAGTCAGGCTTCGCCGCGCCGTGTTTCATTGAGAGAGAAGAGAAGATAATTTTTGTTTGGGAAGTTTAAGAGTCACAAACTATTAACCTAAACTGATACCAAAATGCCACCGTTTCATTTTGTTTAACTTTCTTTATTTGTTTTCTTTTTAATAATAAAACTGAAACAAAACATAATAATTGGAATAACGATGGAAATTGGTGTGTGTTAGACCGAACTACTAAGCCCACCATAGTTTTTGCACACTTGGAATGGATTTGATCAAAAACAACACAATGGACTCAACCTGCTGGACACTTTTGCTGGGCTTTAGCGCCAGGTCTTGAACCATACACTCCATCCAGAATTTACACCCCCTGACTCTCTCTATTTCCTTTTTTGTAATTTTCTTATTTTTTTTCAATTTTCTTTTAATTTTCTTTAAAAAAATAGTAATAGAGTGTATCACCAAAAACAATAAAAAAATTTAGAACATAATATAATTTTCTCTAGATTTTCTTCTTTTAGAATTTTTGTTGGAAATTTCTATTATGGTTTATGTTTAAATAATCACTTTGTTTCCAAAACTTCATGTTTCACTTCCGCTTATCGAGATTTGAGCTCTATGCAGGTTTTGTCTGTGATATGCGGACACATTTGAGTTTTTGATTGTGATTTATTTTCACATCGATGATGATTCGACACTATTTCCGAGCATTTGATCTCTGACCTTTTGTTTGTTGATGCCAGCTCGCGCGGAGTATTCCGAGTTTCTTTGCTTTGGTTGCGCTTTTTGCAGACATTATTGTTCGTTTGGTATTATAATGCTTCCAGTTTATCTTTCCGCATTTTATTTCTTTCTAGATATCATGAGAAGTAGGAAATAAAGAGAGTGTGCTCAAAGTCGCTGTTTAAAGACTTGTAGCAAGCATTCCGCACTTGTTTGTTAATTTCGTTTATGTTTGTCTTTATGGGTTGAGATAACGACTTCGATCTTTTGCATGCTCCCCTTAGGATTTTTATTCTCCTTTGTTAATGATCGATGATTTCACTCAATTAGAATTGAGATAAGGACTTCAATCTTTTGCATGCTCCCCTTAGGATTTTCACTTTCCTTTATTGACGATTGATGATGTCAGTCAATTAATATTGAGATAACGACTTAGATCTTTGCATGTTCCCTTAGGGTTACTCGATTAGGATAGCTTTTGAGTTAGACATTATGATAGTTATCCATGCATGCTAACATAGGGTAGAGATTTCCCTTTAAATCCTTTACATAGGGCCATCATTGTATGATAACACTAGGTTAGAGATAGGCTAGTCTCCCTTAGATGTTTTCTTCCCATTTTGCATAATTGCATTTAAAACTAAAACTTCTCTTTCTTGGAAAATGTATAAAAATTTCTAAGCATACAAAAATCTTTTTCATGGTAAAAAAAAAACCAACCAATCCATTTATTTTCACCATTCGACTTTTCTCTTCTAAGAACGTGTTGATTCCTTTCCACTACAGTGCGTGAGTCTCCAATGGTCGAGCGGTGGTGGAATGATTGAATTCAACATTATTCATTTATAAAATACAAACAAACAGAAACATGTGAGATGAACTACGACGCTCTAATTCCTTAAAAGGGATAGATAGGCATCTGGTCACGGAGCTCAGCCGAGCGAAATTTGTAAATATTTCCTTCTTTTCCCCGTGTTTTATTTGCATGCATTCCCTCTTAGTTTTTATATATTTTAAGCATTAGATTGAACACACCCTTTGATTAGAACAATAAAAGTGGATCCCGTAGAGTACTACGGGCCTGAGGGGTGTTAATACCTTCCCCTCGCGTAATCGACTCTCGTACCCAATCTCTCGGTCGCAAGACCTTGATTCCTCCCTTCAGGTTTTTATTCGACGATTTTCCTTTCCCATTATATTGGATAAATAAATACTTGGAAGAGACTTCATTGATTTTACCGCTATAGAAAAATGGCGACTTCACTGGGGACAAAAGATGGACCAATTGCTGGTCCATCCCGTGAGGCACTCCTAGCTCCAATTTTTCTTTTCTTTGGGTGTTTATCTTTATTCTTTATAGCTTATTCATTTGTATATATTTGAGCATATGTATGCATTGCATTTTATCGCTTTCCATATATTGGTTATTGTTGTTGTACTGGATTTGCTGATTTTTTTTTAGGTTACGTGGGATGTTACTATTGAGGTAAAAGGCCTAGTACCCAGGCCAAGTGACAACTATAGGAACCCTAGGAATATAGTGGAACATGAACGGCTAGTTGACTTTGGTTTGCTAGTACGGTCATGTCGTTCATGCTCAGATGAGATTACAAATGAGGTGTTATCGTTTCACATAGGTGTTTTGACGATAGTGGCTTCAGGCGTACCCATGATTCTGAGTCACCCTTGCCTTGCCCTGACCTAGTCTTTACCCATGAGTGGGGAGGGAATAATATTTATAGTTACAGATGGTGACTATGTTCTATTGGTGACTTTGGTTCTATGGTATTCTGAATTGGTTCAGACCTTTGATCTTATTACATATGATTGTGGTTCTTTTATTAGTTCAGCAGCTGTCCAACATTGGGAAAGCTTTGATCTCACATGTTTGCATACATATAATGTAATTATTAGCGTACATGTTACTTCGTTTCCAAGCATCATTTCTTTGATCCCAATTGTTAAGCCTAAAAAAATGAACATTGTTAAGAAAAGATACCATGGTTTTTTTATTAATAACCATGTATTAAAAAAATATTTCGTAAATAACCGGGTTTCGGAAAAAATTACGCAAATAACCATGTTTGAGATGACTCCACAAAGGAGGAGCCATCTCAATTGGCGCATGCTCCTCTTTTTTTAAGGGAGGCGCCATCTCACTTGGCGCCTAAGTGCTTAGGGCATGCCCTAAGCCAAGTGAGATGGCGTATATGTACAAAATTAGGGCAAAATTTTTTTTTTTTATTTTCTTTCCTGTGCATTGCCTATTAGACAGAGATCAAGAAAATGGATTTTTTATTTTAAAAAAAAAATTACATTCAACTGTTTTACATTAAAAGAACAGTAAAAAAAATGGATACAAAAAATACTGGGAAAAAAAAAGATACATCAGTGATCCCCCGGAACCCGGTAATGACCCACTGTTCCGCATCCCCGTCCTCGCCTTTCTCTTGCTGGGTGCCGTCGCGTTTCCTGCTGCGGCAAGGTCGATGGCCCACCGAAGTCAATGCGATCCGAATCCATAAAATTAGTAAGATTTCCATATCTCGAAGATCCGCTCTGGTACAGTCGGTTACCCATACCCTCAAAGTTTGGTCGTGTTGGCGGTGGGTGGGGTTCCATGGTTGGTCGGTAGCATTGGTCGTCTGAGTATGGTGGGTAGAAAGGAAATGGATCTTGGGGTGTTTGGTATTGTGGATGTTGGGTTGTTTGGTGATATGGTGGTTGATGGTAGGTTTGGTCGGCTTGGTCATAATCTTCTGACATTCCTATATCAGGGCTAAGGCTGGATGTTAAGGGCGCCATATTGGGATATGTGGAAGACTGAAATTGTGTCTGGGGTATATGGGTGTGCTGGTATTGGGGTTGGTATTGTGGTTGGGTTTGAGGCATATCCGGGTATTGGTAGTTTGGTGGTGATTGTGGTTGGTAGTACGACATTTGATTGAAGTTTTGTTGTGGTGGGGAATGTTGTTGTGTGTTTGTTGGTCTGTTTCTTCTTGGGGGTTGGTTTGAGGTTGATGGATTTTGGGTTTGTTGATGGGGAATCGAGGGTTGTGCCCATTGTGTGCGTGGGTCAACCAAGTACCTCGGATGAGACACGTGCATTTCTGGGTTACTAACCGACCTGTACCACGACATATATTGATCAGTGTGTCGCATGTTACCTTGAGTAAGGAAAACCGGGGATTGCAAGATGTAGCGGTGACGCCTTTGCCACATTTTACACCATTCCGGAGCGAAGTCTTTCCAGTTGGTAAGACCCCACTGGGCGTCGACCCTTTTTAGATGCCAGGGGGACAAATCTGTTGGATCACTTGGTATCTCCTGATGCATTCCGAACTGCATCTTCACACGGTCGCTGTGGTGCATCTCCACAATGTTGAACCGAATGAGTGCAGTCTTTGCAGTTCAAGTTGCTGCATCCTCTGGGTTTGGAGAATGGCCCAAACCCAAATATGGTCTCCAGACGAACTGCGATAAAATTTAAATCAGGTTAGCGCAAAAGTAATGTATAAATAATTAAAAAGAACAACAGTTAAAAGCTACGACATACGTCATCTGGGCCTAAGTGATCCAACAGATTCTGGTAGAGTGCGACATTGAATCTTGGATTCTTGCCGTAATCCATACCCCTCACGCAGTACCTAAAGGAAATGAGAAACATGTTATATTTAGCATATATTTTGGAAAGAGCAGAATAGTTATAAATGATATAACTTAATGACTTACTTTGTTGTGTACGGGAAATCAAAAGAGTTGTTGTTGATGGGGTTTAAGGACTCCATCCTCCACCAACCCCAGGCTTGTAGTAAAAATGCGCACCCATAAAATGTACATTTTTCCTTGACTGCGTTTTTGCACAAGGAACTGTACAGGTGGGCTAATACTGCAGAACCCCAACTATATTTTCTAGTTTTTTCAAAATTTGTTAGTAAATGTAAGTACATGAAATTTACACTATTTCCCGTACTTTCGGGAAATAAAAATGTACCAAAAAGTATCATAAGATACGTTCTGGCTTTTACTACTCGGTCATTCTCTGAGGAATTTTCATTTAATTCCATACTTGCATAATGCTGTTTCAGGTCAGTGAGTAGTATTCCCTGCCCTCTTGCTCCACCACCTTCTACCATATCCCTACCCAACAGTTCTTCACACTGTGAGTTGGGTTGTTGAACCGACCCGTTCACCGCCTTACCGTCGATAGGGAGGCCCAGTAGCATGTAGACATCCTCGAGAGTGATGGTACATTCACCTATTGGTAGGTGAAATGTATGGGTCTCCGGTCTCCACCTCTCCAACATTGCAAGAATGAATTTTGAGTCAATGGTGCAGTTGGAGATTTTTATCACATGTCCAAAACCTGCATATTCCAGATAAGGGACGATAAATGGGTCGGGAGCCAGGTAGTTGTGCGAACGGATTCTGAATCTTTTTGTATCCTGAGATCATAATTAAACAAGTGTAAGATTAATTAAGATGAACAACACGTTATTTGAAGTATGAAAAATGTATAGACTTAAGAAATGTATAGACCAAAGAAGAGACTTACAAATGCAGCAATGTTTTCCCTTGTGCCTCTGTGAGTATCGCCCATTGTTAGAAGAGCCATTGTTCAGAAAGCTTGAGAGTATGAAAGACTTAGGAAGAAATAGAGAGTATGATAGACTTAAGAAATATTTCGTAGCAGAGAGTGAGAGTTGTGTGGGTGTGAGAGATGTTTCATAAGGTATGTATTTATAGGCAAATAAGTTTGATGGAGTGGTTGCTTGTGCTTGCATGCCTGCGAAGTGTCACATTTGCATGCTTAGGGTGTTACACATATGCATGCATGCATTTACAAAAAATGTAAGGTGTCACTCTTGCAGGCTAGGTGGCAGCCCATGCATGTCTCACGATTGGACAGTAAGGGAGGCGCCATCTCACTTGGCGAAAGAGTACAAAAATGAATGGTGTCGCCACCCCATTTGGCGAATAAGAGGTGTCACTTCTTACAGCATAGGCTCAGGCTACGTGACAGCCTTTGTGATTCCTTTCTTTGTTGCATGCAAGGCCATTGGAGTTGATGGGTGGAGTCTTACACAAAACATTTATGTGTGCAGAATAGGGCCAGGATAGGTGGCAGGATAGGTGTCTTCATAAGCCCATGCATGTCTCACGATTGGACAGTAAGGGAGGCGCCATCTCACTTGGCGAAAGAGTACAAAAATGAATGGTGTCGCCACCCCATTTGGCGAATAAGAGGTGTCACTTCTTACAGCATAGGCTCAGGCTACGTGACAACCTTTGTGATTCCTTTCTTTGTTGCATGCAAGGCCATTGGAGTTGATGGGTGGAGTCTTACACAAAACATTTATGTGTGCAGAATAGGGCCAGGATAGGTGGAAGGATAGGTGTCTTCATAAGCCCACGCATGTCTCACGATGGGACAGTAAGGGAGGCGCCATCTCACTTGGCGAAAGAGTACAAAAATGAATGGTGTCGCCACCCCATTTGGCGAATAAGAGGTGTCACTTCTTATAGCATAGGCTCAGGCTACGTGACATCCTTTGTGATTCCTTTCTTTGTTGCATGCAAGGCCATTGGAGTTGATGGGTGGAGTCTTACACAAAACATTTATGTGTGCAGAATAGGGCCAGGATAGGTGGCAGGATAGGTGTCTTCATAAGCCCATGCATGTCTCACGATTGGACAGTAAGGGAGGCGCCATCTCACTTGGCGAAAGAGTACAAAAATGAATGGTGTCGCCACCCCATTTGGCGAATAAGAGGTGTCACTTCTTACAGCATAGGCTCAGGCTACGTGACAGCCTTTGTGATTCCTTTCTTTGTTGCATGCAGAATAGGGCCATGATAGGTGGCAGGCTATGGGGTTTCATTATTGCATGTAATATTATTGGCAGCCTTGGGGGGTTGCATCCCTTACTTAATTGAAATTTTTTGCCTTGCGTTGAACATAACATTCATTCACATAATCTGTAAAATCTTCCAACCTTCGAATCAGTCATCAAACCTTCAAACATTCCAGCATTCATACCTTCATACAGTCAATAAACCTCAAACATTCCAACCTTCAAACCTTAAAACAATTCTAAACAATGGCCTCTTCACCACAATTTGTTGTCAAAGCACATTTCAACGGTGAGACATACATGTGTCCCACAGTTGGGTTTTTGTTTAGAAACACCGACAACGTTCGATTTCTCTTAAACGGGAAAGCAAATTTCTCGTACTTTAAGAAAAGATTGGAGGCCAAACTTGAACGAGGCCCGGTAACCCAGATATTTTATCAGAGTCCAGTCTTTTTTGGAAACAACCAAGTTATTTTTTATAAGGTTGAAGTTCAAGATGACGAGGATTTCCAGAACATGATTTCCAGCCATGTCTATTCTGGAAACGACTCTATTGAGTTGTACGTTTTGCTTCAAGAGCCTCCGGTGACACAGGAGGTAGAGCCTCCGGTGACACAGGAGGTTGATCCTTTGGAGAATGAACAAGATGAGGTGGATGCAGTTGATGATGAAGAAGAAGATAACGAGTTAGAGTTTGACGAAATGGTGAACGACGATTCTGACGATGATGGCATCCCAAGTATTCCTACTGACAAAATCTACACACCACCTACGCACATGACAAACTTCAACATGGGCGGAGATGAACCTTCTACGGACTTGTTTTTCCAACCGTATATGCAGTCGGATGAAAATTTAAAAGAGAAGGACAAGTTTCGTAACAGAGAGGAATGCATAAGGGCCATCAAAAAATTTCACATGCTCAACTCGGTTGATTATAAGGTGGATCGTGTAAACCCGGAAAGGTACAAGATCAAGTGTGTCCACCCTGACTGTTTGTTCAAGCTGACCGCATCATACAGACTAAGGGGTGACTGCTGGGTCATAGGTTCCATGACTACCCATACTTGTGTAAGTTCCACTCAATCACAAGACCACCGAAAACTCAACCATGATCTAATCTGTCAAGAAATCCTACCCCTGGTCAGCAACGACCCTTCTTTGAAGGTGAAAACAATCATCTCCCACATCACCACGGTTTTTAACTACACTCCGTCTTACCGTAAGGCGTGGTTAGCAAAGACTAAGGCGATTGAAAGGGTGTACGGAAACTGGGAGGAGTCATACCGAGAACTTCCCCGCTACCTAAATGCACTCAAGACATATTCTCCAGGTAGTGTTTATGTTCTGGAAACATTGCCAGCGTACGCCCAAGATGGTAGTCTGCTGCATGGCAACGGAATATTCAGTCGCGTGTTTTGGGCATTTCAACCATGCATCACAGGGTTTGCATCATGCAAACCAATTCTACAAATTGACGGGACTTGGTTGTATGGGAAGTACAAAGGCACGCTTTTGATGGCAGTTGCACAAGATGGCAACAATAACATTTTCCCCGTTGCGTTTGCCCTTGTCGAGGGGGAGACCGGTGGTGCTTGGAGCTTTTTCCTAAAAAATCTTCGTACACACGTGGCTCCTCAACCAGATCTCTGTTTGATCTCGGACAGACATGCCTCCATTGAAAGTGCCTATAATAATCCAGCAAATGGTTGGCATGACCCTCCTTCTACGCATGTCTATTGCGTCAGGCATATCGTCCAGAATTTCTCGAGGGAGGTCAAGGACAAAACATTGAGGAAAGCGGTGATGAATGCGGGATACGCACTGACACAGCCCGCATTCAAATATTACCGCAACGAGATCCGTTTGTCTAACCCAGAAGCCGGTACGTGGATCGACAATATACCGGTCGAAAAGTGGACTAGGTCATACGACAATGGCCAAAGATGGGGGCATATGACAACAAATCTTATTGAATCAATGAATGGGGTATTCAAGGGCATACGAAACCTCCCAATCACTGCCTTGGTGAAATCCACGTATTTTAGGATGGCTGCGTTATTTGCCAAAAGAGGTGAAATGTGGTATGCGGTCTTGCAATCAGGACAACTATGGAGTGAAAGCTGTATGAAATACATTAAGGCTGAAAGTGCTAAAGCCAACACTCACATGGTTACACGGTTTGACCGACACAGCCACAACTTCATTGTGAAAGAGACAATCGACCACAATGAAGGCCTGGCAAGACAAGAATACAGGGTCATTTTACCTTCTCAATGGTGCGATTGTGGCAGGTTTCAAGCATTTCGCATGCCTTGCTCTCATGTCATTGCCGCTTGTGCTCATACCCATCAAGACGCGCTTCAACTGCTCTCAAACGTTTATAAATCTGAAACGTTGCTCACTGTTTACAACAATAACTTTCCTTTGGTGGCAAAACCGGACTATTGGCCTGAATACAACGGCGATATAGTTTGGCACAATGACCAAATGCGAAGGAACAAGAAGGGTCGTCCCAAAAGCAGGCGCATCACAACAGAAATGGACGATCTTGATAGGTTGGAAAGAAAGTGTGGTTTATGCCGTCAGGTCGGACACAATCGCAAAAACTGTCCGAATCGGGCGTCTGGCTCGACCACATAAATTTTGTAATACAATAAATCTTTTCAATGTTTGTGTTGTAAACATTAGGGTTTTCCGTTAATAAAACTGTTAACAACATTTAAGAAATTCAATATAGGAAATTACATTAGGGTTTTCGCGTACAACAATGATTAACGATATTCAATCTAGGAAATTACAACTGTTAACACAACTTCATCTGACCCATACATCATCAGCATTACATCACTGTCTGTTTTGACTTCCTCCAACCACACATTAGGTCTTCCTGTCGCATGCGAGGTTGTTGTTCGTTTTCGCTGGATCCTTCGAATTTTTCCCCCTCCGCGATGTCTCCATCTAGCCACTGCATCAACTCCCGCTTCAGACGCTCCATGGAGTGAATGCGCCAGAATTTCATTTTCATCGCAGGTTTCGTGGCGGAGAATATAACGTAACCATCTCTGCTAAAAATCATAGGCGACGTCATTACGCAAATAACGGAGTACAAAATAAAAATACAGTGCGAGAAAGTGTGAGAAATTTCGAAGAAACGGACGAATTATTTATAAAACAGCAAAAAACCCTAGTTTTGCCCTAGGCACCAAGTGAGATGGCGCCTCCTCTCATTTTTAAGGAGCATGCGCCATCTCACTTGGCTAAAAGACAAGGGAGGCGCCAAGTGAGATGGAGCCTAGGGCAAAACCCTAGGTGCATGCGCCAATTGAGATGGCTCCTCCTTTGTGGAGCCATCTGAAACATGGTTATTTGCGTAATTTTTTCCGAAACCTGGTTATTTGCGAAATATTTTTTTAATACATGGTTATTAATAAAAAAAATTCCCAATTTTTCTTTTCTTTGGGTGTTTATCTTTATTCTTTATAGCTTATTCATTTGTATATATTTGAGCATATGTATGCATTGCATTTTATCGCTTTCCATATATTGGTTATTGTTGTTGTACTGGATTTGCTGATTTTTTTTAGGTTACGTGGGATGTTACTATTGAGGTAAAAGGCCTAGTACCCAGGCCAAGTGACAACTATAGGAACCCTAGGAATATAGTGGAACATGAACGGCTAGTTGACTTTGGTTTGCTAGTACGGTCATGTCGTTCATGCTTAGATGAGATTACAAATGAGGTGTTATCGTTTCACATAGGTGTTTTGACGATAGTGGCTTCAGGCGTACCCATGATTCTGAGTCACCCTTGCCTTGCCCTGACCTAGTCTTTACCCATGAGTGGGGAGGGAATAATATTTATAGTTACAGATGGTGACTATGTTCTATTGGTGACTTTGGTTCTATGGTATTCTGAATTGGTTCAGACCTTTGATCTTATTACATATGATTGTGGTTCTTTTATTAGTTCAGCAGCTGTCCAACATTGGGAAAGCTTTGATCTCACATGTTTGCATACATATAATGTAATTATTAGCGTACATGTTACTTCGTTTCCAAGCATCATTTCTTTGATCCCAATTGTTAAGCCTAAAAAAATGAACATTGTTAAGAAAAGATACCATGGCTTAATAATAGGAATCAAAATGTAAACTCTTAGAAACAAGAACATGGAATTTGTAGTGCATGTCATGCATCATTTTTCATTTATTTTGCATTTCATGAGTTCCTAAAAGCCTTACTCAAGATCCTTTGTTCACTTGAAATAAGTCATCTCATCAATGCAACACTTGTGCTAAGAGAAGATAGAAAACATTAAGCAAGAGATTTTTGAACTCCGCAAAGAGGTAACTAATTTGAAGGCTGGTATGGTGTATTTAACAGCTTTGGTTAAAACTTTGGTTGCTGCCCAAGTCAATCCTTCTAGGGAGGAAGAAGATATGGCAAAAGTCTTCATAGAAACCCTGAAATCATTCTTTAATGAGAAGGTGATAGTCAATACACCCAATGATTTCCATGAAAAGGCGAATGTGGGAGTGCTTCTAGAAGAGGATGTCCGGAAGAGATGTTTATATGAAGATGGTATCTCAACTAGTGGTGTGAAGAAGTTTGATAATAACTTTTCCAAGGGTTGTACCCCAATTTTTTCCTCTAAGATTCCTCTATCATCTAATATCAACTCAATTACAACAAGATCACACTAGGGTTTGGTTCTTCTCCCTATATTTAGGCTTGCTCATAGGGAATCACCAAGCACCTTGATTTATATATTGTGATCATGTATGTTTTGTATTGATTAACTTTTTACTAATAACTACAATGAATGTTTTCTCTAGTTGATGATGTTATCAGTGAAAGCACAACACATTTCATCAGGTTGATCTATAGGTTCATGAGTTTATTTCCATGCCTTCTTCAAAAAAGTTTCATTGAGGTCCAAGCTTCCTAATTGAAGATACTTTGAAGTAATATCATTACAAGGTCTAATTTGATTCATCATGCCTCAAGTTGTCAAAGAAAATCAAAAGATGCAAGAGTTGATTGGAGAAGTTTGACATAATTGGACAAGTTCTTGATTTCTTGATCACAAGTGCATAATTCCCTCAATTATTAATATTTGAAAGTGTTTATGGTTGTTATGGTTTCTCATTATCATCCTCAAAAACTTCCATTCACATGAAAAAAGTATTTGTGCAAGAAAGATTGTCAAAATTGAAAATAGTTTCCAAGGCATTTTGGTGCTCTAGGAGCTAGGATTTTGAGCTTCTAAGGGCTATATCTTGCTCATCTTTTGGTATTTTTGAGTGATTACAAAGATATGCTTCTCTTTAAAGGGTTATCAACAAATAAATTCAAAATTTTCAATAATATTTTATATGGAAGATGCCTAATGGTGAAGAAAGATTACAAGTCCTCTAGATAGGCCATCAAATTCCCTTATGTGACTTCAAAAGATCATAACTTTGTCAACTTTTACCCCCTTGTTACCATTCTATTTCCACAATGATCTTAAGTATGTGAACTTCAACTCATATTTTATGTGCAAAGCTTGAAAATGGATGGAAGATGCCCTAAGAATGCAAAGGATTATAGGTCATCTCATGAATTTTCACCAACTTCACAAGGCCATAACTTTTTCAATACTTTGTGTTTTTGAGTGATTCATGTTTCACAATGTTATTTAGGAAGTCTACTTCAATCTATAATCAATGATCAAAGCTCAATTTTGGAGGAAGACCTTGTTTGAACTCAAAAGTTTATAGGTCACTTTTGAAGAAAAACTTGAAATTTTTCTAAGTATAAAAGTTAGCATCTTTTTTCAAAATTTGACTCATCACAACTTCTATCTCAAACATCCATTTGATCTCATTCTTGGCACATTGCAATTAATGTAACCTTACCTTTAAAAGCTTCAAGAATTTTTCCCTAAGACCCCTTGAGCTGTAAACACCATGGATTCAAAGATGGTACCTTAGAACTGAATTTTCCTCCCAAGTCAGAATTTGAAATTCATAATGTGTCTTCTAAACATCAAATTAGCACACCTTTTTCATCTAAACATGTTTAACCAACTTTCCAAAGTGGATTAGAGCCTTAAAACACAAAGTTTGAGTGATTTTTGATGCTAAGCGAGTCACATGTTTCTCATGTCCACGACTTCTCACCATTTCCCTCCAAACTCCACTAATTCTTTCAATTCTCGTTCCCACTCACTTCCCTATAAATAGATGACAATATTGCACTTATTTACTCAAGCTTTGAGAGCCAAATACACCCTGTCAAAGTTCATTCGCAACTCAGAAATTTGAAATTCCATTTCAGTCTCAAGTTCTCTCTTCACAATTTCTTTACATATTCATCATCCTCCATAAACGTACAAACTCTCCAGCACTTAAACCAAGAAAATCGAGCCATATTTTGAGTTACAGAAGTTCACTTTTAGAGCTATTTTCATGAGCCTCGTTCAGGTAGTTTTCTGAACCAAATCGTTCCAAATTAAAGCCTCTTCTACTCTACTCATCCTTATGATCCTTGTGCTTCTTACAATTTTTAAAATCGTTGAGAATTGATTGAGAAATCCCAACCTAAAGTGCTCGCTATTATTTTTGTTTTCTACACTTTTCGCTTTTCTCAATTCATATAAATTTGGAGCAATGGTACCATTATAATTATCTTGAAGAGACGAATCTAATGGTACCGGTCTGAATTGCCAATTTCACAGTTTGTGGAATTCGATTTGAGGTTAGCTGGAGGTTGAAGATGATGACATGTCCGTCTTCAACCAATGACTATTAGCCACATTATTTTTTGAAACAGATTTGGTGTTTCACTTTACCATGCGCGCGTGTTGTGAGCCCTAAGATCTGATTACTTTAGTGAGTCAGACTCTATCTAACATGCCACATTTTAAGTTATTTTATTTTTATAAAAAATGATTAGGTGTGATATTCAATAAAATCCATGACATGCACAACGCGTCAGATCCTCAGAATCTGTTTACTAACGCATTTTGACAATGATCATATTGTCCATATATTTTTGGTTTGTTATTTAATTGTAATTGATTTAAACTTCAAAGAATCATAGAAAATTCATTTCCGACTCAAAAATTATGAAAAAATTCACAAAAATATATTTAAATATTCTCTTTCTAATTTTTATTTTTCATGATTTTATTTTTAGGTTTGATATTTTTTATAATTTTTCCTTTATTTTGACTTGTTTCTAATTATATAAATATACTTTTTGATATTTTTAAATTTTAAATTTTTTTATAAAAATTGTTTTCATTATTTCTGACTTTTTGGAAATTTTTCAAAATTTTATTATGACTTTTACTATTTTGTATCTTTTTTTCATTTACTTTATTGTTTTTAAATAATTTAAAAATACTTTTCTATTTTAAAAAATTACCAAAAATTTTATAAAAATATTTGAGATCATTTCTGACGTTTTTATAGTTTCTTCTAATTTTTCTTTGACACTTTGAATATAGTTTTCTATTTTCCCTTTTATCTTCATTTAAAAAAACAATTTAAAAAACCATTTTCTCATTTTATCTTGCCTATTAAATGCACTTTTATCTTTGTATATATTTGGACTATGTGATGGTTGATCATAAACTTCATTAATATTACTAGATCTTGGGTGGTGAGTTTAACTCCACCAAAATGGATGGATAATTTAAATGATAGTTTGATCAAATGTTTTATTCAAATATTTCCCCTTCCCTCTTCATCTTATCCCTTTCTCATTGTGTTACATGTTGTTAGAGGATGATCTACATATCTTCTCTCCAAATATATGGCACATAGTTTGCTATTGACCGGTCTCAAATTAGGTGTGACTTCTACATAAGTCCACTTACGATTGCTTAACATATCGCTAAATTTTGTCCTGATTCGAGAAATGATCATTCGTGGCCCAAACCCTAGTTTGCAAGCCCAAGGATGTTTAATTTAAAATCTTTGATCCAATAACCTTGAGATTCATTGTATGGAGGCTTTGGTCTTAAAAATCCTCTAATGAATCTTCATAAACTTTGGTATAAGTGAATCTTTTAAACATTATTGATCATATGTTGTTACATTGAGAACTTGAAATGAATTATATACTTGACAAAAAGCAAATGAAACTTGTTGTTGAGAGGCTTTGATTTTATCAATCTTCTAATGAGTTTTCAAATGCAAGTTTCAAGATGTTCATTCAACTAACCTCTAATTACTAATTCACTAACGGTTGACTTTTACTTTGTGCCTTTTACTTTATGCTTTTATTTTATGCCTTTACTTTTACGCACCATTTATTTATAGCAGTTATATTTCATGTTATTTTCATCTTTTCTCATTTGAGCATTTATCTTTATGTCTTTTTACTTTGCTCACTTGAGCTTTCCATTTTCTTTTTGAAGATACCTAATAATTAACTTGAACAATAAAAGACTTTAACGTTACTTGGACTATTTGGTTACTATCCTTGGCATTTTGGAGTTATGGAATTCTTGGACTTAAGATTAGAAGCCTTGATTACCTTTGGTACCATGTGACTTTTATTGTTATTTTATCTGGAGTTCTTCTGATTTACCCGAAGACATTAGGTTGTTTGTTTTCTTTGTGTGCATGTTATTCTGATTATATGCTTTGTCTGTGATTGGGAATTCATCTGTATATAGCTGTTACTCTGCCCAATTTTTGTGAAGACTTAATGCACTTGAAGTTTGGTACTCTTAAGAGGTTATATTGTCCTTTCTTGTTATGTTTCAATCCAAAGGATGTGAATTCTACATTGACTCATTATGTCAAGTGTTGGCTTCTTGTTGGTTAGACGGATATTTTCTGTAGCTTTTACCTTATGCTTTAGGATAGTCCCTTCATCTCCTCTCATCTTCTTTAATTTCAAAAATCTTCTCCCTCTTTTTGAAAACTCTTCTTGTCTTTAAACTTGAACCACTTTCACAATAAACTTGGAATTAGGTCCATTCATTTTCAAAAATATTTTCCTAATCAAACTTTAAACAATTTAATAATACCTTGACATTTTTTGTGAGGAGACTAAAAGTCAATTAATCTCATTCAAACCATTTTGCCATTTTGGCTTTTTATCTTTAAAATTTTTCTCAAAAGGTTAGACTCTTGTTAATCTTTTTAGTGATGCGAGCTACTATACTTCTACGATATGTAGTGAAGTGAGATATTTTCCAATTGGGATTTGAGCGAGGCTTTGTTGATTTTAAAATCCAAGCCATATGCTCCAATTTGAGATGATGAAAATTATCCTTTCTCATAATTGTGGGTAGTAAGTATATTCTTCCACTCGGATAAGATGATGATGTATCGTCTCTTAAAATTAACCAACACATTTGTGTTTTAAAATTTTTAAAGGTGAACTATGAGTACCCTGATCCCCTATTGCGTGGAAGGTGTTACACAGGCACTAAAGGTCCGCAACTGCGGCGGGTGCAAAATTGTAAAAAATACTTCTTTTCTCAGCTCTACCATATATTTTTGTATACAACACTTATAGCCAAAATACACAATTTTCAAAGAGGTTCGTGTGGAGTACCGTAGATCTTTAGGGTGTGAATATCTTCCCTTTGCATAACCAACCCCTTACCTAGATTCTCTCCCTTTCTTTTTGGGTTATTCACTCTTTTCCCATTCCTCTGGAAACAATAAAGTGAAGTGGCAATTTTTATTTTGCTCTGTGCGAGCTAAGTCAATCCAAAGGATTAGTCTCAACATTTCTATCGCTACAGAAAAAATGGTGACTTCACTGGGGAAAGATCGACCTATTGTTGGTCCATCCCTAAGTGGGTTGAGCTTATCTTTGTTTATCTGTGTATGTACTATTTTTGTTATATATTATATGTTGTATATATGTTTGTCTGGATTTTCCTGGTTTTCAGGGTGCTTGGTGATTTCTCATAAGTCCTCTACCCGGACTTGGGAAAACTTAAGATAGGACGGGTAGTACAGTCATGTTAACTTTGAGGGAGTAATCTCAAAAAAGGAGGCATGATATCCCCCACTCACTGGGGGGCCCTTTGACTGTAGTGTTATTTATCGAGTAATCGGGAAGACGTGCTACTTTCGACCTGGGAGCCTGCTAAAGCTGAGGATTGTAGAACCTTTAACCCATCTTGGCCTTTTAGGTGTATTGCGGAAACTAAGACGGAGTAATCTGGAAATGGTTGTCATGCGTTACTACACTCATACGAATTTTTATTGAGAATATTACTAATTACCGAGTCAATCGAGACGTTGGTAATATCCGAAGGAAGGATGTAGACTATGTGGACCTCTTATAACCTTATTCGACAAGTGATAAAATATTCGACCATACCTTGTGGGTAGTACCTTTGACCTCATGCTCGTGACGTCAAACCTATGAACCCCCCATGTTTGTGATCTTGTGTGTGATTGTTGCATCATGCATTCATGCACCCATGAGCATCCTTTAAAACATTTTGGTTCAAGGGACTTAAAGTTGACTTTTTGTGAATATCTCATGTACTTTTGACCATGGATTCTGGAAAAATAAAGACTCAGAAGTATAGTTTCAAGAATCCCAAGATAGATGATTTGATGAGTCTAATTCCTGAGATCGAGGGTTCTACGGATTTTTGGAAGAAGTATGGATCCATCGTGTCTCTCATGAAGCTCAGGATGAAGGAGGGTATTATCTCAACTTTGGTCTAATTCTATGATCCGATGTATCGATGTTTCACTTTCCATGATTATCAGTTGATGCCTACATTAGAGGAGTATTCTTATCTACTGGGTTTACCTATTACTGATCGTGTTCCTTTCACTGGTTTGGAGGGGGTCCCAAAATCTCATAAGATTACTGCTATGGTTCATTTGGGGAAGTCTGAGATTGAGGCCCACATGACTACCAAAGGAGGAATTAGAGGATTACCCGCTCTGTTTTTATTGGAGAAAGCTCGCTACTTTGTTAGGATTAAGAGTACAATTACTTTTAAGGCCATCTTTGCTCTACTTGCCTATGGGTTATTATTATTTCCGAACGTCGACAACTTTGTGGATATCAATTTCATCAGGATCTTTTTGATTGGGAATCTAGTCTCTACATTATTAGGGGATTCTTATTACTCTATTCATCTTTGGGATTCTTATCATGGAGGGATGATCATTTGCTGCACACCTTTGTTGTATTGGTGGTTTATTTCTCACTTACCTCGGTCCGATGCTTTCTGGGATGTCAAGAAGGAACCTCGTTGGGCTCCGAAGATTATGGCCCTAACTCATTCTGATATTGTTTGGTATCATCAGGCTTAATATGATGTGGAGATTGTCAATAGTTGTGGTAGTTTCACCAATGTACCTCTTCTTGGTACAAAAGGAGGAATTAACTACAATCCCGTTCTTGCACGATGACAACTTGGATATCCAATGAGAGATAAGCCAAATAATATTCATCTGAGTGGTTTCTTTCTTAAATAGGGAGAGAATCATAAGAAATATAAGGAGGAAATTGCAAAGGCTTGGCGCCATATTCACAGGAAGAGTAAAAAGGACTTGGAACCTAGAGGGGCTGTTTCTTTTGAGCCTTATCTCCGGTGGGTACAAGCAAAGGAAATCCAGTTGAAAATTCCATATTCCCATGAAGCACCTATGCTTGATATGTTTGTAAAGACCAATCCTCCCCTTTTAGATGATATGGAATAGCTTCAGCTTACCCTAGTCAGGATGCAGCAGGAGAAAGAGGCTTGGAAGAATAAGTGTCAGACTTTAGAAATATCCTACCGAGCACACTTGAAGGAGAAGGACGACTTAATTGAGATTCTTAAGAGTCATGCTATAGAGATGATGGAGAAGCAAGAGGATTTATTTCATCTAGAGCTCAGTCAAGACTTAGTCATACACTTCCTGACTCTGGTGATTGGAAAATGGTTGCCGACATATATGCGGAAGAGAGCAAGGAATTGAAAGCTCAGATTGCAAGACTCACAGGAAAGCGTCAGTGTGTGTAGTGATCTTCATCAGCTTTGCCTTCTTAGGATTAAAAATGTGTTAGTACTTTAATATTTGCAATTTTTATATAAATCTTTGAGTCCCTTGAATTATTAATAATTATAAAATAAATCATGCGCATCGCATATCATGCATCATCTGGTACATATTTCTTGCATTTCTGTTCATACCCAGGTGTCTTACTGAATTTCTCTACATCGCTCAGCAAGTTGTCTCACCAGTATAATACCCGTGCTAATTCCAGGAAGAAATGGAGAATCTTGAACAAGAGAATCGCGAGTTGTGCGAAGAGGTTATTGCTTTGAAGGTCTATGTGGCCAATCTGACTACTTTGATGGAATCATTAGTGGCTGCTCAGAATCAGCCACCACTTGCTCAGCCTCAACAAACAATAATTTCTTCTTAAGGTCTATCAATTCCCGTTTCTGTTACCCCAGTTACTGTTGCATATAATCGTATGCCTTAGGGTTTCCTATGGGGAATTCCTAAAAACTTCATGCCAAAAGGTTTTAATCTTGTCACTCAAGCTGCTCAAGTTGTGCAAGTTGCTGCTACTTCAGCACCTCTTGTGGTGCATATTACTCTTGCTTATAGAAATGAGATCCATTATGTTGCACCTACTCCAGTAAATGCTATGCCATTTATTAATGATGAAGTTTATCGTCCTGTTCCTCCACCAAGTGAAACTGTGGTTTTCTATGACTGGTTGGATGACTTTCAAGATGAGTTCAATGAGATGCTGAAGGAAATGAAGGCCCTTTGAGGAAATGAATTTTTTGGACAAAACATCTGTGAGCTCTGCCTGGTTCCCAATGTACAGGTGCCAGCCAAGTTTAAAGTGTCAGAATTTAAAGTTACAAGGGCTACTCTTGTCCTCGTGACCACCTTGTGACGTATATCAGGAAAATGTTCACCCAAACTGATGATCTGCGTTTGCTCATTCATTTCTTCCAAGATAATTTAACTGGTGCTGCTCTAAAGTGGTATATAAGTCTGGATAGTAGTAGTATTCGTACTTTCAATGATCTGGGAGAAGCCTTCATCAAATAGTATAAGTAAAATATGTTCATGGCACCTGACAGTGACCAGTTAAGGGCAATGGCTCAGAGATACAAGGAGTCATTCAAAGAATATGCACAATTATGGCGCGAGATAGCTGCCTAGGTGGTTCCACCTATGGGAGAACAAGAAATGACCAAGGTCTTCCTGAAAACCCTTGGATCATTTTATTATGAAAGGATGATCGCCAATGCACCAAGTGATTTTTCGAAATGGTGACCATGGGTGTTCGTTTGGAAGAGGCTATTAGAGAAGGGTGCTTGACAAAAGATGAAGGGACAATGAAGTCATCACACGGTTTCTTTCGAAAGAAAGAAAGTGAAACGAATGTTGTTATTGGAGAAAGGAAGATTAAGCCACCTAGAAGGCATCATAGGTACCAGCAATATGTTGCTTCTGTGACTCCAGTCGTCAATGTAGCTCCAACCGCAGTTTCCTATCAGAGACCATCCCCTCAGGGAAATCAAGGGCAGAGTCAGAAGAGAGAGGCTTTTGACTCTATTCCAATGAGCTATATAGAGTTAATTCCGGCTGTGATTTAGAATAAGTTGGTTCAGACCAGGCCACCCCCTATTATACCATCACCTTTTCCTTGGTATTATAAGGTAGACCAGACGTATTCTTTTATTCAGGGAGCACCAAGGCACAATATTGAGAACTGTTATCCTTTGAAATCTGAAGTACAAAAGATGGTGAGATTTGGCCTCTTATCCTTTAAAGATGTTAGCCCTAACGTGAAAGATAACCCTTTGCCAAAGAATGGACGAGAAAATGTTGTAAACATAGTTGCTGGTTATCCATGCGAACTCCAGATTTTTGATATCAATCTGGTTAGAGGAGATTTAGTAAAGATGCATGCTGACCTCTGCGAGTTTAGTTACTATACGCATGACCATAATGTTTGTGATATTTGCAGTACAGATATACATGGTTCTGATAAGATAAAAGCTGATCTTCAGGAAATGATGGATGGAGGCCTCATTCATATAATCAGGCCATAGGCATATTACGAAGAATATGTTAATATGGTCTTTGGATGTCCCGGTGAATTCCATATTTTTGGCGTGGATCATATGAATGATGATTTGGTGCAGTTGCACGCTACCTTCTGTCACATGGATGATTACAATGGGATTATAATGGGATTAATATGATTGAAGATTGTTTGGTTGAGACTGTGACAAATGATGAGTATCCTTATGCAGATGAATTCTTTTACTCAAATGAAGATATGTTCTCCAGCAATGATTATGTGATTTCTAAGCATTCTGAAGAGGAGGTGAATGTTATTGTTCCTTGTTTTGGTGTTCCCGCCCCTATTGAGATCGAGTACCATAGCAAGCCAGCTGTTTCTCGAGTGGTGATATGCTTTCCGGGTCCTGTTCCTTAAGAATCAGACAAAGTCGTATCATACAAATACAACGATACAATCTTGGAGGATAGTGTGGAAGTTCCCATCCAACCTTTGTCTGATGTCAAGAATATTTTTGAAGCCAGGCGAGTCACCTGAAGTGGATGTGTTTTCGCACCTGTCATTCGAGGGAGTGTTAATGTTGATAAAAAGATTGTTAAAAATGTTTAACGCAAGAAAGAACTGGGGGAATCTAGTGGTACTACTCTAGAAAAAGATGTGGATGATATATTGAAGATTATCAAATTGGGTGACTACAGGATCGTAGGTCAATTGTTGCAGACCCCACCAAAGATATCTATTCTAGCCTAGCTAATGAACTCTTCTGAGCACAGGGAATCTTTGATGAGAGTATTGGATCATGCTTTCATGGAAAGTGATATGCCTTTATACCAATTCAGTAGTGTGGTAGGTAATATTACATCCTGTAATAACCTGAGTTTCTGTGATGACGAATATCCCGATGAAGGAAGGAATCATAACTTGGCTCTCCATATCTCCATGAACTACAAGAATGATTCATTATCAAATGTGATGATAGACAATGGGTCAACTTTAAATGTCATACCGAGGAGCACGCTTATGAAGATAAAGTACCAAAGAACTCCCATGCGCCCAAGTGGCATAATTGTAAAAGCTTTCGATGGATCAAGGAAGTTTGTCATCAGAGAAGTAGATTTGCATATTCATATAAGTCCGCACTTATTTCATATTACTTTTAGGTTATTGATATCGTGCCTGCTTACAGCTGTTTATAGGGACGACCATGGATACACGAAGCAGGTGCTGCCACTTCTACTTTGCACCAGAAGCTGAAGTTTGTTCGTGAAGGAAAGGTGGTCATCATAAATGGAGAACATGCATTATTAATATTTAATTTATCCTTTTTCAGTGTTGTGGAAGCAAATGAAGCTGCTGTTGGAACTCAGTTCCAAGCTTTATCCATTGATAATATAAGGGAAAATGAGAATTCTATATCTTCGTTTAAGGATGCTTAGCAGGTGGTGTATAATGGCTGTAGTAAAGTATGGGGGCAGATTGTGGTTCCACTTGTGAGTAAGAATAAAGCCGGTTTAGGATTCTCTGTGAAGAATGATAAAGGTAATAATATGAAGCCAAAGTCTACTTTGGGAAAATATCAAGACATCTTTCACGGCGGAGGTTACCTTCACCCAACTGTTCCTAGGATCAATGTTATTGTGGAAGATGAAGTAGAGCAAGAGATACCAAACTATGTGACGCATGGAGTAAGAGTCCAAAATTGGATCACCATTTATGTTCCCTCTTGCATTCATATTTCAAAGTAATTTGTTTTTGTTAATCTTTTCAAAAAATCTTTCACTCTGTCCAAGTTGAAAGTTGATATTGTATGGGCATATCTATTTGCTTTGATCTTTAAAATCAATAATAAAAGTTGTCTTTGATTCCCAAATTGTGTCTTTATTTTCTAATTTTTCTTGAAAAATGGTAATCAGAAAAAACCTTTCAAAATAAATAATAATTGTAATTGAATTTGCATAATCACTTTCTATATGTGTCAGTTTCTAAAATCAATCATAAATCATATGTGAAGATTAATTAAAAAACCCGTTGAACACAATGACCCCGCACCCTCTCCCAACTTTGAATATCCTCTGTATGTGGCCGAAGAAGAAGAATATGATGAGATCCCATAAGAGGTTTAATTGTTGCTTGAGCACGAGGAAAGTGTCATTCAGTCGTAT
The DNA here is from genome assembly GCA_948472305.1 of Vicia faba. Taxonomy (NCBI): domain Eukaryota; kingdom Viridiplantae; phylum Streptophyta; class Magnoliopsida; order Fabales; family Fabaceae; genus Vicia; species Vicia faba. Next base: position 1,517,127,646 of record OX451737.1, read on the forward strand.
AAAGATCCATTGGAAGTGATTAATTTGGGTTCAGAGAAAGATCCAAAGGAAGTCAAGATTGGATCTTTGCTTCATTCCAATGTGAAGCACAGGTTGATTGAATTGTTGAAAGAGTATGTGGATATATTTTCTTGGTCTTACCAAGACATGCCTGGTTTAGATACTGATATTGTGGAACATCATTTGGTGCTAAAGCCAGAATGCCTGCCAATCAAGCATAAATTGCGAAGAACTCACTCTGATATGGCAGTGAAAATTAAAGAAGAAGTTTTAAAGAAGATTAATGTCGGTTTTCTTGTGACATCAGTGTACCCTCAGTGGATTTCCAATATTGTCCCAGTACCGGAGAAAGACGGAAAAGTTTGCATGTGCGTAGATTATAGAGATTTAAACAAAGCTAGTCCAAAAAATGATTTTCCATTACCACATATTGATATGTTGGTTGATTGTACAACAAAATTCAAAGTATTCTCGTTCATGGACGAATTTTCCAGATATAATCAAATTAGAATGGCTCCCGAGGATATGAAAAAAACAACGTTTATGACACCCTGGGGAACATTCTGTTACAGAGTGATGCCCTTTGGGTTGAAGAACGCTGGTGCCACGTACCAGAGGGCTAGGAAAACCCTATTCCATGATATGATACACAAGGAAATTGAGGTATATGTTGATGATATGATTGCCAAATCCCAGACTGAAGAAGGGCATATAAAAAGATTTGTTGAAATTGTTTCAGCGTTTGAGGAAGTATCGTCTTCGCTTGAATCCAAATAAATGCACCTTTGGTGTCCAATTAGGAAAATTGTTAGGTTTCATTGTCAACCAAAAAGGGATTGAAGTTGACCCTGATAAAGTCAAAGCAATTCAGGAAATGCAAGCGCCAAGAACTGAAAAGCAAGTTAGAGGCTTCCTCGGGCGTTTGAATTACATTTCCAGATTTATCTCTCAAATGACCGCAACGTGTGAACCGATCTTTAAGTTGTTAAAGAAAGATCAAGGTTGTGTGTGGACAGAGGATTGCCAAAGTGCATTTGAAAGTATTAAAGAGTATCTGCTTGAACCTCCTATCTTGCTCCCTCCTGTTGAAGGAAGACCATTGATTATGTATGTGACAGTGTTAGACAATTCTATGGGTTGTATTCTAGGACAACAAGATGAAACAGGGAATAAGTAATTTGCCATTTATCATCTCAACAAAAAGTTTACTGACTGTGAGTCTCTGTATTATATGCTGGAAAAGACATGTTGTGCTCTAGCCTGGGCAGCAAAGCGGTTACGGCAATATATGTTGAATCATACTACTTGGTTGATTTCCAAAATGGATCCAATTAAGTATATCTTTGAAAAGATTGCTCTTACTGGAAGAATTTCCCGTTGGCGGATGCTGCTGTCTTAATATGATATCGAATACCGTACTCAGAAGGCTATAAAAGGAAGTGTGTTGGCAGATTATCTTGCTCACCAACCGGTTAATGACTATCAATCTGTCAAAAATGATTTCCCTAATGAGGATGTTATGTTTCTGAAAGTGAAAGATTATGATGAACCGTTGCCTGAGGAAGGTCCTTATCCTAAATCTTGTTGGAGTATGGTGTTTGATGAAGTTGTGAATGCTTATGGGGAAGGAATTTGTGATGTTATTCTCACTCCTCATGGATCTCATATACCTTTTCCTGCAAGGTTGGCATTTTATTGCACCAATAACATGGCAGAGTATGAAGCTTGTATCATGAGGTTATTGATCTTATAATCAAAATTCTAGATGTATATGGTGATTCAGCTTTGGTAATAAACCAGATTAAAGGAGAATGAGATACTCGTCACCCTGGCTTGATTCCTAAAATAATGCTAGAAGATTATTACCCTTCTTTAATTAAGTTGAATTCCATCATATTCCCATAGATGAAAATCAAATGGCAGATCTTTGGAAACTCTGACTTCTATGTATCAAGTGAATACTTGGAACGATTTGCCTCGTATCGCATTAAGACGTCTGGATAGACTGGTGCATGTGTTTGCATCAAAGGAAATGTCAGACGAAAAACCATGGTATTATGATATCAAGAATTTTCTCCAGACTCAGGAATACCCGGTTGGTGCGTTGAACAAATATAGAAAGACATTGAGAAGGTTAGCTGGTAGCTTATTCCTCAATGAAGAGGTTCTATACAAAAGAAATTATGACATGGTCTTGCTCATATGTGTGGATAGACACGAACCAGACATGTTGATGCATGAGAACCATGGAGGTTCCTTTGGTACTCATGCCAATGGACATTCAATTCCAAAGAAGATGCTTAAGGTAGGTTACTATTGGCTGACAATGAAGTCTGATTGTTATAAATTTGCAGGCAATAAAGATGATTATAATGGGATTAATATGATTGTTTGGGTTTAGGTTTGGGTTTGGTTCCTCTAAGATTCCTCTATCATCTCATATCAACTCAATTACAACAAGATCACACTAGGGTTTGGTTCTTCTCCCCATCTTTAGGCTTGCTCATAGGGAATCACCAAGCACCTTGATTTATATATTGTGATCATATATGTTTTGTATTGATTAACTTTTTACTAATAAATACAATGAATGTTTTCTCTAGTTGATGATGTTATCGGTGAAAGCACAACACATTTCATTAGGTTGATCTATAGGTTCATGAGTTTATTTCCATGCCTTCTTCAAAAAAGTTTCATTGAGTTCCAAGCTTCCTCATTGAAGATACTTTGAGGTAATATCATTACAAGGTCTAATTTGATTCATCATGCCTCAAGTTGTCAAATAAAATCAAAAGATGCAAGAGTTGATTGAAGAAGTTTGACCTAATTGGACAAGTTATTGATTTCTTGATCACAAGTGCATAATTCCATCAATTTTTAATATTTTGAAGTGGTTATGGTTGTTATAGTTTCTCATTACCATCCACAATAACTTCCCTTCACATGATAAAAGTATTTGTGCAAGAAAGTGTGTCAAAATTGAAAAGGGTTTCCAAGACATTTTGGTGATATAGGAGCTAGGGTTTTGAGCTTTTAAGGGCTATATCTTGCTCATATTTTGGTATTTTTGAGTGATTCCAAAGACATGCTTCTATTTAAAGGGTTACCAACAAATAAATTCAAAATTTTCAAGAATATTTTATGTGGAAGATGCCTAATGATGAAGAAAGATTACAATTCCTCTAGATAGGCCATCAAATTTCATTATGTGACTTCAAAAGATCATAACTTGGTCAATTTTTATCCCCTTGAGCCCATTATTTTTCCACAATGATCTTAAGGATGTGAACTTCAACTCTTCTGTTATGTGAAAAGCTTGAAAATGGATGGAAGATGCCCTAAGAATGCAAAGGATTATAGGTCATCTCATGAATTTTCACCAACTTCACAAGGCCCTAACTTTTTCAATAATTGGTGTTTTTGAGTGATTCAAGTTTTACAATGCTATTTTGGAAGTCTACTTAAAGCTAGCATCAATGATCAAAGTGAAATTTTGGAGGAAGAAATTGTTTGAAGAAAAACTTGGAATATTTCTAAGTATAAAAGTCATCATCTTTTTCTCAACTTTGACTCATCACAACTTTTAGCTCAAACATCCATTTGATATCATTCTTGGCACATTGACAAGATTGTAACCTTACCTTTAAAAATATTCAAGAATCATGCCCTAAGACCCCTTGAGCTGTGAACACCATGAATTCAAAGATGGTACCTTGGAACTGAATTTTCCTCCCAAGTCAAAATTTGAAATTCATAATGTGGCTTCTAAACATCAAATTATCATGCATTTTTTATCTAAACATGTTTAACCAACTTTACAAAGTGGATTAGAGTCTTAAAACACAATGTTTGAGTGAGTTTTGTTGCTAAGCAAGTCACACATTTCTCATGTCCACGGCTTCTCACGATTTCCCTCCAAACTCCACTAATTCTTTCAGTTCTCATTCCCATTTACTTCCCTAAAAATAGATGACCACATTGTACTCATTTACTAAAGCTTTGAGAGCCTAATACACCCTGTCAAAGTTCATTCGAAACTCGTAAATTTGAAATTCCATTTCACAGTTTCAAGTTCTCTCTTCACAATTTCTTTACATATTCATCATCCTTCGTAAATGTACAAACTCTCCAACACTTAAACCAAGCAAATCGAGCCATATTTTGAGTTACAAAAGTTCACTTTCAGAGCTATTTTCGTGAGCCTCGTTGAGGTAGTTTTTTGAACAAATTGTTCCAAATAAAAGCCTCTTCTACTCTACTCATCCTTCTGATCCTTGTGTTTCTTACAATTTTTAAAATCATTGAGAATTGAGTGAGAAATCCCAACCTAAACTGCTCGCTACTATTTTTGTTTTCTGCACTTTTCGCTTTGCTCATTTTATATAAATTTGGCGCGATTGTACCATTAGAATCGTCTTGAAGAGACGAATCTAATGGTACTGGTCCGAATTACCAATTTTACAGTTTGTGGAATTCGATTTGAGGTTGGCTGGAGGTTGAAGACGATGACATGTCCGTCTTCAACCAATGACGTTTAGCCACGTTATTTTTTTGAAACAGATTTGGTGTTTCACTTTACCATACGCGCGTGTTGTGAGCCCTATGATCTGATTACTTTAGTGATTCAGACTTTATCCAACGTGCCACATTTTAAGTTATTTTTATTTTATAAAAAATGATTAAGTGTGATATTTTATAAAGTCCATGACATGCATAGCGCGTCAGATCCTTTGGATCTGTTTACTAATGCGTTTTGACAATGATCAGATGGTCCATATTTTTTTAGTTTGTTATTTTATTTTCTGATTTTTAATTTTAATTGATTTAAAATTCAAAAAATCATAGAAAATTCATTTCTGACTAAAAAATTATGAAAAAATTCACAGAAATATTTTCAAATATTCTCTTTCTGATTTTTATTTTTTCATGATTATATTTTTAGGTTTGATATTTTTTATAATTTTTCCTTTATTTTGACTTGTTTCTAATTATTTAAAAATACTTTTTGATATTTTTAAACTCTAAAATTTTAAAAAAAATCATTTTCATTATTTCTGACTTTTTGGAAATTTTTCAGAATTTTATTCACTTTTACTATTTTTGTCTTTTTTAAATTTACTTGATTGGTTTTAAATAATTTTAAAAAAATTCTATTTTAAAAAATTACCAAATTTTTTATAAAAATATTTGATATCATTTCTAACTTTTCTATAGTTTCTTAGAATTTTTCTTTGACACTTTGAATATAGTTTTCTATTTTCCCTTTTATCTTCATTTAATAAAAACAATTTAAAAATCATTTTCTCATTTTATCTTGCCTATTAAATGGACTTTTATTTTTATATATATTCTTACTATGTGATGGTTGATCATAAACTTCATTAACTTCACTGGATCTTGGGTGTTGAGTTTAACTCCACCAAAATGGATGGATGATTTTAATGATAGTTTTATCAAATTTTTTGTTCAAATATTTCCCCCTTCCCTCTTCATCTTATCCCTTTCTCATTGTGTTACATGTTGTTAGAGGATGATCTACATATCATCTCTCCAAACATATGACACATAGATTGCTATTAACCGGCCTCAAAATAGGTGCGACGTCTATATAAGTCCACTTACGATTTCTTAACATAGCGCTAAATTTTGTCCCGATTCGAGAAATGATCATGCGCGGCCCAAACCCTGGTTTGCAAGCCCAAGGATGTTTAATTTGAAACCTTTGATCCAATAACCTTGAGATTCATTATTAGAGGGCTTTGGTCTTATCAATCCTCTAATGAATCTTCATAAACTTTGGTATAAGTGAATCATTTAAACATTATTGATCATATGTTGTTACATTGAGAACTTGAAATGAATGATATACTTGACAAAAAAGCAAAAGAAACTTGTTGTTAAAAGGCTTTGATTTTATCAATCTTCTATTGAGTTTTCAAATGCAAGTTTAAATATAGCCATTCAACTAACCTCTAATTACTAATTCACTAACAACTGACTTTGACTTTGTGCATTTTAGTTTATGATGTTATTTTATGCCTTTACTTTTACGCACCATTTAATTTTAGCATTTACATTTCATGTTATTTTCATCTTTGCTCATTTGAGCATTTATCTTTATATCTTTTTACTTTTCTCACTTGAGTTTTTCATTTTCTTTTTGAAGATACCTAATAATCAACTTGAACAATGAAAGACTTTAATGTTACTTGGACTATTTGGTTACTATCCTTGGCATTTTGGAGTTATGGACTTCTTGGAATTAGGATTAGAAGCCTTGATTACCTTTGGGACCATGTGACTTTTATTGTTATTTTGTCTGGAGTTCTTGGGGTTTACCCCAAGACATTGGGTTGTTTGTTTTCTTTGTGTGCAGGTTATTCTGATTATATGTATTGTCTGTGATTGGGAATTCATATGTATACAGCCGTTACTCAGCCCAATTTTTGTGAATACTTAATGCACTTGAAATTTGGTACTCTCAAGAGGTTATATTGTCATTACTTGTTATGTTTCAATCCAAAGGATGGTAATTCTACATTGACTCATTATGTCAAGTGTTGGCTTCTTGTTGGTTAGACGGGTCTTTTCCCTAGCTTTTATCTTATGCTTCAGGATAGTCCCTTCATCTTCTCCCATCTTCTTTAATTTCAAAAATCTTCTCCCTCCTTTTGCAACTCTTCTTGTTTTTAAACTTGAATCGCTTTCAGAATAAACTTGGACTTAGGTCCATGCATTTAAAAAAATATTTTTTCATCAAACTTTAAACAATTTGATAATACCTTGACATTTTTTGTAAGAAGACTAAAAGTAAATCAATCTCATTCAAACCATTTTTCCATTTTGGCTTTTTATCTTTAAAAATTTTCTCAAAAGATTAGACTCTTGTCAATCTTTGTAGTGATGCGAGCTACTATACTTCTACGATATGTAGTGAAGTGAGATATTTTCCACTTGGGTTTTGAGTGAGGCTTTGTTGATTTTAAAATCCAAGCCACATCCTTCACTTTGAGATGATGCAAGTTCTCCTTTCTCATAATTGTGGGTAGTAAGTATGTCCTTCTACTCGGATAAGACGATGATATCTCGTCTCTTAAAATTAACTAACATATTTGTGTTTTAAAATTTTTAAAGGTGAACTACGAGTACCCTGATCGCCTATTGCATGGAAGGTGGCACTTAGGCACTAAAGGTTCACAACCGCGGCGGGATAAAAATTGTAAAAAATACTTCTTTTCTCATCTTTATCATCTATTTTTGTATACAACACTTATAGCCAAAATACACAATTTTCAAAGAGGTTCCTATGGAATACCATAGATGTTTAGGGTGCTAATACCTTCTCTTTGCATAACCAACCCCCTTACGTAGATTCTCTCCCCTTCTTTTTAGGTTATTCGCTCTTTTCCCATTCATATCGAAACAATAAAGCGCGGTGGCGATTTTTATTTTGATTTGTGTGAGTTAAGTCAATCCAATGGCTTAGTATCAACATTTCTACCGCTACACCAAGAAGAGAACCAGAGGAAGAAACAATCATCGTCAGAATCAACATGTTTCTTCTGTCATCCCTATGTTCAATTTACCTCTTGTTGCTCCAGTTTGTTAACTAAATCAGCAAGTTCCTGATCAGAGGAACAATCAGTTTGATCCAATTCCAAAAACCTATATGGAGTTGTTTCTTATCCTGATGCAAAGGAATTTTGTTCAAACCCGACCTCCATCGAATATTCCTGAGAATATGCTTTGGTACTACAAAACTAATTTGACTTGTGCCTTTCATCAGGGAGCCCCTGGGCATAGTATCGAACATTGTTATCCATCTAAAGTTGAAGTCCAGAAATTGGTCAGAAGCAGTATCTTGTCATTTAAGGATATTTGTCTTGGGGTTCAAGTCAAGGCTTTGCCGAAGAATAAATATGATTGAAGGATACCTTGGAGTTTAAGGATGATTATCCTTCTCAGTTTACTAGTAATTTTACTAATTTCTCATTTGTAATTTTTCTTGTTTATCATTGCACTGTTTGCATGTAAGAACTTGTTTGCATTTGAATAATTATCTTAATACAATGAATATGTTTGTCTTGAAGAAGCCCATTCGTTTCACTCGTATATGTTTTCAATTTTAAATTTATTTTGCATTATGATACCAACTTGTTATCCATTCTCTTGCCTAGGCAGAGATTGGAGGGATGATGATGAATTTAAAATGCAGAATTTCTAGTTGTATGCTTTTGAATGAAACCCTGTTGACGATGTACAGGCATTATTTCAAATCCCCAAACACCGGAGATATAAGGGAGTGAAACCCTCGTTAACCCCTTTGAGCCTTGAAGTAGGAGTTTATTTTCTATTAAAAACCTCATTTTTCACCAGGGGTAGGGTAGTATTCAGTTAATTTGGTTGAGCATTCAGAACTCATCAGGAGTGCGCATCTATGGATAACATAATGGTTATCCATCAAAAGGTTGAGGAAATTCAAAATCGCTATGGCTAACCTTCACTTATCAGGAGTGTATGTCAATTGTTGATACCACAATGGATATCTCTTGCACATCAGGAGATCAGTAGATAAGGATACAATAATGGTTATCTCTCATCTACCAAAAAATAGGGCAATCATTCTTCCAACAAGTCAAAAATGACTCGAAGTCACGCGACATGTTCAAAAGGAAAGAAAGGGTAGTAAAAAAATGAATGAAAAATTGAAATAAATAGGAAATGATTAAAGAAAGAGACAAAAAGCCTCGCTAAGTTGAAACTTGAAAAAAAAAGTCGCTTAGGCAAAAGTCAGGGCATCCCGCTGGACTTTAAAGTCAAATTCAAAAGGAAATTGTCTAGGAAAAAATTAGGGAAAGCAAGGGAAAGCCCGAAAGGCGAAAAAGTATTACAGTGTAAATCCTTGGAAAAAAATATGTCACATGGTCAGACACCAAAAGTAAAAGTGAGTTACTGGCATGTCCAAAGAAAACCTCGGTTGGTTCCTCAACCGTCTCGAAACTTCATTTGAGAGATGAATGTTCGCGTCAAGTTAACTGAACTTAGGACTGGAGAACATCATGAAGGGTGGGCACCAAATAATTTTGAGCCTTAAAATCCGTTTTTTCTAAAACTGTGAACCAGGCCACGTTACAACCCTCAAAAGTCCTAATTGAACCATGGTTTATTTCGAAAGCGTACTTCAACGAGACATCGTTTCCTAACTCCCATGAATTTTTCTAAATTGTTGTGTTGGTATCATATGCTTTTGTTATATTTTATACAAAAATCAATTTTGCATCCTAACTAGTGATTCACTCACAAGGTTTTACGAAATATTTTTGATAAAAACTTCAAGACTTACATGATTGTTGCATTAGAATTATCATTCTTACATGATATCCAGGAAGCTTACATTTGAGTATCAGCAAAGGGCATGTCACCGAGAAGAAGTTGTTGAGCAAAGAGGATGCAACATTCAACCAATCTAAGGCAGTTACATCGAGAAAGTTGTGAAAATTATCTTGACCAGCATGGTAAACTTGGGACACCAAAGTTGTTTCCAAGGGAATTTCCATATTTTTGGTCAAGATAATTACTATGTTCTCCCCCCAAGCAGAGGATCTTCCTCAAGCAGGACTGTTTCTCAATATCTGCCTTGTAGATGTTTGCATGGTTTCCTCTACAGTAGCTGACCAGTTAGTGGGTTTCCTCCAGACTATAGTGTAGTATTGGGTTTGTGATCCCATTTTCACCAGTTAAGTCTTTGTTGGATTTCATATCATTTGATATATGGTTTGATGTTGGGTTTGTAATCCCATTTTCCCTAGTTAATTCTTGGTTCATATTTATCCAAGTTGTTATTTGATGTTGGGTTTGTAATCCCATTCTCCCCAATTAAGTCTTGATTCATATTTCTCCGGCTGAGTGTGATTCCTTTCCACAGTCGAGTGGTCATCAAGGAGAGATTGTAAAGTTATAAAGCATTTTCTTGGTTGTTGGATTCTTTATCCTTTTATGTTGAGAAGTGGTGTAGAATCTCTTGCAGGATATTACGCCCTTCGATTATGACATTGTTGTTATTGTGTGCCTCCAAGTAGCCAGACAAGGGCAGTATGTCTTCTAAAAAGTGTTGAGACAAGTGTCTCATTCTTGGGTTTTCTCTTTCCATGTGTTGAGTTTAATTTAAAATTCCCATAAGCTGACCTCTTATTGTGATTGTTAACTTATTAATTCCCCAGATGAGACTAGGATGATCGTCCCTCTAAAAAGTGTTATCCCATAAAAGTTCAGGATTTCCCCCAAGAGAATTTTGCACAACTATTATTCTTGATATTGAAGAATATATTTGGGCTCCCTTCGGTGTGTGAGGTTCCTTTTTTCCCAATGAAGCCAACACGACATCCCCAGTTGAAGTCTCGACATTGTGGTTTTCATATTCCTATTAAAGTTAGTTTTGGAATATCCAGTGGAAATCTAGATGATGAGGCGTTGTCTTCCCCGATCGAAGTTTGTACGACATTCCTCGGTGAATCCTGGAGGAGTTTATTATATCCCCACAGCTTTATTTCTTGCTAGTCAGGTGGTGCTTTGATTATTTTCAAACCATGTTCTTCCCAGTGAAGTTAAGTCGTGAAGTAGGACTTTGTTTCCTCAGTGGGTGCTTACTCTCTTATGGAATCTTCATCCTCGATGTGATTTAGCCAAGTGTTATCTTTACCCAAGTTGGTTTTGTCTAGTTATCCCCAACGTAGTATGGCTGTTTTGTTAGCATATACATGATAACATTGATATATTCATACACATCATGCATATCTAAATTAAAATTCATTGCTCATTTGAATTCATGGATATTTTTGTTGGAATATTATACTCTTGGTAGAGTTATCTTATCCTCTCTCCGATAGATTGTCAACTTTAAGCAGAAAGTGTATATCCTTTCAATTTCCCTGATGAGTTATCCCTTGTGGAAGAATTTTTTTTAGCTTTCCTATCCATCTCATTATCTGGTTGGAAATTGATCCCCTTTTGAGTTTATTTCTCATTAGGTGCTGTCTTGGTTGACTATTTCACTCTGGTTTATTTATGGTTTGAAACTGTGATCCCCGAAAACATTATTATTCTGATTTATGCAGGCTTTGAGCCCTGGTTTGAGAATGTGCATTTATTTTGCATGCAAAGACTTTTTTTCTCCTCAACAGGAATGGGTTGGTATTTCCTCACGAAGTCAAAATTCATTTTTTCGTAGTGTTATTGCAACCTTTCTCATAACAACAAGCGGTGGGTCTCTTTATTTAAGCAACCTATTCTTCCCCAGTAAGCATGTTAATGCCAGAGAAGATGTTACTCCAATGAATGGTAGTCTCGTCATTATAGGAGATAGTTCGTTGTTGAGATGTTACTCCAATGAATTTGGTCTCATCATTATGGGAGATAGTTTGTTGATGAGATCTTTTTTCCTGATGGATGGTAGTCTCGTCATTATGGGAGATAGTTTGTCGTTGAAATTTGTTAGTCAAATGGATGGTAGTCTCTTGGTTATATGAGATAGTTCATTGATGAGATCTTTTATTCTGATGAATGGTAGTCTTGTCATTATGGGAGATAGTTCGTTAATGAGATCTTTTATTCCGATGAATGGTAGTCTCTTCGTTATGGGAGATAGTTTGTCATTGAGATTTGTTACTCCAATGAATGGTAGTCTCTTGGTTATGGGAGACAATTCAATGTTAAGATTCGTACTCCGATGGATGATAACTTATTCGTTATGGGAGATAGTTCGTTGTTAAGGTTGGTTGTACTTCAATGATAAAGACAATTCGTTGAAAGACTCTTACAACTCATATTTTACCCTTTCCAGGTGAAACATCCTAGTTAAAGAAGAAACACATACCAGTTCATGGCTTATGGCAAGGATCGAGGGGAGGTTTATCTGATTCTCTATCAAATGGTATCTCTTCTAAGAATCCTCAGAGAATTTTAATGTGAAATATTTACAACTGGTAGTCTATTTGTTTGAGATAGCTTGTATATTACCCTTTCCAGGTGAAACGTACAGGTTAAAGAAGAAATTAAGACCAGTTCATGGCTTATGGTCAGGATTGAGGGGAGGTTTATCTGATTCTCCATCAAATGGCATCTCTTTGAAGAATCCTCATAGAGAAGTTTGTTGTGAAATCATTGCAAGTTGTAGTCTCTGTATTTGAGATAGCTTTTATATTACCCTTTCAAAGTGAAACATTCGGCTTAAAGAAGAAATTAAGACCAGTTTGTGGCTTAGGGCCAGGATCGAGGGGAGTTTTAACTAATTCTCTATCAAATGGTATCTCTTCGAATAAGTCTCGCAGATAAGTTTGTTGTCAAATCATTACAAGTGGTAGTCTCTTTATTTGAGATAGCTTGTATATTACCCTTTCCAAGTGAAACATCCTAGTTAAAGAAGAAACGAAGACCAATTCGTGGCTTATGGCAAGGATCAAGGGGAGGTTTATCTGATTCTCCATCATATGGTATCTCTTCGAAGAAATCTCATAGAGAAGTTTATTGTGGAATCGTTTCAAGTGGTAGTCTCGTTATTTCAGATAGCTTATATATTACCCTTTCTAGGTGTAACATCCTGGTTAAAGAAGAAATTGAGACCAGTTCACGGCTTATGGCTAAGATCGGGGGGAAGTTTATCTGATTCTCCATCAAATGGCATCTCTTTGAAGAAGTCTCACAGAGAAGTTTGTTGTGAAATCATTGTAAGTGGTAGTCTCTTTATTTCAGATAGCTTGTATATTACCCTTTCCAGGTGTAACATCCTGGTTAAAGAAGAAACTGAGACCAGTTCATGGCTTATGGCTAGGATCGAGGGGAAGTTTATCTGATTCTCCATCAAATGGCATCACTTTGAAGAAGTCTCGTAGAGAAGTTTGTTGTGAAATCAATGTAAGTGGTAGTCTCTTTATCTGAGATATCTTGTATATTATCCTTTCCAGGTGAAACATATGGGTTAAAGAAGAAACTGAGACCAGTTCGTGGCTTATGGCCAGGATCGAGTGGAGGTTTATCTGATTTTCTATTAAATGGTATCTCTTCGAAGAAGTATCGTAGAGAAGTTTGTTGTGAAATCATTGCAAGTGGTAGTCACTTTATTTGATATAGCTTGTATATTACCCTTTCTAGGTGAAACATCCTGGTTAAAGAAGAAATTGAGACCAGTTGGTGGCTAATGGAAAGGATCGAGGGGAGGTTTATCTAATTCTCTATCAAATGGTATCTCTTCAAAGAAGTCTCATAGAGAAGTTTGTTTTGAAATAATTTCAAGTGGTAGTCTCTTTATTTGAGATAGCTTGTATATTACCCTTTCCAAGTGAAACAACCTAGTTAAAGAAGAAACTGAGACCGGTTCGTGGATTATGGCCAGGATCGAGGGGAGGTTTATATGATTTTCTATCAAATTGCATCTCTTCAAATAAGTCTCGCAGATAAGTTTGTTGTCAAATCATTACAAGTGGTAGTCTCTTTATTTGAGATAGCTTGTATATTACCCTTTCCAAGTGAAACATCCTAGTTAAAGAAGAAACGAAGACCAATTCGTGGCTTATGGCCAGGATCAAGGGGAGGTTTATCTGATTCTCCATCATATGGTATCTCTTCGAAGAAATCTCATAGAGAAGTTTATTATGGAATCGTTTCAAGTGGTAGTCTCGTTATTTCAGATAGCTTATATATTACCCTTTCTAGGTGTAACATCCTGGTTAAAGAAGAAATTGAGACCAGTTCATGGCTTATGGCTAAGATCGGGGGGAAGTTTATCTGATTCTCCATCAAATGGCATCTCTTTGAAGAAGTCTCACAGAGAAGTTTGTTGTGAAATCATTGTAAGTGGTAGTCTCTTTATTTCAGATAGCTTGTATATTACCCTTTCCAGGTGTAACATCCTGGTTAAAGAAGAAACTGAGACCAGTTCATGGCTTATGGCTAGGATCGAGGGGAAGTTTATCTGATTCTCCATCAAATGGCATCTCTTTGAAGAAGTCTCGTAGAGAAGTTTGTTGTGAAATCAATGTAAGTGGTAGTCTCTTTATCTGAGATATCTTGTATATTATCCTTTCCAGGTGAAACATATGGGTTAAAGAAGAAACTGAGACCAGTTCGTGGCTTATGGCCAGGATCGAGCGGAGGTTTATCTGATTTTCTATTAAATGGTATCTCTTCGAAGAAGTATCGTAGAGAAGTTTGTTGTGAAATCATTGCAAGTGGTAGTCACTTTATTTGATATAGCTTGTATATTACCCTTTCTAGGTGAAACATCCTGGTTAAAGAAGAAACTGAGACCAGTTGGTGGCTAATGGAAAGGATCGAGGGGAGGTTTATCTAATTCTCTATCAAATGGTATCTATTCAAAGAAGTCTCATAGAGAAGTTTGTTTTGAAATAATTTCAAGTGGTAGTCTCTTTATTTGAGATAGCTTGTATATTACCCTTTCCAAGTGAAACAACCTAGTTAAAGAAGAAACTGAGACCGGTTCGTGGATTATGGCCAGGATCGAGGGGAGGTTTATATGATTTTCTATCAAATTGCATCTCTTCAAATAAGTCTCGCAGATAAGTTTGTTGTCAAATCATTACAAGTGGTAGTCTCTTTATTTGAGATAGCTTGTATATTACCCTTTCCAAGTGAAACATCCTAGTTAAAGAAGAAACGAAGACCAATTCGTGGCTTATGGCCAGGATCAAGGGGAGGTTTATCTGATTCTCCATCATATGGTATCTCTTCGAAGAAATCTCATAGAGAAGTTTATTATGGAATCGTTTCAAGTGGTAGTCTCGTTATTTCAGATAGCTTATATATTACCCTTTCTAGGTGTAACATCCTGGTTAAAGAAGAAATTGAGACCAGTTCATGGCTTATGGCTAAGATCGGGGGGAAGTTTATCTGATTCTCCATCAAATGGCATCTCTTTGAAGAAGTCTCACAGAGAAGTTTGTTGTGAAATCATTGTAAGTGGTAGTCTCTTTATTTCAGATAGCTTGTATATTACCCTTTCCAGGTGTAACATCCTGGTTAAAGAAGAAACTGAGACCAGTTCATGGCTTATGGCTAGGATCGAGGGGAAGTTTATCTGATTCTCCATCAAATGGCATCTCTTTGAAGAAGTCTCGTAGAGAAGTTTGTTGTGAAATCAATGTAAGTGGTAGTCTCTTTATCTGAGATATCTTGTATATTATCCTTTCCAGGTGAAACATATGGGTTAAAGAAGAAACTGAGACCAGTTCGTGGCTTATGGCCAGGATCGAGCGGAGGTTTATCTGATTTTCTATTAAATGGTATCTCTTCGAAGAAGTATCGTAGAGAAGTTTGTTGTGAAATCATTGCAAGTGGTAGTCACTTTATTTGATATAGCTTGTATATTACCCTTTCTAGGTGAAACATCCTGGTTAAAGAAGAAACTGAGACCAGTTGGTGGCTAATGGAAAGGATCGAGGGGAGGTTTATCTAATTCTCTATCAAATGGTATCTCTTCAAAGAAGTCTCATAGAGAAGTTTGTTTTGAAATAATTTCAAGTGGTAGTCTCTTTATTTGAGATAGCTTGTATATTACCCTTTCCAAGTGAAACAACCTAGTTAAAGAAGAAACTGAGACCAGTTCGTGGATTATGGCCAGGATCGAGGGGAGGTTTATATGATTTTCTATCAAATTGCATCTCTTCAAATAAGTCTCGCAGATAAGTTTGTTGTCAAATCATTACAAGTGGTAGTCTCTTTATTTGAGATAGCTTGTATATTACCCTTTCCAAGTGAAACATCCTAGTTAAAGAAGAAACGAAGACCAATTCGTGGCTTATGGCCAGGATCAAGGGGAGGTTTATCTGATTCTCCATCATATGGTATCTCTTCGAAGAAATCTCATAGAGAAGTTTATTGTGGAATCGTTTCAAGTGGTAGTCTCGTTATTTCAGATAGCTTATATATTACCCTTTCTAGGTGTAACATCCTGGTTAAAGAAGAAATTGAGACCAGTTCATGGCTTATGGCTAAGATCGGGGGGAAGTTTATCTGATTCTCCATCAAATGGCATCTCTTTGAAGAAGTCTCACAGAGAAGTTTGTTGTGAAATTATTGTAAGTGGTAGTCTCTTTATTTCAGATAGCTTGTATATTACCCTTTCCAGGTGTAACATCCTGGTTAAAGAAGAAACTGAGACCAGTTCATGGCTTATGGCTAGGATCGAGGGGAAGTTTATCTGATTCTCCATCAAATGGCATCTCTTTGAAGAAGTCTCGTAGAGAAGTTTGTTGTGAAATCAATGTAAGTGGTAGTCTCTTTATCTGAGATATCTTGTATATTATCCTTTCCAGGTGAAACATATGGGTTAAAGAAGAAACTGAGACCAGTTCGTGGCTTATGGCCAGGATCGAGCGGAGGTTTATCTGATTTTCTATTAAATGGTATCTCTTCGAAGAAGTATCGTAGAGAAGTTTGTTGTGAAATCATTGCAAGTGGTAGTCACTTTATTTGATATAGCTTGTATATTACCCTTTCTAGGTGAAACATCCTGGTTAAAGAAGAAACTGAGACCAGTTGGTGGCTAATGGAAAGGATCGAGGGGAGGTTTATCTAATTCTCTATCAAATGGTATCTCTTCAAAGAAGTCTCATAGAGAAGTTTGTTTGGAAATAATTTCAAGTGGTAGTCTCTTTATTTGAGATAGCTTGTATATTACCCTTTCCAAGTGAAACAACCTAGTTAAAGAAGAAACTGAGACCGGTTCGTGGATTATGGCCAGGATCGAGGGGAGGTTTATATGATTTTCTATCAAATTGCATCTCTTCAAATAAGTCTCGCAGATAAGTTTGTTGTCAAATCATTACAAGTGGTAGTCTCTTTATTTGAGATAGCTTGTATATTACCCTTTCCAAGTGAAACATCCTAGTTAAAGAAGAAACGAAGACCAATTCGTGGCTTATGGCCAGGATCAAGGGGAGGTTTATCTGATTCTCCATCATATGGTATCTCTTCGAAGAAATCTCATAGAGAAGTTTATTGTGGAATCGTTTCAAGTGGTAGTCTCGTTATTTCAGATTTTAAAGCTATAGGCTTACCTTGCTTCTGAGGCTCGTCAGCTTCCAGCTCTATCTCATGACTTCTGAGGGAGCTTATAAGTTCCTCCAGAGTGATTTTGTTGAGATCTTTCGCCAGCTTCAGAACAGTAACCATAGGCCTCCACTGCTTGGGTAAACTTCTGATTATCTTCTTGACATGGTCAGCAGTAGAGTATCCTTTGTCCAGAACTTTGAGACCAGCTACCAGAATCTGGAATCTAGAGAACATAGTTTCAATGGATTCAGATTCTTCCATTTTAAACGCCTCATACTTCTGAATGAGCGCCAGAGCTTTTGTTTCTTTGACTTGAACGTTGCCCTCATGCGTCATTCTGAGAGAATCAAAGATGTTCTTAGCTGTGTCTCTGTTGGAGATCTTCTCATACTCAGTATAGGAGATGGCACTGAGGAGGATGGTTCTGGCCTTATGGTGATTCTTGAAATCACGCTTTTGTTGATCAGTCATTGATTTTCTATCAATCTTCTGACCAGTTGCATTAACAGGGTGCGTGTATCCATCTGTCACCATATCCCACAGATCAGCATCATGTGCTAGAAAGAAGCTTTCAATTCTGTCTTTCCAGTAGTCAAAGTTTTCTCCATCAAAGACTGGAGGTTTGCCGCTGAATCTGTCTCTGTCCTCATTGGTGTCATTGCTGAAATGAGAGTTGTTTCCTGCCATTGTGTTTTTCTGACGCTGGATCTTGTACTGACACGGTTAAGTGTTTTAGCTCAGAACCAGGCGCTCTGATACCAATTGAAGGGGTGAAAAACACAAGAAGGGGGGGTTGAATTGTAAAACTGGAAACTTAAAGCAATTGACAAGATATTTTTATCCTGGTTCGTTTGATCTCAAACTACTCCAGTCCACCCGTCAAGGTGATTTCGCCTCTCTCCAACGAGGTCTTAATTCACTATATTCAACTGAATACAAATCTGCTTTAGCAACTGCTAAAACCTTCTTGATTCAAACCACAATCCGGTTTGTCAAGGCAACACTTTCTTACAAAGGTATAAAATAATGTGTGTGAATGTTTTCTACAAAACTATATCACAACTGTGATGTTTACACAAATGAAGCTTAGAAACTTAGAATGCTAAACACTAATGGAGTATCAGAGTTTGTTGGTTTAGCAAAACTGGTAGATGAAGATTATTGTTCAGCTTTGTGCGTGTAGAGAGTTTGGAAGCATTAGCCGTGATAATCTTCGAAGCTTGACTTATATAGCATTTGAGAAGATGAACGTTGAAGCAAATATTCTTGATTCAATGCTAATAACAAGCTTTCCTTTTTGAGCAGATCTTGTCTAGAATGATGCCGTTGGAATTAATTAGCGTTCAATGCACAGTACCGTTGCTTCTTCAATGCACGTTCTGGCTTGGCTCATTCTGATTCTGCTTCGCTGCTGATGAACTATTTGATTCTGTATCAGAGTGGTTTACGCGCAGTTCTGTTCATCAAGCTTCAGCATGTGCAAGCGTTGATCATCTGATCTTGACGTTCTGATTCAGCAACTTCTGATGCTGGTGTACAAACTCATATTCTGATGCTGAATAAGTGATCTTGCTTATTTTAATCAGCATATCTGCAAGTCAGAGCATAGTAATTTTAGGCAGCATATAATTCAATCATGAAATATTTAACTACTATATCTTTTCACTTTGTTATCATCAAAACTTAAATATAGGGTACTAGATTCAAACATTGTTCTAACAATCTCCCCCTTTTTGATGATGACAAAAACTAGATATTTTAAATGAAAAATAACGTGAAAAGTTATCAGAGCTATGTATCAGAATAAGAAGTACGGAGAAGTCAGAGTTTAAGAGATACTCCCCCTGAGTTTGTTACTTCCCTTTGATATGCGTGTTCTTCAGAGTCAGATCTTTTTCTATCTTTGAGCATCAGATTATAGGTCTTTGACTTATCAGAGAGCAGAGCTTCAGAGCTTTTCCTGTCAGAGCTTTGCTTCGGATCAGAGTGTTAGGACGATCAGAGCTTCATATATCAGAACTTCATATTTGATCAGAGCAACATGAGCTTTTACATTTTGATCAGAGCTTCTAGTTCTTAGTCTTCATAGTGTTCGGAGCTTCCTTGTGCCTGTAGACTTAACAACAAAACAGAAAAACATTTCAAGTAATAGAGTTAGAATGTTTGAGAATTTCTGTCTAGTTAGCCGTTATTGATTTTAAATATCATTCTTGTTCTCCCCCTTTTTGTCAGCAATCAAAAAGTGTTAGTGATGTGCTAAAACAATTTAGATCAGAAAAACAAGTTATATTAAAATAGTTCAGAGCAAAGAACATTACACAAGCATAGTCAAAACATAGTCAAAAGTACATCAGAAAATGAAGAAAATATAGAGAATGTCATGCATGAAAAAAAATTTCAAGGTTGTGGGGGCATGCGTGAGAACAGGCTTTCCAGCATTGCTTGAATCTTTTCAGAAGTTTCATTCTGCTTCTGAACCATGGTGACAACAGTATCAATCTTGCTGTCCTGAACATTCATTCTTGCTTCCATCTTCTGATCATTCTCTTCCATCCGCTGCTGTAGACGCAAGTCATTCAGCCTGAGTTCTTCCAGAGCCTGCCTGTCCAAGGCAGCTTGAGAACTTTCAGCAGGAGGAAGTTTCTCAGAACTTTCAGCTACATCTTCTGCTGGATTTTCTTCCTGAAGGGTCTTGTCTTCTTCTGATGGTTGCACCTGTGCAGCTTGCTCTTTTTCAGACCAGGATTCACTGTCCAGAGGGAGCACAACTTCTTGAGGCAGCTGACTCTCAACTTCCTTCAGCAGCTTGCTAAAGTTCTGTTGAGCCTGCTCATAGTTGACGTCCTGCAGCTTGAGTGCTTCAGCACGAACCCATACTCTGAACTGTGACCAGAGCTGATCAGAAGCAGCTGGGTCGATCATCCCCGGACAGACTTGCTTCAAAGAAGCAATCCATTGCAGCATACCTGTTTCAAAGTCCAAAATAACAGAGCCAACATCTAGTTGCTTTGGTTTGGGAATGGCCAATTTGTGTCTTAAATCAGCAAGACGTTCAAGACTTGTTAAGTCAATGAAAGTTTTGCTGGGGTTTTCAGAGGATTGGTTTTCAGAGGTGTGCTGAGGTGCTGTTTGTTTTGGTGGATGGTTATCAGAGTCAGAGGATATATCTATTGGAGTGGTTGGAGTTTTTGGAGGTGTTGATTCCTCTGATGATGGTAACTGGGGTCTGACAATGGTGGTTCCACATGGCAACTGTATTGCCAGCGGTGAAGGTTGAGGTGAGTGGGGATCAGAATGATGAGGTGATGGGGTTTCATAGCGGTGAAACTCTGTTTGTGGTGAGGGTGGATTATTTTCTGGTTGAGGAGGTGGAATCTCTGATTGCTCAGGGATCAGAGGTTCTTCTGTGATTGGTTGTTGAGATTGTGGTTCTGGTTCTGGTTGATGTTCTGGTTGTATTTCTGGTTCAGGTTGTGGAGGAGGAATATTTGGTGGTTCAGAGTGAGGTTGAACAGAAGCATGTTCACGCTCAATATCAGATAGCACTCTATCAAGTGCTGGTGTTGTTGAAACAGTTGGTTGTTTGGTAATTTTAATGGGAATTTTAATTCTGGTTCTTCTGAGTTGTAAGGCCTCAGAAGGGTCTTCTGGTATGGTTTCATCAATAGTAGGGATTGGGATGGATATTCTGTGAGAGGTTTGAGGAGGGGCAACAGATGTTGGAATAGTAGATGAAATTGAAATAGGGGCAGCAGATGAATTACCTCGTTTCTTTGGAGTCTGATGAGATGATCCTTCTGCTTTCCTCTTCTTTGTCTTCTTCTGAATCACTTCAGGTTGAACTTGACTCAGATCTTTGATCTTCAGCTTTGAACCTGCATCTTCTTCCTTGTATGAATCTGGATACTTGAGAAACATATCAGGTTGGGATTCCATTTCAGAAAATCTTGGGAAATCACTCAGAGGCACTCTTCTTCTGGAGATGTCAGCAGTTGAAGAAGCTCTGGGTTCCTTCCTGATATTTTCTATCAGCTTCATCTTTTTCAGGTTCTTAGCGTTCAGCGGTTTTCCAACAGTTGGTTCAAAATTGCCCAGCACTTTAGCTTCGCTCAGATAATCTATCAGCTTATTCTCTGTCAGAATATCTGATATGAGCCTCCCAAACGGTATCCAGTCCCTTTTGGTCCTTTCTTCTTCTCTAGTCTCTTTCACACTAGTCTTCAGATGGTTGAACAGGAAGTGTGCCAGATTGATCTTCACCCTCTGATCAATAAAGTAGATCAGAAATTGCTGATCCACGTTTATATAATCAGGAGAGCTTGTTGGCTTCCTGTGATTGAAACAGCCCAGAACAATCTTGGCCCATACTCTGCAGTGATCCTTCAGATCCTTAATTTTGCTGCTGGGAAATCCAAGAGTGAAAATGCGGTTGGCTACCACACCTATATCAGGGCATCTATCAGCCATGTCCACACAACGGACTCCACCACCACTTTGACCAATTAACCTAGCAATGAGGTCTTCAGAAAATACTATCTTCTTTCCCATGACAGAAGAGATGACTAGATGTTTATGAATCTTGGCGTGAATCCAAAATTCCTTGACAAGCTCTGGGAAGGTTGGTCCAACCAGTCTATCAAAATACCTCTCCCACTTTTGAGCTTTGATTTCCTCAGTTAGGTCAAATCCATTATCCTTCAAACTTTCGAAATCGACGATTAACTCAGAGAGAACCTCAAGATTCTTTACCGGTGTGAGAAGAGTTCTGGTAGGCACCTGATACTGCTCAGAGGTTTCTTTCTTCTGATTTCCTGCAGAAATGCTGGAGGATGCCATTGTTCTCACACAAAAAGCTTGAGAATGATTTGAGAGAAAAAAAAAGGTTTTAAGAAGATAACTCAGAAATATGCAGAGAATACTTAAGAGATTATGAGAAAGCGTAAAGAATAAGATTGAAGAATACTGTGCTTAAATAAAGATTTCAAAAATTATTTTGAAAAATTAAACGTTTTTAAGAGAGAGAAAAAAATAATGATTGCCATTAACAAGCGTGATTACTTTTGCATTTAATGCTTGCTGATTTTGGGGGATTTGAGAAAGATACTTAAAAACGGTTACCAGACATGTGTCTCAATGCACCCAATCAGCGCTTTCCTTTCTCAGAAGCGTGCACGCGTTCTGCTTCAGGGATTTGCTGATGATTGGATGACACTTGTTTGATGTAGTGATCAGCACGTCTGTCTTTGAGATTAGACTCTCAGATCTTTAGACTTGCCTCTGATACAATCTGCATGTTCTAACTTTCTGAAAGAAGATTGATCAGAAGTTCACAGTAATATAATTACATTCTGAAGATAAATACATGGAATTAAAACATTTTCATTCTGGGCATACTTTCATGCTGAGATGTTTCAGAATGAAATTAAACCTATCTTCTGAAAGGGGTTTAGTAAAGATATCAGCCCATTGATGGTCTGTATCTATAAATTTCAAGTTTAAAATTCCTTTCTGAATATAGTCCCTAATGAAATGATGTTTTATTTCTATATGCTTAGCTCTAGAATGTAAAATAGGATTCTTACTTAAGCAAATAGCAGAAGTATTATCACAGAGAATAGGAATGTTACTCTCAAAAATCTGGAAGTCTTCAAGCTGACTTTTCATCCAGAGCATCTGTGTGCTACATCCAGCTGCTGCTATGTACTCAGCTTCTGCTGTTGACAGAGCAATTGTTGATTGCCTTTTGCTGGACCACGAGATCAGATTTTCTCCCAGAAACTGGCAGCTTCCAGAAGTACTTTTGCGTTCCACTCTGTCTCCAGCAAAATCAGCATCGCAGTAGCCTACTAAGCTGTAATCACTAGATTTTCTATAAAACAAACCCAGATTAGTAGTACCTTTCAGATACTTGAAAATTCGCTTAACAGCTGTTAAGTGAGATTCTCTAGGATCTGATTGGAATCTAGCACAAATACACACGCTGAATAAAATATCAGGTCTTGAAGCAGTCAGATAAAGGAGAGAACCAATCATACCTCTGTAGACTTTCTGTTCTACGCTTTTGCTTACCTCTTCTCTTTCCAGAATGCACGTGGGATGCATTGGAATCTTTGATGGCTTACATTCTGAGAGGTCAAATTTCTTCAGAAGATCTCTGATGTATTTGCTCTGATGAATGTAAGTTCCCTCTGGAGTTTGATTAATCTGAATTCCTAGAAAGAATTTCAGTTCCCCCATGAGGCTCATCTCAAATTCTGCCTGCATACACTTAGCAAATTTTCTTCCAAGAGAAGGATTAGTAGAACCAAAGATTATATCGTCAACATAAATTTGACAGACTAAGATGTCACTCTTAACTGTTTTACAGAATAGAGTAGTGTCCACTTTCCCTCTGGTGAATTCATTTTCAGGCAGAAAGTTACTCAGCCTTTCATACCAAGCTCTGGGAGCTTGTTTCAGACCATACAGTGACTTTTTCAGTTTGAAAACATGTTCTGGATGTTTTGTATTTTCAAAACCTGGGGGTTGGTGAACATATACTTCTTCTTCTATATAACCATTTAAGAATGCACTTTTGACATCCATCTGATACAGAGTGATGCCTCTATTAACAGCAAATGAAATTAAAAGTCTGATAGATTCTAACCTGGCGACTGGGGCAAAGGTTTCTGTATAGTCTATCCCCTCTTGCTGACTATAACCTTGTGCAACCAGTCGTGCCTTGTTTCTGACGACTTCACCTTGTTCATTAAGCTTGTTTCTGAACACCCATCTTGTTCCAATGACGTTGAATCCTTTTGGTCTTGGAACGAGATCCCATACGTCGTTTCTGGTGAATTGATTCAGCTCTTCTTGCATTGCCAGAATCCAGTCATTGTCCAGAAGTGCTTCATCAATAGAAGAAGGTTCAATCAGAGACACAAGTCCCATCAGAGTTTCTTCAGAGTTTCTGAAGCTTGCTCTTGTTCTGATTGGATCTTCCTTTCTTCCTAGGATAGTCTCTTCTGGGTGATCCAAACTGCTTCTGGGTAATCTCTTCTGAGGTTGATCAGCAGTTGTAGGATTTCTAGCATTGCTTCTTTCAGACGTTGAAGGAATGTCTGTGTTGAGAGCTTCTGATGACTTGTCTTCAGAACCTGCAAATTCAATTTCTATACCTGCAAGATTTTCATTCTGCTTTGACTTTTCAGAGTCAAGCTTGTCATCAAAACGAACACTGATTGATTCTTCCACAATTTGTGTTTCTGTATTGTATACTCTGTACCCTCTTGAGCGTTCAGAGTATCCTAACATAATACACTTCTGTGCCTTAGAATCAAACTTGTTCAAATAATTCTTAGTATTTAACATATAGCAAGTACATCCAAATGGATGAAAATACGAAATGTTGGGCTTTCTGTTCTTCCACAATTCATATGGAGTCTTTTCCAGAATAGGTCTTATTGAGATTCTATTCTGAATGTAGCACGCTGTGTTTATTGCCTCTGCCCAGAAAGTCTTAGCAACGTTTGTCTCGTTGATCATGGTTCTGGCCATTTCTTGCAATGTTCTGTTCTTTCGTTCTACAACTCCATTTTGTTGGGGAGTTCTAGGACAAGAGAAATCATGCAGAATGCCTTTGTCATTAAAGAATGACTCAAAGTCTTTATTTTCAAATTCGCCACCATGATCACTTCTGACTTTAACGATTCTAAGATCTTTTTCATTCTGAACTAGGTTACAGAAGGTAACAAACAGAGTGTGACTCGTCCTTGTGTCTTAAGAACTTTACCCATGTCCATCTGCTATAGTCATCTACGATTACTAACCCATACTTCTTGCCACTGACAGAAGCAGTCTTAACTGGTCCAAATAAGTCAATGTGCAGAAGTTCTAATGGCTTAGAGGTAGAAACAACATTTTTGGATTTAAAAGATGGTTTTGCAAATTTGCCTTTCTGACATGCTTCACACAGAGCATCTGAATTGAACTTCAAATTTGGAAGTCCTCTGACCAGATTGAGTTTGTTAATCTGAGATATTCTTCTCATACTAACATGCCCCAATCTTCTGTGCCAGATCCACTGCTCGTTGTTAACAGACAGAAGACATTTTACGTTCTGACTCTTAAGTTCAGAAAGTTTGATTTTGTAAATGTTGTTTTTCCTCTTACCATTAAATAGGATAGTCCCATCTTTCTGACTAACAGCTTTACATGATTTTTGATTAAAGATTATATCATAACCGTTATCACTTAATTGACTTATGGATAACAGGTTATGCATCAATCCATCAACAAGCAGAACATTATTAATAGAGGGAAGATTTCCGTTACCTACAGTTCCAGAGCCAATAATCTTTCCCCTCTGATTGCCTCCAAAGCCAACGTGGCCTCCAGGCTTAAGTTCCAGGCTTTGGAACATATGCCTTCTTCCCGTCATGTGTCGTGAGCAGCCAGAGTCCAGGTACCATGACTGGTGTTTCTGACTTGCTGCTAAAGATATCTGCAACATGTATTATTTTATCCTTAGGTACCCAGATCTTCTTGGGTCCTGATTTGTTAGTTTTACCAAAACTCTGGTTGAATTTTGGTTTCACAAAGTGATTACTACTAGTATATTTGATGTCATGTGTGTGACCATACACAAAGTGTGAATTTAGAGGAGTGTGTTTAATGGTTAAATCCATGACATTTTTAGGTGTAGGAACCTTACCTAGGTATCCTATTCCTTTCCTGCCGTTTCTGCTAATTCCATAGATCATTGAAGCCATTCTGCTTCTATTTATGCTTTTAGCAAGGAACTTCTGGAAACTATGATCATACTCCTTGATGATCTCATCAGCGTTGCTGGGAGTTTCAGCAATTGGTTCCTTCTGAGAGTTTTGTAAAGAGTTTTCTAATTTTAAAATTTTATCTCTCAGCTCAGAGTTTTCCAATTTGAGACTCTCAGACTTGTTAGAGTCAGATTCAAGAGTCCTTTTCAGGTCTCTGAATTTAGCTCTAATCTGCTGATAACGTTCCAGAATTTCATTGAGGCTTTCAGCAAGTTCAGCCTTTGTAAAATTAACAGCGAAGTTAGGGAATACCTCTTCTGTGTCTGATTCTGAGTCTGAGTCAGAAGCTTCACTGTCATCTGGAATGTTAGCCATAAGCGCTATATTCGCCCTTTCATCATCTGATTCTGAGTCAGCTTCAGACGAGTCAGAGTCATCCCATGTGGCCATGAGACTTTTCTTCTTCTCTCTTCCAAACTTCTTTTTGGGCTTTTCCCTCTGAAGCTTTGGACAGTCACTCTTGTAGTGTCCTTGCTCATTGCACTCGTAGCAGATGATGTCTTTTGTATTTGGCTTCTTGCTACCGGAGGAGCCTTCAGATCTTCTGTATCCAGAGGAAGAATCTGTCCTTCTGTATCTGGAAGAAGACTCGTTCTGATCAGATCTTCTGGGATTCCTGAACTTCCTTTGTCTTTGCTTCCATAGTTGATTTACTCTTCTGGAGAGAAGGGAAAGCTCGTCTTCTTCTGATGAGGATCCATCAGATGTTTCTTCAACTGCCTGCAAAACTTTAGATTCAGATTTTCTGTTAGATTTTAAAGCTATAGGCTTACCTTGCTTCTGAGGCTCGTCAGCTTCCAGCTCTATCTCATGACTTCTGAGGGAGCTTATAAGTTCCTCCAGAGTGATTTTGTTGAGATCTTTCGCCAGCTTCAGAGCAGTAACCATAGGCCTCCACTGCTTGGGTAAACTTCTGATTATCTTCTTGACATGGTCAGCAGTAGAGTATCCTTTGTCCAGAACTTTGAGACCAGCTACCAGAATCTGGAATCTAGAGAACATAGTTTCAATGGATTCAGATTCTTCCATTTTAAACGCCTCATACTTCTGAATGAGCGCCAGAGCTTTTGTTTCTTTAACTTGAACGTTGCCCTCATGCGTCATTCTGAGAGAATCAAAGATGTTCTTAGCTGTGTCTCTGTTGGAGATCTTCTCATACTCAGTATAGGAGATGGCACTGAGGAGGATGGTTCTGGCCTTATGGTGATTCTTGAAATCACGCTTTTGTTGATCAGTCATTGATTTTCTATCAATCTTCTGACCAGTTGCATTAACAGGGTGCGTGTATCCATCTGTCACCATATCCCACAGATCAGCATCATGTGCTAGAAAGAAGCTTTCAATTCTGTCTTTCCAGTAGTCAAAGTTTTCTCCATCAAAGACTGGAGGTTTGCCGCTGAATCTGTCTCTGTCCTCATTGGTGTCATTGCTGAAATGAGAGTTGTTTCCTGCCATTGTGTTTTTCTGACGCTGGATCTTGTACTGACACGGTTAAGTGTTTTAGCTCAGAACCAGGCGCTCTGATACCAATTGAAGGGGTGAAAAACACAAGAAGGGGGGGTTGAATTGTAAAACTGGAAACTTAAAGCAATTGACAAGATATTTTTATCCTGGTTCGTTTGATCTCAAACTACTCCAGTCCACCCGTCAAGGTGATTTCGCCTCTCTCCAACGAGGTCTTAATTCACTATATTCAACTGAATACAAATCTGCTTTAGCAACTGCTAAAACCTTCTTGATTCAAACCACAATCCGGTTTGTCAAGGCAACACTTTCTTACAAAGGTATAAAATAATGTGTGTGAATGTTTTCTACAAAACTATATCACAACTGTGATGTTTACACAAATGAAGCTTAGAAACTTAGAATGCTAAACACTAATGGAGTATCAGAGTTTGTTGGTTTAGCAAAACTGGTAGATGAAGATTATTGTTCAGCTTTGTGCGTGTAGAGAGTTTGGAAGCATTAGCCGTGATAATCTTCGAAGCTTGACTTATATAGCATTTGAGAAGATGAACGTTGAAGCAAATATTCTTGATTCAATGCTAATAACAAGCTTTCCTTTTTGAGCAGATCTTGTCTAGAATGATGCCGTTGGAATTAATTAGCGTTCAATGCACAGTACCGTTGCTTCTTCAATGCACGTTCTGGCTTGGCTCATTCTGATTCTGCTTCGCTGCTGATGAACTATTTGATTCTGTATCAGAGTGGTTTACGCGCAGTTCTGTTCATCAAGCTTCAGCATGTGCAAGCGTTGATCATCTAATCTTGACGTTCTGATTCAGCAACTTCTGATGCTGGTGTACAAACTCATATTCTGATGCTGAATAAGTGATCTTGCTTATTTTAATCAGCATATCTGCAAGTCAGAGCATAGTAATTTTAGGCAGCATATAATTCAATCATGAAATATTTAACTACTATATCTTTTCACTTTGTTATCATCAAAACTTAAATATAGGGTACTAGATTCAAACATTGTTCTAACAACTGAGACCAGTTCATGGCTTATGGCTAGGATCGAGGGGAAGTTTATCTGATTCTCCATCAAATGGCATCTCTTTGAAGAAGTCTCGTAGAGAAGTTTGTTGTGAAATCAATGTAAGTGGTAGTCTCTTTATCTGAGATATCTTGTATATTATCCTTTCCAGGTGAAACATATGGGTTAAAGAAGAAACTGAGACCAGTTCGTGGCTTATGGCCAGGATCGAGTGGAGGTTTATCTGATTTTCTATTAAATGGTATCTCTTCGAAGAAGTATCGTAGAGAAGTTTGTTGTGAAATCATTGCAAGTGGTAGTCACTTTATTTGATATAGCTTGTATATTACCCTTTCTAGGTGAAACATCCTGGTTAAAGAAGAAATTGAGACCAGTTGGTGGCTAATGGAAAGGATCGAGGGGAGGTTTATCTAATTCTCTATCAAATGGTATCTCTTCAAAGAAGTCTCATAGAGAAGTTTGTTTTGAAATAATTTCAAGTGGTAGTCTCTTTATTTGAGATAGCTTGTATATTACCCTTTCCAAGTGAAACAACCTAGTTAAAGAAGAAACTGAGACCGGTTCGTGGATTATGGCCAGGATCGAGGGAAGGTTTATATGATTTTCTATCAAATTGCATCTCTTCAAATAAGTCTCGCAGATAAGTTTGTTGTCAAATCATTACAAGTGGTAGTCTCTTTATTTGAGATAGCTTGTATATTACCCTTTCCAAGTGAAACATCCTAGTTAAAGAAGAAACGAAGACCAATTCGTGGCTTATGGCCAGGATCAAGGGGAGGTTTACCTGATTCTCCATCATATGGTATCTCTTCGAAGAAATCTCATAGAGAAGTTTATTATGGAATCGTTTCAAGTGGTAGTCTCGTTATTTCAGATAGCTTATATATTACCCTTTCTAGGTGTAACATCCTGGTTAAAGAAGAAATTGAGACCAGTTCATGGCTTATGGCTAAGATCGGGGGGAAGTTTATCTGATTCTCCATCAAATGGCATCTCTTTGAAGAAGTCTCACAGAGAAGTTTGTTGTGAAATCATTGTAAGTGGTAGTCTCTTTATTTCAGATAGCTTGTATATTACCCTTTCCAGGTGTAACATCCTGGTTAAAGAAGAAACTGAGACCAGTTCATGGCTTATGGCTAGGATCGAGGGGAAGTTTATCTGATTCTCCATCAAATGGCATCTCTTTGAAGAAGTCTCTAGAGAAGTTTGTTGTGAAATCAATGTAAGTGGTAGTCTCTTTATCTGAGATATCTTGTATATTATCCTTTCCAGGTGAAACATATGGGTTAAAGAAGAAACTGAGACCAGTTCGTGGCTTATGGCCAGGATCGAGCGGAGGTTTATCTGATTTTCTATTAAATGGTATCTCTTCGAAGAAGTATCGTAGAGAAGTTTGTTGTGAAATCATTGCAAGTGGTAGTCACTTTATTTGATATAGCTTGTATATTACCCTTTCTAGGTGAAACATCCTGGTTAAAGAAGAAACTGAGACCAGTTGGTGGCTAATGGAAAGGATCGAGGGGAGGTTTATCTAATTCTCTATCAAATGGTATCTATTCAAAGAAGTCTCATAGAGAAGTTTGTTTTGAAATAATTTCAAGTGGTAGTCTCTTTATTTGAGATAGCTTGTATATTACCCTTTCCAAGTGAAACAACCTAGTTAAAGAAGAAACTGAGACCGGTTCGTGGATTATGGCCAGGATCGAGGGGAGGTTTATATGATTTTCTATCAAATTGCATCTCTTCAAATAAGTCTCGCAGATAAGTTTGTTGTCAAATCATTACAAGTGGTAGTCTCTTTATTTGAGATAGCTTGTATATTACCCTTTCCAAGTGAAACATCCTAGTTAAAGAAGAAACGAAGACCAATTCGTGGCTTATGGCCAGGATCAAGGGGAGGTTTATCTGATTCTCCATCATATGGTATCTCTTCGAAGAAATCTCATAGAGAAGTTTATTATGGAATCGTTTCAAGTGGTAGTCTCGTTATTTCAGATAGCTTATATATTACCCTTTCTAGGTGTAACATCCTGGTTAAAGAAGAAATTGAGACCAGTTCATGGCTTATGGCTAAGATCGGGGGGAAGTTTATCTGATTCTCCATCAAATGGCATCTCTTTGAAGAAGTCTCACAGAGAAGTTTGTTGTGAAATCATTGTAAGTGGTAGTCTCTTTATTTCAGATAGCTTGTATATTACCCTTTCCAGGTGTAACATCCTGGTTAAAGAAGAAACTGAGACCAGTTCATGGCTTATGGCTAGGATCGAGGGGAAGTTTATCTGATTCTCCATCAAATGGCATCTCTTTGAAGAAGTCTCGTAGAGAAGTTTGTTGTGAAATCAATGTAAGTGGTAGTCTCTTTATCTGAGATATCTTGTATATTATCCTTTCCAGGTGAAACATATGGGTTAAAGAAGAAACTGAGACCAGTTCGTGGCTTATGGCCAGGATCGAGCGGAGGTTTATCTGATTTTCTATTAAATGGTATCTCTTCGAAGAAGTATCGTAGAGAAGTTTGTTGTGAAATCATTGCAAGTGGTAGTCACTTTATTTGATATAGCTTGTATATTACCCTTTCTAGGTGAAACATCCTGGTTAAAGAAGAAACTGAGACCAGTTGGTGGCTAATGGAAAGGATCGAGGGGAGGTTTATCTAATTCTCTATCAAATGGTATCTCTTCAAAGAAGTCTCATAGAGAAGTTTGTTTTGAAATAATTTCAAGTGGTAGTCTCTTTATTTGAGATAGCTTGTATATTACCCTTTCCAAGTGAAACAACCTAGTTAAAGAAGAAACTGAGACCAGTTCGTGGATTATGGCCAGGATCGAGGGGAGGTTTATATGATTTTCTATCAAATTGCATCTCTTCAAATAAGTCTCGCAGATAAGTTTGTTGTCAAATCATTACAAGTGGTAGTCTCTTTATTTGAGATAGCTTGTATATTACCCTTTCCAAGTGAAACATCCTAGTTAAAGAAGAAACGAAGACCAATTCGTGGCTTATGGCCAGGATCAAGGGGAGGTTTATCTGATTCTCCATCATATGGTATCTCTTCGAAGAAATCTCATAGAGAAGTTTATTGTGGAATCGTTTCTAGTGGTAGTCTCGTTATTTCAGATAGCTTATATATTACCCTTTCTAGGTGTAACATCCTGGTTAAAGAAGAAATTGAGACCAGTTCATGGCTTATGGCTAAGATCGGGGGGAAGTTTATCTGATTCTCCATCAAATGGCATCTCTTTGAAGAAGTCTCACAGAGAAGTTTGTTGTGAAATCATTGTAAGTGGTAGTCTCTTTATTTCAGATAGCTTGTATATTACCCTTTCCAGGTGTAACATCCTGGTTAAAGAAGAAACTGAGACCAGTTCATGGCTTATGGCTAGGATCGAGGGGAAGTTTATCTGATTCTCCATCAAATGGCATCTCTTTGAAGAAGTCTCGTAGAGAAGTTTGTTGTGAAATCAATGTAAGTGGTAGTCTCTTTATCTGAGATATCTTGTATATTATCCTTTCCAGGTGAAACATATGGGTTAAAGAAGAAACTGAGACCAGTTCGTGGCTTATGGCCAGGATCGAGCGGAGGTTTATCTGATTTTCTATTAAATGGTATCTCTTCGAAGAAGTATCGTAGAGAAGTTTGTTGTGAAATCATTGCAAGTGGTAGTCACTTTATTTGATATAGCTTGTATATTACCCTTTCTAGGTGAAACATCCTTGTTAAAGAAGAAACTGAGACCAGTTGGTGGCTAATGGAAAGGATCGAGGGGAGGTTTATCTAATTCTCTATCAAATGGTATCTCTTCAAAGAAGTCTCATAGAGAAGTTTGTTTGGAAATAATTTCAAGTGGTAGTCTCTTTATTTGAGATAGCTTGTATATTACCCTTTCCAAGTGAAACAACCTAGTTAAAGAAGAAACTGAGACCGGTTCGTGGATTATGGCCAGGATCGAGGGGAGGTTTATATGATTTTCTATCAAATTGCATCTCTTCAAATAAGTCTCGCAGATAAGTTTGTTGTCAAATCATTACAAGTGGTAGTCTCTTTATTTGAGATAGCTTGTATATTACCCTTTCCAAGTGAAACATCCTAGTTAAAGAAGAAACGAAGACCAATTCGTGGCTTATGGCCAGGATCAAGGGGAGGTTTATCTGATTCTCCATCATATGGTATCTCTTCGAAGAAATCTCATAGAGAAGTTTATTGTGGAATCGTTTCAAGTGGTAGTCTCGTTATTTCAGATAGCTTATATATTACCCTTTCTAGGTGTAACATCCTGGTTAAAGAAGAAATTGAGACCAGTTCATGGCTTATGGCTAAGATCGGGGGGAAGTTTATCTGATTCTCCATCAAATGGCATCTCTTTGAAGAAGTCTCACAGAGAAGTTTGTTGTGAAATCATTGTAAGTGGTAGTCTCTTTATTTCAGATAGCTTGTATATTACCCTTTCCAGGTGTAACATCCTGGTTAAAGAAGAAACTGAGACCAGTTCATGGCTTATGGCTAGGATCGAGGGGAAGTTTATCTGATTCTCCATCAAATGGCATCTCTTTGAAGAAGTCTCGTAGAGAAGTTTGTTGTGAAATCAATGTAAGTGGTAGTCTCTTTATCTGAGATATCTTGTATATTATCCTTTCCAGGTGAAACATATGGGTTAAAGAAGAAACTGAGACCAGTTCGTGGCTTATGGCCAGGATCGAGCGGAGGTTTATCTGATTTTCTATTAAATGGTATCTCTTCGAAGAAGTATCGTAGAGAAGTTTGTTGTGAAATCATTGCAAGTGGTAGTCACTTTATTTGATATAGCTTGTATATTACCCTTTCTAGGTGAAACATCCTGGTTAAAGAAGAAACTGAGACCAGTTGGTGGCTAATGGAAAGGATCGAGGGGAGGTTTATCTAATTCTCTATCAAATGGTATCTCTTCAAAGAAGTCTCATAGAGAAGTTTGTTTTGAAATAATTTCAAGTGGTAGTCTCTTTATTTGAGATAGCTTGTATATTACCCTTTCCAAGTGAAACAACCTAGTTAAAGAAGAAACTGAGACCAGTTCGTGGATTATGGCCAGGATCGAGGGGAGGTTTATATGATTTTCTATCAAATTGCATCTCTTCAAATAAGTCTCGCAGATAAGTTTGTTGTCAAATCATTACAAGTGGTAGTCTCTTTATTTGAGATAGCTTGTATATTACCCTTTCCAAGTGAAACATCCTAGTTAAAGAAGAAACGAAGACCAATTTGTGGCTTATGGCCAGGATCAAGGGGAGGTTTATCTGATTCTCCATCATATGGTATCTCTTCGAAGAAATCTCATAGAGAAGTTTATTGTGGAATCGTTTCAAGTGGTAGTCTCGTTATTTCAGATAGCTTATATATTACCCTTTCTAGGTGTAACATCCTGGTTAAAGAAGAAATTGAGACTAGTTCATGGCTTATGGCTAAGATCGGGGGGAAGTTTATCTAATTCTCCATCAAATGGCATCTCTTTGAAGAAGTCTCACAGAGAAGTTTGTTGTGAAATCATTGTAAGTGGTAGTCTCTTTATTTCAGATAGCTTGTATATTACCCTTTCCAGGTGTAACATCCTGGTTAAAGAAGAAACTGAGACCAGTTCATGGCTTATGGCTAGGATCGAGGGGAAGTTTATCTGATTCTCCATCAAATGGCATCTCTTTGAAGAAGTCTCGTAGAGAAGTTTGTTGTGAAATCAATGTAAGTGGTAGTCTCTTTATCTGAGATATCTTGTATATTATCCTTTCCAGGTGAAACATATGGGTTAAAGAAGAAACTGAGACCAGTTCGTGGCTTATGGCCAGGATCGAGCGGAGGTTTATCTGATTTTCTATTAAATGGTATCTCTTCGAAGAAGTATCGTAGAGAAGTTTGTTGTGAAATCATTGCAAGTGGTAGTCACTTTATTTGATATAGCTTGTATATTACCCTTTCTAGGTGAAACATCCTGGTTAAAGAAGAAACTGAGACCAGTTGGTGGCTAATGGAAAGGATCGAGGGGAGGTTTATCTAATTCTCTATCAAATGGTATGTCTTCAAAGAAGTCTCATAGAGAAGTTTGTTTTGAAATAATTTCAAGTGGTAGTCTCTTTATTTGAGATAGCTTGTATATTACCCTTTCCAAGTGAAACAACCTAGTTAAAGAAGAAACTTAGACCGGTTCGTGGATTATGGCCAGGATCGAGGGGAGGTTTATATGATTTTCTATCAAATTGCATCTCTTCAAATAAGTCTCGCAGATAAGTTTGTTGTCAAATCATTACAAGTGGTATTCTATTTATTTGAGATAGCTTGTATATTACCCTTTCCAAGTGAAACATCCTAGTTAAAGAAGAAACGAAGACCAATTCGTGGCTTATGGCCAGGATCAAGGGGAGGTTTATCTGATTCTCCATCATATGGTATCTCTTCGAAGAAATCTCATAGAGAAGTTTATTGTGGAATCGTTTCAAGTGGTAGTCTCGTTATTTCAGATAGCTTATATATTACCCTTTCTAGGTGTAACATCCTGGTTAAAGAAGAAATTGAGACCAGTTCATGGCTTATGGCTAAGATCGGGGGGAAGTTTATCTGATTCTCCATCAAATGGCATCTCTTTGAAGAAGTCTCACAGAGAAGTTTGTTGTGAAATCATTGTAAGTGGTAGTCTCTTTATTTCAGATAGCTTGTATATTACCCTTTCCAGGTGTAACATCCTGGTTAAAGAAGAAACTGAGACCAGTTCATGGCTTATGGCTAGGATCGAGGGGAAGTTTATCTGATTCTCCATCAAATGGCATCTCTTTGAAGAAGTCTCGTAGAGAAGTTTGTTGTGAAATCAATGTAAGTGGTAGTCTCTTTATCTGAGATATCTTGTATATTATCCTTTCCAGGTGAAACATATGGGTTAAAGAAGAAACTGAGACCAGTTCGTGGCTTATGGCCAGGATCGAGCAGAGGTTTATCTGATTTTCTATTAAATGGTATCTCTTCGAAGAAGTATCGTAGAGAAGTTTGTTGTGAAATCATTGCAAGTGGTAGTCACTTTATTTGATATAGCTTGTATATTACCCTTTCTAGGTGAAACATCCTGGTTAAAGAAGAAACTGAGACCAGTTGGTGGCTAATGGAAAGGATCGAGGGGAGGTTTATCTAATTCTCTATCAAATGGTATCTCTTCAAAGAAGTCTCATAGAGAAGTTTGTTTTGAAATAATTTCAAGTGGTAGTCTCTTTATTTGAGATAGCTTGTATATTACCCTTTCCAAGTGAAACAACCTAGTTAAAGAAGAAACTGAGACCAGTTCGTGGATTATGGCCAGGATCGAGGGGAGGTTTATATGATTTTCTATCAAATTGCATCTCTTCAAATAAGTCTCGCAGATAAGTTTGTTGTCAAATCATTACAAGTGGTAGTCTATTTATTTGAGATAGCTTGTATATTACCCTTTCCAAGTGAAACATCCTAGTTAAAGAAGAAACGAAGACCAATTCGTGGCTTATGGCCAGGATCAAGGGGAGGTTTATCTGATTCTCCATCATATGGTATCTCTTCGAAGAAATCTCATAGAGAAGTTTATTGTGGAATCGTTTCAAGTGGTAGTCTCGTTATTTCAGATAGCTTATATATTACCCTTTCTAGGTGTAACATCCTGGTTAAAGAAGAAATTGAGACCAGTTCACGGCTTATGGCTAAGATCGGGGGGAAGTTTATCTGATTCTCCATCAAATGGCATCTCTTTGGAGAAGTCTCACAGAGAAGTTTGTTGTGAAATCATTGTAAGTGGTAGTCTCTTTATTTCAGATAGCTTGTATATTACCCTTTCCAGGTGTAACATCCTGGTTAAAGAAGAAACTGAGACCAGTTCATGGCTTATGGCTAGGATCGAGGGGAAGTTTATCTGATTCTCCATCAAATGGCATCTCTTTGAAGAAGTCTCGTAGAGAAGTTTGTTGTGAAATCAATGTAAGTGGTAGTCTCTTTATCTGAGATATCTTGTATATTATCCTTTCCAGGTGAAACATATGGGTTAAAGAAGAAACTGAGACCAGTTCGTGGCTTATGGCCAGGATCGAGCGGAGGTTTATCTGATTTTCTATTAAATGGTATCTCTTCGAAGAAGTATCGTAGAGAAGTTTGTTGTGAAATCATTGCAAGTGGTAGTCACTTTATTTGATATAGCTTGTATATTACCCTTTCTAGGTGAAACATCCTGGTTAAAGAAGAAACTGAGACCAGTTGGTGGCTAATGGAAAGGATCGAGGGGAGGTGTATCTAATTCTATATCAAATGGTATCTCTTCAAAGAAGTCTCATAGAGAAGTTTGTTTTGAAATAATTTCAAGTGGTAGTCTCTTTATTTGAGATAGCTTGTATATTACCCTTTCCAAGTGAAACAACCTAGTTAAAGAAGAAACTGAGACCAGTTCGTGGATTATGGCCAGGATCGAGGGGAGGTTTATATGATTTTCTATCAAATTGCATCTCCTCAAATAAGTCTCGCAGATAAGTTTGTTGTCAAATCATTACAAGTGGTAGTCTATTTATTTTAGATAGCTTGTATATTACCCTTTCCAAGTGAAACATCCTAGTTAAAGAAGAAACGAAGACCAATTCGTGGCTTATGGCCAGGATCAAGGTGAGGTTTATCTGATTCTCCATCATATGGTATCTCTTCGAAGAAATCTCATAGAGAAGTTTATTGTGGAATCGTTTCAAGTGGTAGTCTCGTTATTTCAGATAGCTTATATATTACCCTTTCTAGGTGTAACATCCTGGTTAAAGAAGAAATTGAGACCAGTTCATGGCTTATGGCTAAGATCGGGGGGAAGTTTATCTGATTCTCCATCAAATGGCATCTCTTTGAAGAAGTCTCACAGAGAAGTTTGTTGTGAAATCATTGTAAGTGGTAGTCTCTTTATTTCAGATAGCTTGTATATTACCCTTTCCAGGTGTAACATCCTGGTTAAAGAAGAAACTGAGACCAGTTCATGGCTTATGGATAGGATCGAGGGGAAGTTTATCTGATTCTCCATCAAATGGCATCTCTTTGAAGAAGTCTCGTAGAGAAGTTTGTTGTGAAATCAATGTAAGTGGTAGTCTCTTTATCTGAGATATCTTGTATATTATCCTTTCCAGGTGAAACATATGGGTTAAAGAAGAAACTGAGACCAGTTCGTGGCTTATGGCCAGGATCGAGCGGAGGTTTATCTGATTTTCTATTAAATGGTATCTCTTCGAAGAAGTATTGTAGAGAAGTTTGTTGTGAAATCATTGCAAGTGGTAGTCACTTTATTTGATATAGCTTGTATATTACCCTTTCTAGGTGAAACATCTTGGTTAAAGAAGAAACTGAGACCAGTTGGTGGCTAATGGAAAGGATCGAGGGGAGGTTTATCTAATTCTCTATCAAATGGTATCTCTTCAAAGAAGTCTCATAGAGAAGTTTGTTTTGAAATAATTTCAAGTGGTAGTCTCTTTATTTGAGATAGCTTGTATATTACCCTTTCCAAGTGAAACAACCTAGTTAAAGAAGAAACTGAGACCAGTTCGTGGATTATGGCCAGGATCGAGCGGAGGTTTATATGATTTTCTATCAAATTGCATCTCTTCAAATAAGTCTCGCAGATAAGTTTGTTGTCAAATCATTACAAGTGGTAGTCTCTTTATTTGAGATAGCTTGTATATTACCCTTTCCAAGTGAAACATCCTAGTTAAAGAAGAAACGAAGACCAATTCGTGGCTTATGGCCAGGATCAAGGGGAGGTTTATCTGATTCTCCATCATATGGTATCTCTTCGAAGAAATCTCATAGAGAAGTTTATTGTGGAATCGTTTCAAGTGGTAGTCTCGTTATTTCAGATAGCTTATATATTACCCTTTCTAGGTGTAACATCCTGGTTAAAGAAGAAATTGAGACCAGTTCATGGCTTATGGCTAAGATCGGGGGGAAGTTTATCTGATTCTCCATCAAATGGCATCTCTTTGAAGAAGTCTCACAGAGAAGTTTGTTGTGAAATCATTGTAAGTGGTAGTCTCTTTATTTGAGATAGCTTGAATATTACCCTTTCCAGGTGAAACATCCTGGTTGAAGAAGAAACTGAGACCAGTTCGTGGCTTATGGCTAGGATCGAGTGGAGGTTTATCTGATTCTCTATCAAATGGTATCTCTTCGAAGAAGTCTCGTAGAGAAGTTTATTGTGAAATCATTGCAAGTGGTAGTCTCTTTATTTGATATAGCTTGTATATTACCCTTTCTAGGTGAACCATCCTAGTTAAAGAAGAAACTAAGACCGGTTGGTGGCTTATGGACAGGATTGAGTGGAGGTTTATCTGATTCTCTATCAAATGGTATCTCTTTGAAGAAGTCTCACAGAGAAGTTTATTTTGAAATAATTTCAAGTGGTAGTCTCTTTATTTGATATAGCTTGTATATTACCCTTTCCAAGTG
Organism: Vicia faba; assembly: GCA_948472305.1. Lineage (NCBI taxonomy): Eukaryota > Viridiplantae > Streptophyta > Magnoliopsida > Fabales > Fabaceae > Vicia > Vicia faba. Next base: position 1,517,166,461 of record OX451737.1, read on the forward strand.
AAACAACCTAGGTAAAGAAGAAACTGAGACCAGTTCGTGGCTTATGGACAGGATCGAGGGGAGGTTTATATAATTTTCTATCAAATTGCATCTCTTCAAATAAGTCTCGCAGATAAGTTTGTTGTTAAATAATTACAAGTGGTAGTATCTTTATTTGATATAACTTGTATATTACCCTTTCCAAGTGAAACATCCTAGTTAAAAAAGAAACGAAGACCAATTCGTGGCTTATGGCCAGGATCAAGGGGAGGTTTATCTAATCCTCCATTATATGGTATCTCTTCGAAGAAATTTCGTAGACAAGTTTGTTGTGAGATTGTTTCAAGTGGTAGTCTCGTTATTTCAGATAGCTTGTATATTACCCATTCGAGGTGAAACATCATGGTTTAAAAAGAAACTGAGACCAGTTCGTGGATTATGGCCAGGATCGAGGGGAAGTTTATATAATTCTCCATCAAATGGCAGCACTTTGAAGAAGTCTCTCATAGAAGTTTTTTGTGAAATCTTTGTAAGTGGTAGTATCTTTATTTGAGATAGCTTGTATATTACCCTTTCCAGGTGAAACATCCTGGTTAAAGAAGAAACTTAGACAATTTCATGGCTTATGGCCAGGATCGAGTGGAGGTTTATCTGATTCTCTATCAAATTGTATCACTTCTAAGAAGTCTCGCGGAGAACTTTGTTGTAAAATCATTGCAAGTGGTAGTCTCTTTATTTAATATAGCTTGTATATTACTCTTTCTAGGTAAAACATCCTGGTTAAAGAAGAAACGGAGACCAGTTGGTGGCTTATGGACAAGATCGAGGGGAGGCTTATCTGATTCTCTATCAAATGGTAACTCTTCAAAAAAGTCAACTGGAATCTCTTTTAAGAAGTCTCTCAGAGAAGTTTGTTTTGAAATCATTGCAAGTGGTAGTCTATTTATTTGAGATAGCTTGTATGTTACCCTTTCCAGGTGAAACATCCTGGTTAAAGAAGAAACTGAGACTAGTTCGTGGCTTATGGCCAGGATCGAGTGGAGGTTTATCTGATTCTCTATCAAATGGTATCTCTTCGAAGAAGTCTCGTAGAGAATTTTGTCGTGAAATCATTGCAAGTGGTAGTCTCTTTATTTGATATAGCTTATATATTACCATTTCTAGGTGAAACATCCTAGTTAAAGAAGAAACTGAGACCAGTTGGTGGCTTATAGACAAGATTGAGGGGAGGTTTATCGGATTCTCTATCAAATGGTATCTCTTCGAAGAAGTCTCACAAAGAAGTTTGTTGTGAAATAATTGCAAGTGATAGTCTCTTTATTTTAGATAGCTTGTATATTACCCTTTCCAAGTGAAACAACTAAGTTAAAGAAGAAACTGAGACCAGTTCGTGGCTTATGGCCAGGATCGAGGGGAGGTTTATATGATTTTTTATCAAATTTGCATCTCTTCAAATAAGTCTCGCAGATAAGTTTGTTGTCAAATCATTACAAATGTTAGTCTCTTTATTTGAGATAGCTTGTATATTACCCTTTCCAAGTGAAACATCCTAGTTAAAGAAGAAACCGAGACCAATTCGTGGCTTATGGCCAGGATTAAGGGGAGGTTTATCTGATTCTCTATCATATGGTATCTCTTCGAAGAAATCTCGTAGAGAAGTTTGTTGTGAAATTGTTTCAAGTGGTAGTCTCTTTATTTCAGATAGCTTATATATTACCCTTTCCAGGTGAAACATCCTGGTTAAAGAAGAAACTGAGACCAGTTCATGGCTTATGGCCAGGATCGAGGGGAAGTTTATCTGATTCTTCATCAAATCGCATCTCTTTGAAGAAGTATCGCAGAGAAATTTTTTGTGAAGTCATTGTAAGTGGTAGTATCTTTATTTGAGATAGCTTGTATATTACCCTTTATAGGTGAAACATCCTGGTTAAAGAAGAAACTGAGACCATTTCGTGGCTTATGGCCAGGATCGAGCGGAGGTTTTTCTGATTCTCTATCAAATTATATCTCTTCGAATAAGTATTGTAGAGAAGTTTGTTATGAAATCATTGTAAGTGGTAGTCTCTTTATTTGATATAGCTTGTATATTACCCTTTCTAGGTGAAACATCCTGGTTAAAGAAGAAACTGAGACTAGTTGGTGGCTTATGGATAGGATCGAGGGGAGGTTATCTGATTCTCTAACAAATGGTATCTCTTCGAAAAAGTCTCGCAGAGAAGTTTGTTGAGAAATTATTACAAGTGGTAGTCTCTTTATTTGAGATAGCTTGTATATTACCCTTTCTAGGTGAAACATCCTGGTTAAAGAAGAAACTGGGACCAGTTTATGGCTTATGGCCAGGATCAAGGGGAGGTTTATCTGATTCTCCATCAAACGGCATCTCTTTGAAGATGGCTCGCAGAGAAGTTTGTTTTGAAATCATTGTAAGTGGTAGTCTCTTTATTTGAGATAACTTGTATGTTACCCTTTCATGGTGAAACATCATGGTTAAAGAAGAAATTGAGACCATTTCATGGTTTATGGCTAGGATCAAGGGGAGGTTTATCTGATTCTCCATCAACTGGCATCTCTTCTAAGAAGTCTCTCAGAGAAGTTTGTTTTGAAATCATTGAAAGTGGTAGTCTTTTTATTTGAGATAGCTTGTACTTTTACCCTTTCCGGGTGAAATACCTTGGTTAAAGAAGAAACTGAGACCAGTTCGTGGTTTATGACCAGGATCAAGGGGAGGTTTATCTGATTTTCCATCAAATAGTATCTATTTAAAGAAGTCTTGTAGAGAAGTTTGTTGTGAAATCATTGCATGTGGAAGTCTCTTTATCTAAATGATGTACGAGAACGAGTCTATTCTTGACTTTATCTAGAAGATACGTTTGGAATGAGTCTACGCCTAACTTTGTCCAAAAGAGTATCACAAGGAATCTACGCCTGATTTCATCTGAATGATATACTAGAATAAGTCTACGCTCGACTTGGTATAGAATGATGCGTTTGGAATGAGTCTACGCCCAAATTTGTCCAAAAGAATATCAGAATAAATCTATGCTTAATTTTATCTGAACTAGAAGATGTCTACGCCTGACTTCAACTAGAATAAGTATTGGAAAGAGTCCATGCCTGACTTTTTCCAAAAAGAGTATCAGAAGGAAATCTATGCATGACTTCGTCTGAATGATGCACTAGAAGTTGTCTACGCCCGACTTCATCTAGCAGAGGTATTGGAAGGAGTCTACGCCTGACTTTTTTTCCAAAAAGAGTATTAGAAAGAAATCTACGCTTGAATTCATCTGAATGATGCACTAGAAGATGTCTACGCCTGAATTCATCTAGAAGAGATATTTTCATAATGACTCTCTGGGGAAAATGCTCAAGTAGCTACTTGTCAGATTTAGTCTCTGAGAGAAATGCTTGTTAGAATTTAGTTTCAGAAGGAAATTTTCTGGTCATGTAGATAGTCGCTCTGTCCCATTTCGGGAATTGATCTAGAACATGTCTGATAAATTACTGACAATATTTGTCTATTTGCGAACTTAACCTGAAAAGACAAAGTTAGTTTTTATGCAATGTCATGATGTATGTAGTGCATTGCATAATGATGTTCTTAAAGAAAATGAGAGCGTGATATATGTGTTTCGTATGCATATGCTATGATAAATGATGTATGAATGTGAGATATCGTTGTATCAGTAGCTTTGTATAACATTATTGAACGGGAAAATAAATCTCAGACTACTGTTGGGGATGAAGAATATGCGCGATCTTCAATCTTGTCATAGAATGCCTCCGCTAGGAATTTCTGCTTGATGTTTGAGGAAACTCTGATGGGGAATGTAAATTTCTATTTGGGGAAAAGAGTTCAAGAAAATTGGTCGTTCATCGCTCTACTGGGGAGTTTAATTCTCATATGCCCTGATTGGGGATAAAAGAGATGGAAAACCTTCCGAGATGATGTCTGACCGAGTTTTAGATATGGATGCTGAATCGTCTGGGGAGGATAAGATTAAATGATATCTGGTCTGGTTTCATATTTCGTAGCAAATCTCTAGGGATAGTGGTCTGAATTGCCCTTTGCTGGAGAGAGAAATTTTGCTGGTGATTCGTAGTAGTCGCAGGGATAGTCTCAAGCTAGGGAGATTATATCATGTTGGGGAAATAAACCTTGTTGGGGAAATAAACCATGCTGGAGAAACACTATGCTAAGTGTAATACGGTGGGAGAACTGACTTGGTTTGTTTTGAGTTTGATCGCAATTATTGCGGATAGCAAGAGTCGCCACCGACTTTTATTTTATCTAATAAGGAAAGGGTGAAAAGAATAGGAAAGACCTTTGAGATGTTTTCTTGAGTTCGAGGGGTAGATTATGAAAAGGGAAGGTATTAGAACCCTTTTCATCCGTAGTTATCTACGGGCTCTTAGTTGCTTGCTAGATCACTTGCTTTGTTTGAAAATGTGTTTGTGGTGGATTTTGAAAGTATTTTTGAAAAGCACCTTCGTTTAGGAAAACTTTGTAATGATTCTCGTCTCTATAAGAATGTATACAAAGTGTGGGACTTTTTGAAAATATTTCATGTTTTTGAAAGTGTTTGGTGTGTTTGAAAAATGTTCGTTTTTTGAGAATAGATTGTGAGCAAGCAACTAAGAACGTTCTACCTTACTCAAAAGTCTTTTGTTCATTTCTCTCTTCCTTTGATATTGTTATCTTACCATTGATTGGTAAGAAGCCTTATATTTGGATGTAAAGAGACATGCATGGGTCAATTATATAGTCATAGAAGGCAACCTATGAGACGTTTTAGCAGTTTTTCATTTAGGGACTAGATCGCTTACCGAAGGCAGCATTGAGGGACATCGAGGGACTACGATCTTTTTATCGAGGGACTTTTTCTAAGACGCCCATATTTGATGGACATGACTATCTTCCGAGGCAACAAGTGAGATTACCCTAGAGGTGCATGTGTGTGAATAGTGTGTTTGATTGCATGCATTTTTGTCTTTGATTAGGGTGGTCTACTTGTTGGTTTTATCTTGCCATATAGCCTAATTACTAATAAGAAAGTAATAAAAATGCAAAGAATAAATCCTAAGCTATTGCAACCATAAAAAAATAAAATAAAAAAAGGAAAAGTGAGTCTTTCGACCCAGGCAGTATGCTCCTTCGGTTCACCCTATTTCATCTTCTTTCGATTGGGCCTGTAAAACTGAAATGAATGTATCCTTTGACCACACCCCTTTTTCTGCTTACTTCGACAGGACCTGCAAAGAAAAATGAATATATGCTTTGACCATATCCATTTTTCTGCTTACTTAGACTGGACATGCAAAGCAAAATGAATATATACTTCGACCATACCCCTTTTTTTGCTTACTTCGACTGGACCTGCAAAGAAAAATGAATATATGCTTCGACCATACCCCTTTTTCTGCTTACTTCGACTGGATCTACAAATCAAAATGAATATATGCTTCGACCATACCCGTTCTAGGTAAAACACTGGAATTTTGGGAAACTCGTTATTATTAATGGAGATCTCACCTTCAGTAAATGTTAGTGTTATTATTTGATCTCTACCTTCAATGAAAGTCGGTAGTTCACCTTCAGTATACGTTCGTGTTATTCTTTGATCTTTACCTTCAATGAAAGTCGGTAGTTCACCTTCAGCAAACTTTGGTGTTATTCTTTGATCTCTACCTTCAGTGAAAGTCTCTAGTTCACCTTAGGTAAACATTGGTTTTATTCTTCGATCTCTACCTTCAGTGAAAGTCGGTAGTTCACCTTCATTAAACGTTGTTGTTATTCTTCGATCTCTACCTTCATTGAAAGTCAGTAGTTCACCTTCAGTAAAAGTTGGTGTTATTCTTTGATATCTACCTTCAATGAAACTCGGTAGTTCACCTTCACTAAACATTGGTGTTATTTTTCGATCTTTACCTTCACTGAAAGTCGATAGTTCACCTTCAGTAAACGTTGGTGTTATTCTTTGTATCCTACCTTCAGTGAAAGTTGGCAGTTCACCTTCAGTAAATGTTGGTGTATTATTTGTATCTCTACCTTTAGTGAAAGTTGGTAGTTCACCTTCAGTAAACGTTGGTGTATTCTTTGTATTTATACCTTCAGTGAAAGTTGGTAGTTCACCTTCAGTAAAAGGCGGTACATATTTGATCTCTACCTTCAGTGAAAGTCGATAGTTCACCTTTAGTAAATATCGGTGTATCTTCTGTTTCTTTACCTTCAATAAAAGTCGGTAGTTCACCTTTAGTAAACATCAGTGTATCTTCTATTTCTTTAACTTCAATAAAAGTCGGTATTGTTCTAAATTTTTTCTACCTTCATCCTTGAGTTGGTAGTTTATCACCGCTCTTAGTCGGCATTTATCTCTTTCTCCTCATTGGACCTTACTACGATAGAGTTGAGTTGTTCTCAGCCATAAGTGCTGATGTCAAACCTTGTTTCCAGCCATAAGTGATGACATCAAATCTTTGTTACCAGTCATAAGTACTAATACCAATCACTCATTTACTAGTCTCGATGTTAATGTTTATCGTCATCTTTGAGACAATATTACCTTACTGTTTCTATTTGCACCCCTTCGGGTTAGCAGTTGTCAATCCCTTGTGAGTTGATAATTCACAGTTATCGGTTAATCATTGTTATCCATTACTTTTTCCTCAATTATTGAGTGGATGTTATTTTGGTCTCCTCTCTGGGCTTTACCCCAGTAAAGTTTAGTCTTCCTTTCCCCAACGGAGTTGATTTGTCTCTAATGGATTCAAATTTCTATCCCCAGGGTCATTTTGTTCCCCAAAGATTTATTTTCCTGGTCGAACTCTTCTTTTTTTTAGTCTGTTAGTTTTTATTTTTGCTTCCCAGTGGCATCTTGTTCATCTATGTGAAGTTTATGTTTCACATTCATAATCATGAGCATCGCACGACACCTTAGGGCCAAAAATAGGGTTTCTTTTAAATTTAAGTATCTTCAATCGCATCGAGACAAAGATTTTAACCTTCCTATCTCCGGATAGAAGACACTTAAATAAGGACAGTTGTTATACCCCAATTTTTTCCCCTAAGATTCCTCATCACATCATATACGTCTCATGCATATCATTGATTCCATGGTTACGGGATCAAAGGGCTCTTTGGCATTAGGGCTTTTTCCTATGGATTGAGTTTGTTACCTTTCTCAAGTTGGTTCAATTAGTTATCTCATTACTCTTGCTATGGAACTATGGTTTTGGATAACAAGCATCATAGACGTCTTCCTTGGAAAGATTCCTCAAGATATAGGGTTTTTCTTCATTAGAATTTTCTTCAAGGAACATGCGCTTTAAGATTTAACTTGTGTACTTAAGACTTTATCATATATTCACTAAAGAATGTCATTGAGCCAGGTTTTGTTCCTCTCACCATCTCAAACCTTCTCCATCCGTATGCACTCAAGGTCTAGTGATTTAGGGTTTCTTCTATGATTGTGCCTAAGCATGGATGTTGTTTATTCAACAAATGATTCGCTGCGCTAGTTTTTCTCTTCGAGCCTACATGATCATCATTCCTTCCTTATTACGAGTTTGTCATCATTTAAGATGGTTGAAGAGTATTTGAGGCTTTCATACAGTCAAGATGTTCGTTGTTTTTAAGCCATGGAACTGAAGGGTTACTTCTTGAATTTTTGATTCAATTGAATATTAAGGTTCATTAAATCAGGGTGTTCATATTGAGATTATATGGGTTATGTTTCTTTCCACATTTAAAGTCTTATCTAAAGATCACTCAGAATTATTTGTTCTTTCAAGGGCATACATTTCTTGTATTGCATCTTACCCTGAATTGAAGATTTGCATTAGGGTCCTCGGGGATGATCTGGAGATTCACTCAAGAAACATCATTGAATTTCAAGTTGATTCAAGGTTTATTCCATACCAATTCATCATTATTCACCCATTTACATGATCGTCCAAATGCATCATTCAAGTTTTCATAAAGATCCGAGGGAGTTTGCAAAAATTTGTTTGAACTTTTCATAAAATTTTGAAGTGTGGAAACAAAAGACAAGTTTCATTCAAGTTTGCTTTCAAAATTTACAAGGTGGATTCATGCGGTTTTTTCTCAGAATACATCATTATGTAAGGTTTTGGATTCAAGTTCAAATGTCGTTCATCATGACTTTTCAAGCTCAAGTGATTCAAAATCACAAAGTTTCATCAAGATTTATTCGTGTATGATTAAGTCCATTCAAGATTTCTATTACAAGTCCAAACAAGTTTACCATGACTCATTACACAAAGTCAATATATTTCACTACCAAGTTACAAGAAAGTTGCAACAGATACATAAAAAAAATCATAAAGTCTTTTCTTCATAATCTTCAAGATTTCCACCATTTGAAATATTTCTCTTCATTCAAAATTTCCTCTGCATGATTATCAGAACTTATTCAAGACAATAGCCTGAACCTTGCTTCAATACTCAACAAAATCTCATGTTGTTAAAATTTTTCACCAAAAGGCATCGTTTCGGCTTGCTCCAATCCATCCGAACACCTTGATTCGTCCCTGCAAAAACCAGTTCAAGTATCCAACAACTTGCTTTCCATGGATAAACTCGTTTTAAAGCTGATACAAATGCCTTGTTTCGACGTTTCAACCTTGCTCCGGAATACGTCCAAACTTCCCTGCATTAATGGATAAACGAAAGAAGAGTATTTTTAGGAGAAATGATATTAAAAATCAGAATGCGCTAATATTCAGATCCCAACAGAAACATCTCAGCAAATAACAGGAGAAGACCAAAAAATCAATACCAATTCAGTTAGCGGTTACAACTTATAATTGTCATTACTGTAAAACTAACTTGTAACTTCCTAATTGAATCTCTAACAAATTTTTTGGAAACCATATAATAGAATGATAACAGAATGGAAAAAGGGGGATTCATTTTTCACCAGATTTTTCATCACTCACCTTCTTTCTTCTCTCTCTGCATCTCATTCCATTCATCTTTATCTTCCCCACATCCTCTCTCCGAGTCCTACATCACTGAACAACTTCACCTTCATATATACACCTTCAATCTTCATTGCCTCTCAACAAATTTTATCGAAACAATGAATTCTCCACAATCTTCTTCTCTGCAAAATCTCCATCAATAAATCTTTAGCATCCACTCACTGCAACTTCAACATGAACAACAACAACTGTTGGAACATGTCCATGTTCTAATATGTTGAATTTAAAAATTTCTCAAGTCCCAAATTGTTAGAATATCTTTTTGGTTGAAAAAACCATTTAGTCCCACATTGCTCATGTGAGAAATATTAACTATCTTACTTCACTATATAAGGAGTGCACATGCTTCATTCCAAAACACACCAAAAACTATTCTATTATTTTTTCCTTCCTCACTCTCATAACTCTGCATCTCTCAAATTGTCGAAGCGCCATCTTCTTCCCCTTTCTTCCTACTCGTTGAATTTTACGAGTATTTTCTTAAATTCTCTTTAGAGAATTATGTTAATTTCTCCTCATTTGAGTTGAGAAATTTTCAAGTTTAATCTTTTAGATTCTATTTGGAGAATTATTTGAATTTCTCTTTGTTGGAGAAATTATTATGAGTGGTCAAATGACCATTATTAATTTCTCTTTGGAGAATTATTTGAGTTTCTTTTTGTTTGAGAAATTATTATGACTGGTCTTTGTATCAGATACTACGAGTGGTGTTGATACCATATTTGAATGGTCTTGTACCATCAGAGGGTGTATTTCAAGACCGATTATCTATCATGTAAGTAATAATCGTACAGTATAGAACTGGGCTGTTTTATCCTGGAGGCAGCGCGGTAGTTCGACTGCTTTGCATAATTTTGAGCAGTGCCACGAAACGTCTTAAAGAGAGCGACATAGTCCGTGACTCAACCTGGTAATTTCTTCGAGGGTAAATATTTTAAAATCCAAAAACAACAATTTTAAGACATTTCAAACTGCCATGACTACTGAAGAAATTATTGCTTCTTTTGTGAATATTGTCTTTGAGAAATCGTTCATGTTTGAGAGAAGTAACTTCAAACATTGACAACAAAAGATGAAGTTCTTAACGTTGGAAAAAGTTTCTAACGTTCTGATCGATGACATTTTGTTGCTCCTTCTGGATCAATCGAACAAACGAACTGTAGTAAATCTGGAGATTTAGAAGGAACACTTAATAATGTTGAAGTTGAATCTGCTGCACAGATTAAAGAGAATGATTTACAACATAGTAAAGAAATCACCTTATAGAAAGAGAATGAAAATCTCTACAAAATCATATTTTGAATAGACTCGCAGATGATCTGTATGATAATTACAGTTGATGTGATACTGCAAAATAAGATTGAGAGACTCAGAAAAATAAGTATGATGTAGAAGCTGGAGCAAAGAAGTATGTTGTTAGCCGCTACTTCAAGTATCAAATGCAAAGATGTAAGGTCAATGGAGGCTCAATGTTACGAACTTCAAAAGATTGCTTAAAAGATCATCACAAAAGGTATGTGTTTAAATGAACAATTTCAAATTGGTTTTATTATTGACAAACTACCCCATAGTTTGAATGTTTAAAAAACAAAAAGGGAATCTTAGAGACAATATCAAAAATAAAAAGTCTTGGTTTTTTCAAACAACAAAAAAAAATCGGTGTAGTTCTGAAGCCATTTGGCAAATGATTAAAGAATCAGAACCGCAATAGTGTGAACAGAATTAAGAATAGGAATCCTTCTATGATCCCAATAGGAATCCTTCTATGATCCCAACTAGGCAACAACCACCACCTAAAAGAAATGACGTTGGTTTCCCTTTGTTTTAACTATGGAAAATCAAGTCATATAACTAAGAAATGTAGAAGTAAGCTTGAACTTGGTGTTGTCCCTAATGCACAGGTCAACCTGACTAATGGGCAATTTATTGCTATGGTCATTGAAATAAACATGGTTGATGGATATGTTGGTTGGTGGATAGACACATGTGTCTCTCGTTGTGTTTGTTATGATCGTGTTATGTTTAAACATACACGAATACTAAAGATAAGAAAGTGTTGTTGGGAGATGGCCCGACCACGAATGTTGCTGGAATTGTAGACATGGAGCTAAATTACACCTTCAAAAAGACTTTAATCTTAAGGAACGTTATGCATGTTCCTAAGATTAGAAAGAATATTGTTTCTGGTTTTCTTTTAAATAAGACAGGGTTTAGTCAGTCTATTGGGGTAGATTTATACGACATTACGAAGAATGAAGTTTATATGTTTAAAATTTTTGTAAAGAATTTGAAAATGATATAATAAGAATTTATAGTGATAGATAAACTATATGATTCTAGTTTATTAATGAATTTTATACATGGAATTGTACATGAAACGAATGCACCATACTATCTTGCAATGAATGGTAAAACATAAAGAAATAATAGAACTCTTAATGAACTTGTTGTTGCAATTATGATGAATTCTGGTGCTGAACCTCACTGGTGGGGGAAAATTTTATTGACTGTTTCATATGTCCTGAATAGAGTCCCCAAGTCAAAATGTAAGATCTCTCCTTATGAGATATTAAAGAAAAGACAATCAAACTTGTCTTATTTGAGAACGTGGGGTTGTTTGACTTATGTCAGAATTCCGGATCCAAAACGAGTTAAACTCGCTGGTAGAGCATATGAATGTGTTTTCATTCGGTATGCAGCAAACAGTAAAGCGTATAGGTTTTATGACCTAAAGGCAAAAGTGATCATAGAATCAAATGATGTTGAATTCTATGAAGACAAATTTCCTTTCAAATTGAGAAATAGTGGGGGCACACAATCGAGTCACATTCCTGTGATAAGAAGCACAGAAAGAAATGACAATGTAGAAACAAAACTTCGATGAAGTAAACGAGTAAGAGTTGCTAAAGGCTATAGGCCTGATTATGCGGCTTATAATGTAGAAGAAGATCCAATGAATCTTCAAGAAGCCTTGTCATCTCTGGATGTTTATTTATGGCAGGAAGCTATCAATGATGAGATAGAATCTCTAGAATCTAACAAGACCTGACACTTAATAGACTTGCCTTCTTGTTGCAAACCAATAGATTGTAAATGGGTTTTGACAAAGAAACTAAAACCTGATGGAACTATTGATAAATATAAGGTTCGCCTTGTTGCCAAGGGTTTTAGATAAAGAGAAAATATAGATTTCTGCGACACCTTTTCTCTTGTCACTAGAATTACATCCATTAGGGTACTTATTTCAATAGCTGCTATTTATAACTTTAGACTACACCAAATGGATGTTAAAACAACTTTTTTAAACGGTGATTTAGAAGAAGAAATCTATATGAAACAACCAGAAGGGTTTGTGATCTATGGATAAGAAAACAAGGTCTGTAAGTTAGATAAGTCTTTGTGTGGGCTAAAACAAGCTCCAAAGCAATGGCATGTAAAGTTTGATAACTTAATGATATCGAATGTGTACAAAGTGAACGAAAGTGACAAATATGTTTATTACAAATTTGAGAATTGTATTTGAACTATCATATGTCTATATGTAGACGATCTACTCATATTTGGATCAAACATTCAGGCCATTAATGATATGAAATCATTGTTGTGCAACAACTTTGATATGAAAGACCTCGGAGAAGTGAGTGTGATTCTTGGTATCAAGATCATAAAATCCGAGCAAGGAATTTCTTTGGATCAATCACAATATGTGAAAAAGATCTTAAAGAAATATAATTACTTTGACAGTAAACCTGTGAGCACACCAAATGATCCAAACGTGAAGATGTTTAAGAACACTGGTGAAAGTGTTAGACAAACAAAACATGCGAGCATCATTGGAAGTCTTAGGTATTCCATTGATTGTACTAAACCTGACATTGCATATGTCGTGGGATTGTTGTGCGGGTTTACTAGTAGACCGAGTAATGAACATTGGAAAGCTATTGAGCGAGTCATACGGTACCTTAAAAGGACCATGGATCTCAGTTTACATTATCAGAGATTTCCTATTGTACCTGAAGGATACAATGATGCAGATTGGAAGACCTTATCAGATAATTCCAAAGAAACTAGTGGCTATGTATTCAACATAGCTAGAGGAGTTGTATCTTGGAAATCAAAGAAACATACCATCCTGAGAATATAGCATTAGCGACTGCTAGTGAAGAAGCAAGTTGATTAAGATGCTTGCTAACTGAGATTCCCTTATGGGGAAAACATATGTCAGTTGTGTTGATCCACTGCGATAGTACCGCGGCTATTGCAAAAACTGAGAACTGTTATTATAATGGTAAAAGACGTCAAATAATAAGAAATGAAATTCTGGCTGCAGATACTCAATGTCACGTTCAATGTTATGACACCGTATCTGACTTACTATATGACAGTAAATACAAAAGCAATAAAGAACACAGTCAATTGTTTACCCAGTTCAGTGTGCAACAACACCTACTCTGGGGGCTACCAAGCCAGGGAGGAAATCCACTATAAGAGATGTTAATTCAGGAATAAACCAACCAGTTTATCTCCTTCACTTAAGACCTACCCAATGCAATTCCAATCTAAGTACAACTTAAACCTGAGTTCCTACTCACTCCCCCTCAATCACAGCAGTGATACATAAACCAATTTGACTTAAGAATTGATGAAGACACTCTTCAAAAAACTAACACTTGATTAAGCTTCACAGCTTTTTAATCAAGCAACACAATCACTCTTGCTTCACAGCTTTGAGTGATGTACACAACTAACTTGACACTGCTTCACAGCTTTAGTCAAGGAACATTCAAACACTCTTACTTCAAAGCTTAGAGTGCTACACAACCCTTACAATTAGAAACCTATTCCAAGGCACTTATCACAATGATAATTGCTTGGAGTACAATAATCAAATCTATACAGATTACAAATGATCTTCTAATCAATAAAATCCCTGCTTGAAAAACAGCAGCTCTGTTGAATATATAGCAGCTGCAACTTCAGTTAGGGTTTCAAAAAACCTAGGGTTAATTCCGTTTGACCTAAAGACCAGGTCACATGACTTTATTAACCAGGTTAGGGTTGAGCTAGGTTGCCCCTCAGAAAACGCAGGGTTCTGTTCAGGAAGGACTGAGTTATTTCCTGAAAAAACTCAGACTTATCCAATCCTGCAATCCTGTTAGTTCAGAACAGGATGTCATAACATCTGTTATGACATCTGAGAAAACCTGTCTGCTGACTTAGCAAAATGTGATCATTTTGCAAAATGCTCAGATACACACTTATAAACATCAGTATTTGAATTACAATATTTTTCTGCAAAGGTACCTAATGAACCAGTACAAACTGAACTAGAATGTTATGACATCAGTCATGACATTCACACATACACTTGGGATTTACCAAAAATGCAAGCCAATACCTAAACACCTACAAACTCCCCCTTTGGCAGATTTTTGGCTAAAGACCCTAAACAATCAGAGATAGATAGCAGCAGAAATAAGTGACAGCAGAAAAATAGAATGTCAAGTACTAATTAAGTAAGTACCAAAATATTCTCCCCCTCTTTAGCCACAAATGGGCCAAAGATACATGTTCAGAAAATTATACAGTTATAATAAGAGCAGCAGCAGAAAACAACAGAATACACTTCCAAACTCCACCAGATGTCAGCGACCAACCTTCAAGCACTGTCATCAGATCCAGAGTATTCAGGCTTCTTTCTTTTCTTGTGAGCAATGTCAGCATTCTTCTCTTTGTTTGATATCTCAACATTCTTAGAGACATCTGGATTTGTTTCAGCATTTGAGCTTTCTTGGTTCAGAGGAACAGAAATGCCAGGAACTGAGTGGTTCTCGTTCAGAATTCTTGAAACAATTTTTGCTATGGCTTGATTAACATAGGCTGTCCCTTCCTTATTTGCAATTTCAGGGGGAACTGAAGAAGAAGGATGAGATGGATTACCAGAGGCAGAAGCTTGGGGTTTTCCTGCATGTCTTGTTCTCAACTCTTTGACCTTGGTGGGGTTAGTTCCCACTTTTCTATGAGAGGAGATCTCCAGAACGTCAGAGTCCAGACAAGAAGAGATTGTCCCAGAATCTTGATCAGAGGAAGAGGTTGAAATGGTCGTATTGGATGATGATGGTGTTTGAGACATGTTGACAGTTTTAGAGGACCAACAGCAACTGAGGAGAAATTTCTGATTGAGAGACTGGGTTTTGATGAGGAGACGAGAGAGGAAGGAAGCAAGGGAGTGTCTATTCAACTTCTTAAAAGAATTGTAGGAAATGAGAAAATACAATTTTAAACCAATCAGAACAGGCATAAGTCCTTTGATCCTTGTTTTAAGCAAAATTAATTGCTACAATTCCTCATGTTGGCAAATACCCAGCTTACCCCTTAAGTTTTCAAATTGGTTTGCATCCAAAGCCTTGGTAAAAATGTCAGCCAACTGTAGCTCAGTGGCAACATGTTCCAATTTGATTGTCTTCTCTTCTACAAGGTCTCTGATAAAGTGATGTCGTATGTCAATATGTTTGGTCCTGCTATGCTGAATGGGATTCTTGGATATGTTGATTGTACTCAGATTGTCACAGTACAATGTCATAACATCTTGTGTGACATTATACTCAGTGAGCATCTGTTTCATCCATATCATTTGAGAGCAGCTACTACCAGCTGCAATGTATTCAGCTTCAGCAGTTGAAAGAGACACACAATTCTGTTTCTTGCTGAACCAGGAAACCAGATTACTTCCCAAAAAGAAACATCCTCCAGAGGTGCTTTTTCTATCATCAGCACTACCAGCCCAATCAGCATCACAGTAGCCAGTCAGAGCTGGTTCACAACCATGAGTATACATCAATCCATAGTTGTAAGTACCACTTACATACTTCAAAATTCTCTTCACTTGATTGATATGACTGACTTTGGGATCAGCTTGGTATCTAGCACAAACTCCAACTGCAAAGGCAATATCAGGTCTGCTGGCAGTTAAGTACAACAAGCTTCCTATCATGCTTCTGTATAGACTTTGATCCACCTTAACCCCACTTGAATCTTTGGAAAGCTTTAGATGAGTAGGAGCAGGAGTCCTTTTGTGACTTGCATTCTCCATACCAAACTTCTTTACAATATTCTTAGCATACTTGCTTTGAGATAAGAAGATTGAGTCCTCCATCTGTGAGACTTGTAGTCCAAGAAAATAAGTTAGTTCTCCCATGAGACTCATTTCAAATTCAGCCTGCATCTGGTCAGCAAAGTGTTTAACCATATGTTCTGACATTCCTCCAAACACTATGTCATCAACATATATTTGGGCAACCATCAACTTCCCTCCTTCAGTTTTGACAAAGAGAGTTTTGTCCAAGCCTCCTTTTCTGTAGCCTTTGTCTGAGAGAAACTTTGTTAACCTGTCATACCATGCTCTAGGAGCTTGTTTTAGGCCATATAGAGCTTTTCTCAGTTTGTAGACATGATCAGGATGGGTTGGATCCACAAAACCTTTAGGTTGTTCCACATAAGTTTCCTCATTTAAGTACCCATTTAGAAAGGCACTTTTCACATCCATCTGAAATAACTTGAACTTCAGAAGACAAGCAATTGACAACAAGAGTCTGATTGATTCCAACCTGGCTACAGGTGCAAAGGTTTCATCAAAATCAACCCCTTCAACCTGGGTGTATCCTTGAGCAACAAGTCTTGCCTTATTTCTGGTGACAACTCCTTCAGCATCTGATTTGTTCTTGAATATCCATTTTGTCCCAATGATGTTAGTTCCTTCAGGTCTAGGAACCAGTTCCCAAACTTCATGTTGCTTGAATTGGTTCAGTTCATCTTGCATTGCACCAATCCAGTATTCATCAGTTAAGGCTTCCTTGACATTTCTTGGTTCCATTTTGGACACAAAACAAGAGTTTGAGATGATTTCTCTAGATCTTGTGATGACTCCACTATTGGGATCTCCTATGATGATCTCTTTTGGATGATCCTTCTGAATTCTGATGGAAGGAATCTTGCTAGCTTCCTTTGATTCAGATTCTATTGTGGTGGAGTTGGGTAGGTCATCCTGTTGGGTTGAAGTCTCAAAGAATGTCTCAACAGTACAAGGAACATCTATTTCTTCATGATAGTCATCAATTACAACATTTATTGATTCCATCATGGTTTTGGTTCTGGAGTTGAATACTCTATAAGCTCTGCTGTTTGAGGAGTATCCTAGAAATATGCCTTCATCACTTTTGGGGTCCAGTTTTCTTCTTTGTTCACGATCAGACAGAATATAGCATTTGCTACCAAACACATGGAAGTACTTCACAGTTGGTTTTCTTCCTTTCCAGAGTTCATATATGGTGGATGAGGTTCCCTTTCTCAAGGTGACCCTGTTATGAACATAGCAAGCTGTATTCATAGCTTCAGCCCAAAAATACATAGGAAGTCTTTTGGCATGTAACATTGCTCTGGCAGATTCTTGTATGGTCCTGTTTTTTCTTTCCACAACTCCATTTTACTGAGGTGTTATGGGAGAAGAAAACTCATGACTGATTCCTTCTGAAGCACAGAAGTCATCAAACTTGCTGTTTTCAAATTCCTTGCCATGATCACTTCTGATTCTGACAATACATCCTTCCTTCTCTCTTTGAATTTTATTGCACAGTTCTCTAAAAACTTCAAATGCATCTGATTTTTCCCTAATGAAATTAATCCAGGTGAATCTGGAAAAATCATCCACAACCACATAGGCATATCTTTTACCACCAAGACTCTCTACTTGCATTGGTCCCATCAGATCCATATGGAGGAGTTCTAGAACCTTAGAGGTGGTCAGATGTCTTGACTTTGGGTGTGACATCTTCGTCTGCTTACCAACTTGACATTCACCACAAACTCTTCCTTCATCAATTTGCAGTTTTGGAATCCCTCTGACTGCCTCCAAGGAGATAATCCTCTTCATACCCCTTAGATGAAGATGGCCAAGTTTTTGGTGCCACAGTTTCACCTCTTTTTCTTCCTTTGCAATGGAACACACAGATGAGAAATTAGTGTTCTCAGCCTCCCACAAGTAACAGTTGTCTTTGGATCTGACTCCTTTCATTACTATCTCTTGTTTGTCATTGATTACAAGGCATTCAGATTTTGAGAAATTGACCTTGAATCCTAGATCACACAGTTGACTGATACTAATGAGATTGGCGGTCAGTCCTTTCACCAGCAGTACTTCATTTAGACTTGGAACTCCAGGGCAGTCCAAATCACCAACTCCTTTGATTTCACCTTTAGCCCCATCTCCAAAGGTCACAAAACTGGTGGTGTGAGGCTTAACATTATTGAGGAGGTTCTTGATTCCAGTCATATGTCTGGAACATCCACTGTCAAAGTACCAGTCTTCCTTTGCAGAGACCCTCAGGGAAGTGTGAGCTATCAGTGCAGTAGCCTTTTTCTTCCATTGAGGAGCATGTGGTACCTTTTTAGACTTAGGTTTGACACCTGAGTTCTGATTAGGGTATCCATGTAATCTGAAGCAGAAGGGCTTTATGTGGCCATATCTACCACAATGATGACATTTCCATCTTTGGTACCTTTTCCTCATGTGTTTCTGTTCCTGATGTCGAGAGTTGTGTTGAGACATCTGTTTTGACATTTGCTTATCAGAACCAGATTTCGTTGTTTCCATAAATCCTAGACCAGATTTATTTCCCACATTTTGTCCAACCTGTAGGATTTCTTCCAATTTGTCTGTCCCATTTGTCAACATCTTGACAGATTTGGTCATTTGATTTAGTTGTGAGTTTAGCAATTGAACTTTTCCTTCCAGATGACTTATAGTTTCAAGATTTGCCCTTTTTTCAGCCTCCATCCTTATGATGAGTTTTGCTTGTTTCTCATTCTGCACACAGACTTCAGTACTTCTGATACACAATTCTTTGTAAGTATCAGCCAGTTCTTCAAAAGTCACCTCTTCATCATTGATGTCACTTTCAGAGGTACAAACACCAGTTAAAGCAGTAACTCGTTTGGCAGTCTCTTCTTCAGAATTACTTTCTGAATCACAGTCAGACCAAGTAACAGTCATTCCTTTATTTTCTTTCTTAAGAAAGGTAGGACATTCAGCTCGAATATGTCCATATCCTTCACATCCATGGCATTGAATACCTCTGCCTTGGTTTCCCTTATCTTCTGACCTTGGTCTTCTGCTGGAACTGTCAATGTCAGAGGGAATGTTATGAACATTAGACCTTGACTTTGGATCTATTCTTTTGATGAGTTTGTTGAACTGTCTTCCAAGCATGGCTACAGCTTCTGAAATGTTTTCTTCAACATCAGTGTTGGACATAAGAGCTATGCTCTTGTTCTTTTTGACACCATTATCAGTGATTCCCATCTCAAAAGTCTGAAGAGACCCAATAAGTTCATCCACTTTCAACTTGCTAATGTCCTGGGCTTCCTCTATGGCAGTTACCTTCATTGCAAATCTTTTAGGCAAGGATCTGAGAATCTTCCTCACCAGTTTTTCTTCTGACATCTTTTCTCCCAGTGCTCCTGAGGTGTTGGCAATCTCCAAGATGTTCATGTGAAACTCATGAATGGTTTCATCTTCCATCATTTTTAGATTCTCAAATTTGGTAGTCAACATCTGAAGCCTTGACATTTTTACTTTGGAAGTGCCCTCATGAGTAGTTTTGAGAGTGTCCCAAACTTCCTTGGCCAGTTCATATTGATGTACTAGTCTGAAAATGTTTCTATCAATTCCATTGAACAAGGCATTTAAAGCTTTTGAATTTCCCAGAGCTAACTCATCTTCTTCTTTACTCCAATCTTCCTCAGGCTTCAGACTGATTGTCCCATCTATCTCAGTTATGGTGGGATGAATCCATCCTTTGTCAGCAGCTCTCCAAGCCTTTTTGTCCAGAGATTTTAGAAAGGAAATCATACGAGGTTTCCAGTAGTCATAATTGGTTCCATCCAGAATGGGTGGTCTATTTCCAAAAACTCCTTCTTTGTCCATAGTGCCAGAAAGTGATATCCCTAGATCTCACCCAGTAATACAGGCAGGGTGCCTGCTCTGATGCCAATTGAAATTCTGGCTGCAGATACTCAATGTCACGTTCAATGTTATGACACCGTATCTGACTTACTATATGACAGTAAATACAAAAGCAATAAAGAACACAGTCAATTGTTTACCCAGTTCAGTGTGCAACAACACCTACTCTGGGGGCTACCAAGCCAGGGAGGAAATCCACTATAAGAGATGTTAATTCAGGAATAAACCAACCAGTTTATCTCCTTCACTTAAGACCTACCCAATGCCATTCCAATCTAAGTACAACTTAAACCTGAGTTCCTACTCACTCCCCCTCAATCACAGCAGTGATACATAAACCAATTTGACTTAAGAATTGATGAAGACACTCTTCAAAAAACTAACACTTGATTAAGCTTCACAGCTTTTTAATCAAGCAACACAATCACTCTTGCTTCACAGCTTTGAGTGATGTACACAACTAACTTGACACTGCTTCACAGCTTTAGTCAAGGAACATTCAAACACTCTTACTTCAAAGCTTAGAGTGCTACACAACCCTTACAATTAGAAACCTATTCCAAGGCACTTATCACAATGATAATTGCTTGGAGTACAATAATCAAATCTATACAGATTACAAATGATCTTCTAATCAATAAAATCCCTGCTTGAAAAACAGCAGCTCTGTTGAATATATAGCAGCTGCAACTTCAGTTAGGGTTTCCAAAAACCTAGGGTTAATTCCGTTTGACCTAAAGACCAGGTCACAGGACTTTATTAACCAGGTTAGGGTTGAGCTAGGTTGCCCCTCAGAAAACGCAGGGTTCTGTTCAGGAAGGACTGAGTTATTTCCTGAAAAAACTCAGACTTATCCAATCCTGCAATCCTGTTAGTTCAGAACAGGATGTCATAACATATGTTATGACATCTGAGAAAACCTGTCTGCTGACTTAGCAAAATGTGATCATTTTGCAAAATGCTCAGATACACACTTATAAACATCAGTATTTGAATTACAATATTTTTCTGCAAAGGTACCTAATGAACCAGTACAAACTGAACTAGAATGTTATGACATCAGTCATGACATTCACACATACACTTGGGATTTACCAAAAATGCAAGCCAATACCTAAACACCTACAAGAAAGAACAACATTGTTAGAGATTGTATCTCTAAAGGAGTTGTAAGAGTGGATCATGTACGCACTGATGAAAATTTAGCAGATCCTTTGACGAAAGGATTAGCTAGAGAGAAAGTCTATAATACATCATATAAGATAGGACTAATGCCTATAGAAAAATGATTTGATCATGATGGTAACTTGACCTAAATGACTGGAGATCCCAAGAAATAGGTTCAATGGGTAATAAAAAGTTGTGAGTGATATGAGATGATCATGCAAGTAAAGCATGAATCCTAAAGTAATAAGAGGATGAGATAATAGAAACTCTTAATGAGATCTATACTCTGTATGAGGGAGTACCTAGGCTACAAGAGTACTCTTGATAAACTCACCTATGTGATTGTTGAAATTAGGTTGGTTCCTATGGAATTTCGAGGCAGAATTCCTAGAGCCTTCATTAAACTGGGACACACGTGAAGGGCCATTAAAGCATGGGCGATTAGAATACACCTTAAGAAAAGGTTGTGTGTGGGTTTGATCTTTGAGATAGAGTTCAAGAAATTTGTGTCACTCTTGTTGAATTGGAATCCTACTTGCTATGCAAAGGTTCAAGTTGTAGACACCTTTGTTTATGCACAATCTTAGAAACGTTTGACGTTACTTCTAAAATCAATTTTTTAAATTCAAGTGGGGGATTATTGGAAAATGTCCATGTTCCAATATGTAGAATATAAAAATTTCTCAAGTCCCACATTGTTAGAATATCTTTTTGGTTGAAAAAACCATTTAGTCCCACATTGCTCATGTGATAAATTATTACTATCTTACTTCACTATATAAGGAGTGCACATGTTTCATTACAAAACACACCAAAAACTATTCTATTAGTTTTTCCTTCCTCACTCTCATAACTCTGCATCTCTCGAATTGTCGAAGCGCCATCTTCTTCCCCTTTCTTCCTACTCGTTGAATTTTCCGAATATTTTCTTGAATTCTCTTTAGAGAATTATGTTAATTTCTCCTCATTTGAGTTGAGAAATTTTCAAGTTTAATCTTTTAGATTCTCTTTGGAGAATTATTTGAATTTCTCTTTGTTGGAGAAATTATTATGAGTGGTCAAATGACCATTATTAATTTCTCTTTGGAGAATTATTTAAGTTTATTTTTGTTTGAGAAAAATACTATGACTGGTCTTTGTACCAGATACTACGAGTGGTGTTGATACCATATTTGAATGGTAATGTACCATCAGAGGGTGTATTTCTAGACCGATTATCTATCATGCAAGTAATAATCGTACAATATAGAACTGGGTTGTTTTATCCTGGAGGCGGCGCGGTAGTTCGACTGCTTTGCATAATTTTGAGCAGTGTCGTGAAACGTCTTAAAGAGAGCGACATAATCCGTGACTCAACCTGGTAATTTCTTCGGTGGTAAATATTTTAAAATCCAAAAACAATCTCAATGTTCACCTTCCTCTCTGCAACAACAACGAAACAACGACAACAACTCATCATCACTCATAAAATGTCAAGAGATATACAATAAGAAGATGAAGACAAGAGGAAAAGGAATCTGCAGAAAGCAATGGAAAAAAAGCACTTACCTGAAGCATCTGTAACCTTTATCTCAGGTTTTCTTGTAATTTGGTCACCTCTGAAGAGCTGTCGGAGCAACTCCAGAATGTTAGCCTGAAATATCCATCATCTCTTCATATTTTGCGTCAAATTTTTCATCACGCCATGCGTTTCTGCCTACTAAATCTTAGCCTTAACATTTTGAGCTACGAATCTTCATCACCACTGCTTGAACTCTGTTTGAATATCTTGGTTTAGAGAACAATTTAGGATCGGAGGTGGATCTTGAAATCAAACGAAACTAAGAGTGAGCTTTCAAGGCGGAGAGGAATACGAGATGATATGGAGATATTATGGTGGCCGGACGTTAACAGGGATGAAGGAGTCAGGCTTGGTCGCATCATGTTTCTTTGAGAGAGAAGACCGAATAATTTTTGTTTGGTAAGTTGAAGAGTCACAAACTATTAACCTAAATTGATACTGTGATACGGTGGGAGAACTGACTTGGGATTTTGCGTTTTGTGTTTGCAAATGTTTCGGTTTAGCAAGAGTCGCCACCGACTTTTTATTTTATCCTAAGGAAAGGTCAAAAAGCACAGGAAAGACCTTTGAGATGTTTTCTTGGGTTCAGGGAGTAGATTATAGAAAGGGAAGGTATTAGCACCCTTTTTATCCATGGTTATCCATGGGCTCTTAGTTACTTGCTTAGATCACTTGCTTTGCTTTTCAATTGTTTGAAATGGTGCTCTTCAATTGTTTGAAATGGTGCTTTGTGTGTGATTTTGAAATATGTTTTGAAAAGAGGCCATCGTTGTGGCAACCTTTGTAATGATTCTTGTTTGAATGTATACAAAGGTGTTTTTGTCTTTTGAAAAAGTTTTCAATGTTTGAAAGTAGGGTTTTGAAATTGTGTTGTGAAGTGTGTTTTGAAGATAGCAAGGATGTTTTTTCAAGTTTTGATCAAGTAACTAAGAGTTGTCTACCCTATTTTACTCAAAGATCTTTCTTATGTTTTTAACCCTTTTAACAGTGTTGTTTCACCATTCTATTTTGTGAACAACCTTGTGTTAGGATGTTAAACGGGACAGGCGCGGGTCATTGTATAGACCATGATAACAATAGTGTTAAGTATTTTTGGCAATTTTCTTGAAGGACTTGATCATTTTGTTTAGGCAACTCAGATAGCGTCATCGAGGGACTATGATCTTTTATTTTGTTTTTGTTTTGCCAAAGTACTTGACATGCATACCATGGCCCATTTTTGAAGGCAACAAGTAGATTGTAACCCTAGGGGTGCAAGTGTGCATTGTGTTTGTTTTTCATGCATTGTTATCTTGGATTAGGTCAAGCTATTTGTTGATTTTATTTTGCATACAAACCTTAGGTCCAATCATGGCATAATTGAAAGCATTTAAAGGTGCGAGAATTTAAATTCTACACTATTACAACATGATATAGGGAGGGGGGTACAAATTTGAATTGGGGATTATTTTGCAAGAAATTAAATCCTAAATTATTACAACCAATTTGAATGGGTAAGGCACAATATTTAAATGTACAATAATAAAATAAAATACAATAAATAAATGTTAGAGAAAATGCATTATGCAAAGAAAAGTTTTTATGTATGTAAAAAGTATTTTTAATATGTGAAGTGTAAATAAAAAAAGAAGTCAATTTTAATTATTTTTGTTTTTTAAGGCAAAAACCCTAATTTCTTAAATAAATAATATTATTTATTATTTATATACAATAATGTATCAGTTTGTACAAAAAATAAAAGTATATTGTAAATAAGGTATTTTTAGTATCAATTACTAATAAAAATAAAAATGTATTATTTTTGTGTTTTTGCTCTAATTATTTAATAAAATAAAATACATAGGTATATATATACATATTAAATATATTAAATGTATAAAAATAAAATAAATTATTTACCAAGAAAATGTATATATTTCAAGAAAATATTTTCAAATGTGTATAAAAATAAAAAATAAAAAATAAAAGTATTTTTCTACATTGTTTTTAAATTTAAACAAAACGAATATACAATATTTAATGTATTAATGCTAGAATTAATAAAAATAAATATCAAATAAATACAAAAATTTATGAAAATATTTTTTTAGTATATTTTTATATTAGAAAATAAAATATCAAAATCAGAAATGAAATAAAAATGCAAAAATGACAAATATACAAGAAATGGGCCAGGGGGTGTAAAAAGAAAAGAGGGGGGGTGCCAAAAGTAAGCATGTACAGGCCCAACCCAAAGACAACTTCATCTTCTTCCTTTGAACAAGAACACGCGCGCTTCTGTACACAAATGCTATCTCCTGATTCTTTGCTTTTTTGACAAAACTCATAACATGAAACTTGTAGAGCATCAAACAACGAATCTAACCATATAAAAAACTTAAGCTAACTCTCAAAGACCAGAGAGAATTTCTCTGGCCCTAATTCTTAACCTAGTTTTTTCAGAAAGTTCATGAACGAAATTCTCCTAGCATGATTAATATAAATGAAAACTAAGCACATGTATGGTTTCAGGGCTATGAATACAACATCTTTCATTCACAAACCTAAGTCTAACTATTCCTAAATAGAGAGATAGAAGTTCATGAAATACCTGTTTCAGTTGACTTCGAGCTGGACAATGCATCAACTTCCAAGGGTGCTTGAGGTTCTTTTGAGCTTGCCTGAGGTCCACTGAAGCTTTTCCAATGCTTGGCTTATTTTGAAGTAGCCTGAATCGTGCTACAGAACTCAACCTACAAAGCTTCCAAACAAAAATGGCAATGTGTGTTAATGGTGTTACAACTGGAAATGGAGGTCTGGAATAGTTTAGGTGAGTTGGATGGAAGATATTGGAACAAGTTTGAGGCAAAATGCACGAGGGAAAGTGGAGATGGAGGTGGTTCTGCAGGGCTTACCCTATTTTGCAGAAAAATGATGGTTTTGTGTACAAGGAGGTTTAAGGGGTCAAGGGCTCGTGCTTCTGACTTGTGAGGATTTGCAAAACTTGTTTGACAACTTTGTTCTTGTTGGTTTTATCAGATATGAGAGATACAAGCTTTTGGCCCTTTGACTTGTTTTGAAAGCAAAGTTGGAAGTGAAGTGAGATAGGCCTGTACAGGCTATCTCTAAGCATGCACCAACTTCTTGTACTATGCCTGAGATTGTGGAGCTTGTTTGCTTCAAAGGAAGAAAGTCCAAGGCTCAAGAAAAAGCAATTTGACATAAAGTGCCCTTTATGAAAATGGAAGCGTGGCCTTTATGCTCAAAATGGAAATGTTCATTGTACAAAGCTCTCTTGATCAGAATAATGCCAATATCCAATGTATTTGCATTCAATTTTGGAGTGTAAATTGGTTTAGAGGCCTGTAATCATGTACTAAGCTAGTTTGGTCAGATTTGCAACTTGGTATGAACATGTATTGGCCATGGTTTCAAAGTGAGTTTTTGCCAACTTCAAGCATTCGATTATCCCTAACCACAAGGGTGTTTGAGGATTTCTTTGACAATTTGGAAATCTTGCAACATGTACTATAATCCATCTTTGAAATGCAACTTAAGACTCCAAGTGGAACTA
This sequence comes from Vicia faba, assembly GCA_948472305.1. NCBI lineage: Eukaryota > Viridiplantae > Streptophyta > Magnoliopsida > Fabales > Fabaceae > Vicia > Vicia faba. The sequence continues at coordinate 1,517,192,741 of OX451737.1, forward strand.
TGTGAAAAATGGCCAAGAAGATGGGTCAAAATCCTGCCTAAACTAGGGCAAAATTTCTCTAAGTTAAAAGTTTTAGGTACCCTTGTTCCAAAAATCATAACTTGAGATCCAAGCTTCTTTTGAGAAAACTTTGTTAATCAAAGTTGTATACTTTGTCATGGACTACAACTTTCATGTTGCAAGGTTTGTTTGAATCCATTTGCATCTTGGTGAAAAAATGGGACAATGTTAGGAAAAAATAAGCAAATTTTATAACTTAGAAAATTTCTAAGTTATGAAATTTTTCCATTTTAAACCCTAATTTGCATTTTTGGGTTTCTTGATGAAAAAGTTTCATAATTTGACATGTCTTGATGAAAAATGACCCTTGGCACTTGATTTTGACCAAAAAGTCAAAGTTTGACTTTTCAGTATATAGTTAAATTTTGATCAGTTGACTGAAAAATTCATCTGTCAATCCTATGCAATTGGGATCTTTTGAACTTGTTGAATGGGCCAAGACAATTTCCTTGAGTCCTTAAATCCATGGTTGAGCTTGATTTTCCATTGGTTAGGTCAAACAGTCAAAAATTGCCTTTGTACCGTCAAAACCCTAAAAATTACCATTTTGCCCTTTTGATGATCTTATCGAATTTCTTGTGGAATTGTGATCCAAACTTGATAAAATGGTTCATATGAGTTCATAATGTTGATGTGGGTCAAAATTCATGAGGTTTGACTGTCAATTGACCACAATTGACTTTTTTCCCAATACAGCTGATTTCTAAGTCAACTGTCTAATTGACTGGGCAGAAATTTGAATTAAGGCTTGAAACTTGGTATGGACAAACTTATGAGTCCAACATGAAGTATGAAAGTCAATTTGGGAATTGTAGGTCAAAACATCATTGTGCAAACTCAAACCCTAATTTAGGTCAAAAGTGCAAGGAGGTGTCTTAAGCCGAGCAAACCCTAGCTTGATCTTGAGTTCCAAGAGTCTTGTGATGAAAAATGTTGATGAAATGAGAGGGCAAATTTTTGGGGTACAACAGTTGCCCCTGTTCAATCTTCTTGAACCTGAAGAGTTAGATTGGCAAGTTTCCCTTTCGCAACTCGAAGGTAAAAGAGGATTGGACACTAGAGTGCCCGTAAATTTGCACTCGTCAGAATATAGCTGAGGAAATGGGCTTAAAGATGCCATTTAGAGATGGTAGAATCTTGCTGGAGATGGGCTTAAAGATGCCATCCAAGAATGTTTGTTGAATTGCAATGTGGTAGGTCAGAAGAATGAGTATTAAAATGGTATCCGTGTCTGGAATGCATTTGAACTGTATCTGGAGACGGAGTCTGTATGAGCAAAAGAATGGCGTCCGTGTCTGGAGCGTATCTGAGCTGTAACTGTATTTGAACTTTGAATGAATATCAGAATGACTGCCTTGTCTGGAGTGTATCTGTATTGTATCTGAATTCTGAATGGGCGATAGATAAACATCTGTGTATGGAGCATCTCTGGGCTGGGGATAAATTCCGAATGAGTGACAGAAAGGCAACCGTGTCTAGAGCGTATCTGGACTATATCTGAAGTTGAGATCTGTATGAGTAGCAGAATGACTTCCGTGTCTGGAGTGTATCTGAGACTGTAACTGAGATATGAATAAGTGACAGAATGACTTCCGTGACAATTGCACTGGGAAGAATCAAACTGCTGGTGTAAAGGACAGAATGGAATCCGTGTCTGAAGCGTATCTGAACTTGTGATTGATATTTGAATGTGAATGAGAGATAGAATGGCTGCCGTGTCTGGAGCGTATCTAGTCTGTATCGGATTGCTGAAGTCTGAATGAGTAGTAGAATGACCTCCGTGTCTGGGGTGTATCCGTACTGTATTTTGACTTGAAATTGTGAATGAGTAATAGAATGACCGCCGTGTCTGGGGTGTATCCATACTGTATCTGAATAATTGTTAACAATAGCCTTTTAATCTTATCCTGAAATGGGTAAAATGTTAGCTAAAACACAAAGTTATGTTGCATGATATGTATGATGCAATGAATTATATTTCATCCATGTTTATGATATATGAATGTAATGGTTATGCATGTAAGCTGAGCAGTTGTTTTGTTGAGGAAGATAAATCCTTGATAACTGGAGATAATGAAATATTTGATTGTTGTCGGGGAAAGTAAATCCTTGACCGATGCTGGGGATTAAAGATCTCTGATTGTTGAGAATGAGAAATCCTGGGACCACTGCTGGAGATTGAAAATCCTTAGTGACTTGTGGGGATTTACAAGGGTTCTGACAACTTCTGCAGGGAATGGGAATCCTTCATGACTTTCCTAGGATATAGGGAAAACTCTTGAAAATCTCTACTGGGGAGTTAAAACTTAGAAGGCTTCTGCTTGGAGAAATGAGACCGAGAATCTTCGATCTTGCTGGGAGATAACTCTGTGGGGGAAATGTTCGCTATTCTGGCTCCGCTGGGGATAGGATTTTCAGGGTTTTCGGGCTCCACTGGGGATCTTGAAGCTTAACTCTGATGGGAATTTTGAAATCTAACTCAGCTGGGGAATCAAGTTTTAGAATGCACTGGCTCTGCTGAGGATCTTAAGGCTTAACTCCGCTGGGGAAATATACTCCAAATTTTAGCTTTGTTGAGGATCTGAATGATGTATCGTAGGGGATTTCTTCTGAAATGGCACAAAGATTTCTTCTTACACCTTCAACCTATTAGTAATCATCCTTTTTCAAATTTGTTTTATTTGTAAGCAATGATTATATTCAAATGCATATGCCTATTTAACAAAACATTGGACGTTTTCAAATAAAACATAAGTGTAAAAAGAAAAGAAAGGCAAGCAAATCTCTGCACTTTGAAGTATCTTTGTATTTAACTTTCGTGAATATCTTTGTACAAAGGAGACAGACATCCTAGTAAGAGAATGTTGTCGTAAAAATTGAAAAATTTTATACAAAAGAAAGATGGCTATGTGTAATAATTCCATGGGATTCCCATTCTGCTATAGCCTTCACAACTCTGAATATCTTGTCCATTCGCTGCTTCGTCCGCCGATGACTGGATTGATCAGAAGCTTGGAGCTTGTTGGTAAAGAGATTTTTCTTAAAGTGATCCGACGAGACATAGTCATACGCTTTAATTCCCTAATTTTTGCCTGAACCGCCCTTTCGGGTTTTCGATTCACCGGAATGCCCATTTTGCCCAAGTCGCCCTTTCGGGTTTTCAACTTGTCGGGTCGTTTTATGCGTAGTATCTTTTGACTATGTCTGCGTTCGCAGGGTGCAGCAAGTCGTCGCCGTCCATGGTGGTCAGAATCATTGCCCCACCAGAAAAGATGCTCTTGATAACAAATGGTCCTTCGTAAGTAGGAGTCCACTTGCCCCTGGGATCACTTTGCGGTAAGATGATCCGCTTGATTACAAGATCTCCGACTTGATATACCTGATGCCTGACTTTCTTGTTGAAAGCCTTGATCATCCGTTTTTGATACGTCTGACCATGACAAACAGCAGTAAGTCGCTTCTCGTCGATCAAATTAAGTTGATCAAGCCGGGTCTGAATCCAATCGTCTTCACTCAAACTGACATCCTTCATAATCCTTAAGGAAGGAATCTGAACTTCCATAGGTAAAACAACTTCCATGCCATACACCAAAGAAAATGGGGTTGCCCCTGTTGAAGTACGTGCCGTGGTACGATATCCATGCAGAGCAAATGGTAACATCTCATGCCAGTCCTTGTAGGTGACTGTCATCTTTTGAATGATCTTCTTGATATTTTTGTTCGCGGGTTCAACAACACCGTTCATCTTCGGTCGATAGGTAGATGAATTGTGATGATAAATCTTGAACTGTTCGCATAGAGCTGTTATCATGGTGTTGTTCAAATTCGTACCGTTGTCTGTGATGATCCTGTCGGGGACACCATACCGGCATATGAGGTTCTACTTGATAAAGCGGGCAACCACATTCTTTGTAACTGAGGCATAGGAAGCTGCCTCGACCCACTTGGTGAAGTAGTCAATAGCAACCAAGATGAAGCGATGTCCATTAGATTCCGTGGGCTTGATCTCTCCAATCATGTCAATGCCCCACATTGCGAATGGCCAAGGAGCTGTTAGAACATTGAGAGGAACAGGAGGAATATGTACCTTGTCGGCGTAGACTTGGCATTTGTGGCAAGTACGGGAATGTTTATGGCAATCAACTTCCATGGTAGACCAGTAGTAGCCTGCCCTTAGAATCTTCTTAGCCATCGTATGTCCGCTCAAGTGGGTGCCAAATGTGCCACTGTGTATCTCAGTCATGATCAACTCTGCTTCAGCTTTGTCCACACAACGAAGTAGAACACAATCATGGCTGCGCTTATAAAGGATGCCATTGCTTAGGAAGAACTTGGCAGCAAATCTCCTTAAGAACTTTTTGTCATTGACAGAAGCTCCTTCAGGGTATTCTCTAGTCTGGAGATATCTTTTGATTTCATGAAACCAGGGTTGTTCCACTACTTCTTCGGTATTAATCTCATGACAATGCGCAGGTTCGTCCATTCGTTCGATGTTAATTTGGGGAGCCTCGTTATCCCAGTTGAGTTTAAACATGGAATACATTGTAGCCAGAGCATCCGCTAGCTGATTTTCTTCTCGCGGAAAGTGTTCGAAAGTAATCTGCTCGAAATGAGGCAACAACGTCAGAACATGTTCTTTGTATGGGATAAGATTAGGATGCTTGGTGTCCCATTCTCCTTTGACTTGACTGATAACCAAAGCCGAGTCCCCAAATACGACCAAAGATTTGATTCCCAAGTATATAGCAGCCTTGAGACCAAAGATGCAAGCTTCATATTCATCCATGTTGTTGATACAACTGAAGCAAAGTCGGGCAGTAAAGGGTGTATGGCAACCTTCCGGAGAAATGAGCACCACACCGATACCGTTACCAAGTGCATTTGAAGCACCATCAAAGTACAGGGTCCATCGGGATCCTTGTTCAGGTCCGTCATACGGTCTGTTACCTTCAACGTTGTCCGATGTCATGATGTCCTCGTCAGGGAAGTCGAATCTCATAGATTGGTAATCTTCGATGGCTTGATGAGCTAGATGGTCAGCTAGTACACTCCCTTTTATATCTTTTTGGGTAGTATACTGAATATCATACTCAGTCAGGATCATTTGCCATCTAGCGATTCTTCCAAATAAAACAGGCTTCTCGAAGATATACTTGATCGGATCCATTTTGGAAATCAACAAAGTGGTGTGAGTCAACATATACTGCCTTAGCCGGCGAGCAGCCCATACCAAAGCGCATCAAGTTTTCTCGAGCAGTGAGTAACGAGTCTCACAGTCGGTAAACTTTTTGCTAAGGTAATAAATGGAATGCTCTTTTCGGCCAGACTCGTCATGTTGGCCCAGCACGCACCCCATTGAGTTATCCAACACAGTCAGATACATGATTAACGACCTTCCTTCGACGGGTGGCATCAAAATAGGAGGTTCCAGCAAATACTCCTTGATTTTATCAAAAGCAACTTGACAATCATTGTTCCATTCGACCACCTGATCTTTCTTCAACAGCTTGAAGATTGGCTCACAGGTAGATGTCAGGTGAGAGATGAACCTCGCAATATAGTTCAAGCGTCCCAAGAATCCTCTAACCTCCTTTTCAGTACGGGGGGCAGGCATTTCTTGTATAGCCTTTACCTTAGCTGGATCAACCTCAATGTCCTTGTTGCTGACAATAAATCATAAAAGTTTACCAAACCTAACTCCAAAAGTGCACTTGCTTGGGTTCATTCTGAGCTTATACTCCTTCAACCTGGCAAACAGCTTTTGCAAATGATTAAGGTGTTCTTCTTCTGTATGTGATCGAGCTATCATGTCGTCTACGTAAACTTCGATCTCATAATGTATCATATCATGAAACAAAGCTACCATGGCGCGTTGATAGGTTGCCCCTGCATTCTTCAGTCCGAATGGCATCACTTTGTAGCAGAAGGTACCCCATTGCGTGACAAAAGTAGTTTTCTCCATGTCCTCGGGGGCCATTTTGATCTGGTTGTATCCCAAGAATCCGTCCATGAAGGAAAAAACCTTGTGTTGAGCTGTGTTGTCAACCAAGATGTCGATATGTGGCAGTGGAAAATCATCTTTAGGGCTAGCCCTGTTCAAATCCCGATAGTCCACACACATTTTGACTTTGCCGTCCTTCTTAGGCACGAGCACGATGTTAGCAACCCATTGCAGATAGGAAGTAACAGCCAGAAAGCCAACGTTGAATTGCTTCATTACCTCAGCCTTAATCTTCTCAGACATGTCAGGCCTCATCCGGCGGACCTTTTGCTTGATCGATGGACAATCTTCTCTCGTAGGGAGACAGTGAACCACGATATCTGTGTCTAGTCCTGGCATGTCTTTATAAGACCAGGCGAAGATTTCAACATATTCGTTCAACAACTGCACTAAGCGCTCTTTGACACTTGGTTCCAGGTTGGCACCCACTTTTACTTCTTTCCTGTCTTCCTCTGTCCCCAAGTTGATGGTTTCTAACAACTCTTCATGAGGCAGAATAACCCTCTCTTCTTGTTGTAGAAGTCTGGCTAGCTCTCCCGGTACTTCACAATCTTCGTCAACTTTGTACTCAGCGTGATTGACCAAATCTTCAGAGTTATCGAAGGCTAAAGCAGAATAGTCACCCATGGAATCCGGAGTGGATGGGTACCTGCATTTGTGAGTGTGGGTGTGTGTAAGGGATAGCCATCCTTAAACAAACAAAAAATGCAAAAGGAAAGAAAATGAACACAGCAGTTTATAGATGAAAAACGTCCAATGATTCATTAAAACATGGCATATGATTATGAAGAAAATCAAACCCTTACAAATGGACCTACATGCCCCGGGCAATGCATGAGGTGAAAATAGTGTGCAAATTGTTTTAGTTATTACAGACCATAAATGGGAAATTGTTCAAAGATAAAATTACTGGTTGATAAAGGTGATGGGGATAAAATCCTTTGCCTCCCAGTTTCTTAAACCCCCTTCGATGGTCGGAAAGATCCAATCTTCAAAGTGGCCCTCTTCATCTTCATCTTCTACCGCATTGATTCCATGGTGAGAGATCTTGACGGGTGGTCCTCCAACCTTGGAGCGACGCATAGCCTTTTGTCCTGCCGCAGTGATCCCTAACCCAAACTTGTCCGTCTTCTGGGGAAAGTCAGGAAATTGTCCCCATACTGTACTCTTCCCTTCTTTAATTACAGCCTCTGTGTCCTTGAGAGATGCCATCCTAGATACATGCTTGGGAACGACAGGCACCTCAACCATTGTCTTCGCAACTGCTACCTCAGGGGAAACTTCCTCAAAATGTTGGAAAGGCGTTTCGATGAACTCGCCATCCAACTCCACATAGCGGAAGGAATTGAGATGACTTATCATGTACTCTTCCTCGCCGTGCACTGTTATAATCTTACCCTTAACAGGATATTTCAGCATTTGGTGAAAAGAGGAGGTAACTGCCCCGACATAATGGATCCACGGTCTTCCTAACAAACATGAATATGATGGACGGATGTCCATCACGTAAAAGGTGGAGTTGAAAACTTCTGTGCCTACTTTGATAGGAATATCAACCTCTCCATGAACCATTCTTTTGGACCCATCAAAGGCCCTAACAACGATGTTACTAGGTTTGAGGGTCAATCCTTCACAATCCAAACGGTCTAAGGCTTTCTTCGGCAGCACATTCAAGGAAGAACCAGTATCAACTAAGACATGGGCGAGAGTGGTTCCCCGGCATTCAACTGAGACATGTAGCGCGTTGTTGTGTTTCCTTCCTTTGGGAGTTAAGTCAGCATCTGAAAAGCCAAGGCCATTATCAGCAGTAAGACTGGCCACACATTCTTGAAACTGGTCAGCCGAAGTCTCTTGGGGTACATGTGCCGCCTTCAAGAATTTGATCAGGGCCTTAGCATGGGCCTCAGAACAGAGCAGAAGAGTCAACATTGAAATTTTAGAAGGGGTCTGCCCTAGCTGTTCCACAACGTCGTAGTCACTTTTTCTGATTATTTTCAAGATTTAATCCATTTCTTTCTGAGTGGTTTCGGGGATAACCACATCATGAGCCTTCATCCTGACAGGCACTTCTAGTATCCCCTTACCCTTATTGGTAGTATCAACAGATGGTCTTACTTCAGGAGTATCCAATTCTTCACTTCACCGGGCCTTGCACAGATGGTCCAACAGGTACAGAAGCTTTTAAGGGTCCAAAAACTGCTCGAGGGGGAGCAATCTCCGGAGAAAAGATCCGACCGCTGCGGGTTATCTTGCTTGTACCCTCAACGTTCCCTATATCAGGGTTTTCTTCTTCAGAATTTTCTTGGACTGCCTCAATTTGTTTGATACCATGGTAGAAGATTTCTCCTCCATAGTTCCATGGTATCGTTTTGCTGGATTGGTACGGGACAGGTCCCGGCATGGTCATCTTCAAAGGTACACATTTAGAGTTGGGTGTAATCCTGACAGGCCTTTTGCAAGCCTTGGGAGGATTGTCGGAAATGGTTATGATTGCAATATCGTTGGTTGAAGTAGCGAAAGTAACAAGAGTAACAGGATTGAAGGTATCAACAGGGGTTTTCTGGAAAAGTATCTCTTGGGTATCCATCAGGCGTTGGACACCTGATTTCGACATTGGGCAATCAGCTCGTATGTTCAAACAAAAATAACAGTCCTTCCCACAACCCGGGAATATCCCGACTCTCATCAACTTTTCTTTAATCACTAACAATGGAGTCAAAAGATCGGCAACATCAGTAAAATGGAGGTCTTCTATAACAGCATGAACATTGTGGCCGTGCTTTGGCATCGGAGCAGATATTACATTGGGCTTCTCAGGAGCATCAAATTCTACTTCTTTAGCATCAATCAGGTCCTGGATTTTGTTCTTAAGCGCCCAACAATTATTGGTATCGTGCCCAACACTGTCAGAATGGTAAGCACATTTGGCATTGGAGTGGTAGTATGGAGAGGAGGTGTTAGGGTTCTTTGGCGCTTCCTTCTAACTGGTAAGATTCAGCTTCAACAAATGAGGGAGTACCTGAGCGAGCGTCATGTTGATTCGGGTGAACTGCCGTTGTGGCCTTTCTACCCGTTGTTGATTAGGTCTCGACTGATTGTTACAAGGTTGATCATTTGACGAGTTTTGAATCATCACAGCCCCTACAGTCGGCCGGCGCTCGGTTCTTCCCTGACCCTTTTGAGAATACACAATAAATGCTTCCTTCTTAGCTGGGAAGGGTTTCTTAACAGCTGTGGATGCGGAAGCAGCCTTTTGAATCTTTCCACTCATAATACCGTCCTCGACGCTCTCGCCAGTCAAAATTAGTTCAGTAAATACCGCGAAAGAACTCCCGATTAGATGATTGAAGAAGGGGCCAGACAGGGTCCCCAGAAACATGTCAACTAACTCCCTATCTGACAACGGTGGCTACACCCTTCCAGCCAGATCACGCCACTTCTGGGCGTACTCTTTAAATCCTTCATTGGAAGCCATCCCCATACTTTGTAACTAAGTACGGGTGGGTGCCAAATCAGCATTGTATTGGTATTGACGATAAAAAACAGCTGCTAAGTCTTCCCAATTGTGGACCTCTGATCTCTCGAGTTGATAGAACCAATCCAACTGTGTGCCAGAAAAACTGTCTTGGAAAAGTGTACCCAGAGGTCTTTATCAGATGGGTGGGGTTGGATTTTTCTGACATACGATCTCAGGTGCATCTTTGGGCAAGACAGACTGTCGTACTTGGCAAATGTTGGCACCTTGAACTTGGGAGGGATAACAATCCCAGCTACCAACCCTAGTTCTTCAAAATCCAAACCAGGGACCCTCTGCAACTCCATGGCTGCCAGTCTATCTTCAAGATTCTTATATTTATCATCCGCTGGAGGATACTGTTGTTCGGAGTAGTCTTCGTCTTCTTCCTCTTCCTCCTCTTCAACCTCAGATTCAGAAGGTACAGCAACCCCTTTCCCTTTATCGGTCCCTTCGTCAGACGTTGAGGGGAACTCAAGAACCTTCCTAGCATTGCTCTCAAACCTTCTTCCAAAAGTGGCTACTCCAGGTCTCTTTTTATTCTTCTCTTTATTCTTCTCCAACAGAACTTTGAGGTCCTCTTGACCCTTTGCCAAGGTCATGAGGAGTTGCTGGAATTGTGAATTTTGTGCCTGCAGATCTTTGACCGTCTGCTCCAAATCCATCTTGTAGAAATAAACAGCAGAAAGATAAGGAAACCTGGTGTGAAGACCTGTTTATGCATATGATGAATGGTATGTTATTCATGTAATGCATTCAAGGATACAGAAATTCAAATTTGTTGCAAACAAAAAGGAACACACGTCATATTAAGAAGAAATTGTTAGTACATAAGTGCCCCATGGGCAAAATATTACAAAATTCTTAATGTAAAAAGACATTGCGCATCCTCTTTGGTGCGATGTAAGTGTTGGGAGTTTCCTTCTCATGAAGTTGGCGGGTGAGCTCCAAAACCTTCTTCTCACTGGCATAGAAGCTGGCTTCAAAAGTATTCCGTTCTTCCTTGAGTTGGATCCAACTCTTTTGCATTTCTTCCCATGATGTTGGCATGTCGGGATGTAGGATGGTGTATGGAACCTCTCCTTCCATAACAGGCTCTTTGATCACGGGGAGAATCTGAGGATATGGCATCATAAGATTCTGGGCGCGGGTTCGTACCCACTTGAGATAAGGCTCAAGGGGGATGGAATTCTTGTGCCCCAGTGTCTTACTATCCACTTTGTTGGGCATCCTCCAAGCTCTGATGAACCTTTGTCGAAGTCCTTACGCATCGTTGTCGAAGTAAAAAACTAGGTCAGGAATCAGCATGTCATGAGGGCCATCCCTCCGAGCATATCCAAACTGTCTTAGAGCTAAACAGGGGTTGTAGGTAATGCCTCCCCTAATGCCAAGTAGTGGGATATTAGGGAATTCCCCACAACGATCAATGATGATGACATTTTCTCTGGACCGAGAACACCAATGTACATCAGAATGTGTGAGGGTCATCAACCGTTGTGACCACCTTAAACCCTGCTCATTCTTCATAACTGATTATGGAAGGTGAGAAATAGACCACCTTGCTAGGAGAGGAGTACATCACATGAGAACACCTATTTTCCTCATTGTTCGTTTGTAAAATGAGTGTAGGATGTCCCCAAGTAATGTAAGTATAGGATTCCTGGAAATGAAAATCTTGACAGCATTCACATCTATAAGTTGGTCAGGGTTTGGGAACAAGACCAACCCATAGATAAGGAGTGCCACAATCTCTTCAAAGGCTTGTAGATCAAGAGAATTCCAGCAGTCTTGTGCCTTCTCAAACAGAAACTTTGCCAAGAAGCCCTTGAAACCACTTCTGGTTTCCCAATGCCCCTTGATGTCAGATGGTTACAAGTGTAATGCTTGAGCAACATCTTCAGGCTTTAGTTATTTTTCCGTACTGTTGTAGGGTAGTTGATTAAGAATAGGAATTCTCAAGAGTTGAGAAAATTCCTCCAAAGTAGGCACCAACTGGTAATCAGGGAATGTGAAACAGTGGTGTAGGGGGTCAAAGAACTGGAAGAGAATCTTCACCATGTCTTCTTCAATGTTGGAGTTGACCAAGCTGAGAAGTCTACCATGTCTTTCACTGAAGAGAGAATTCTCTGGAATCTTAGAAGTAAGCTCCTTGAGTTGACGAGGGATTCTCACAAGGTTAATTTGAATTGTTTTCCTGCGAAGAGATTCCATGACCTTCAAAACAAGAACAAAGATGAAGATCCAAACCCTTGAAATGGTTAGTGGATGCTTTATGATGTTCATGATGTATGCACAAGCACATGTACAAGCAAGTCACACAAAACCCTAGTTTCAGGCTTGCATGAGGTTTCATAGGTAAGTACCCTCTTGAGTTTAGTTAGCTCAAAACCTGTCCTATAAATAGTAACCGGGTTCTAAGGAGCTCAATATCACTGGATTGTTTTCTATGTTCATTGTTTTGGTTTAGCCACTTAACTAGCGACCAAAATATTCCAATAAAACAACCCTCAATGAGTGTAGTATCGAGTATCTACCAACTTCGGACTGCACCAAAGTCGGTCATCTCACTACCCCTAAAAAAGGCCAAGATGGTCAAGTAAGGTTCTAAGAGTTCATTAGTGCTTCATGACATCACTCAGCGGCCCCGTATTCTCTTTGATTGACTCAAATGCTACCGGTACTCACAAATATGTCGCACTAATATAGCTATTGCTTCAACCATGTCTGTATACCCGACACAGTTTCCACAACTATTGCTATTTACCTATGAATGTTTCCCAAATCCGAGTTGAAGATTTCAAGCCCAAACAAGAGAACCAAATGTAAAGCAATCAAAGCAAACAATATAATCATGCAAAGGGTGATCTAGGCCCTAAGGTTACTCCACTTTTAAATTTCCCCCCAGCAGAGTCGCCAGTTTTGTGATACGGTGGGAGAACTGACATGGGATTTTGCGTTTTGTGTTCGCAAATGTTTCGGTTTAGCAAGAGTCGCCACCGACTTTTTATTTTATCCTAAGGAAAGGTCAAAAATCACAGGAAAGACCTTTGATATGTTTTCTTGGGTTCGGGGAGTAGATTATAGAAAGGGAAGGTATTATCATCCTTTCTATCCATGGTTATCCATGGGCTCTTAGTTACTTTCTTAGATCACTTGCTTTGCTTTTCAATTGTCTGAAATGGTGCTCTTCAATTGTTTGAAATTGTGCTTTGTGTGTGATTTTGAAAGATGTTTTGAAAAGAGGCCATCGTTGTGGCAACCTTTGTAATGATTCTTGTTTAAATGTATACAAAGGTGTTTTTGTATTTTGAAAAAGTTTTCAATGTTTGAAAGTAGGGTTTTGAAATTGTGTTGTGAAGTGTGTTTTGAAGATAGCAAGGATGTTTTTGCAAGTTTTGATCAAGTAACTAAGAGTTGTCTACCCTATTTTACTCAAAGATCTTTCTTATGTTTTTAACCCTTTTAACAGTGTTGTTTCACCATTGTATTTGGTGAACAACCTTGTGTTAGGATGTTAAACGGGACAGGCGCGGGTCATCTTATAGACGATGATAGCAATAGTGTCAAGTATTTTTGGCAATTTTCTTGAGGGACTTGATCATTTTGTTTAGGCAACTCAGATAGCGTCATCGAGGGACTATGATCTTTTGTTTTGTTTTTGTTTTGCCAAAGTACTTGACATGCATACCATGGCCCATTTTTGAAGGCAACAAGTAGATTGCAACCTTAGGGGTACAAGTGTGCATTGTGTTTGTTTTTCATGCATTGTTATCTTGGATTAGGTCAAGCTATTTGTTGATTTTATTTTGAATACAAACCCTAGGTCTAATCATGGCATTATTGAAAGCATTTAAAGGTGCGAGAATTTAAATTCTACACTATTACAACATGATATAGGGAGGGGGGTACAAATTTAAATTGGGGATTATTTTGCAAGAAATTAAATCCTAAATTATTACAACCAAATTGAATGGGTAAGGCACAATATTTAAATGTACAATAATAAAATAAAATACAATAAATAAATGTTAGAGAAAATGCATTATGCAAAGAAAAGTTTTTATGTATGTAAAAAGTATTTTTAATATGTGAAGTGTAAATAAAAAAAAAAGTCAATTTTAATTATTTTTGTTTTTTAAGGCAAAAACCCTAATTTCTTAAATAAATAATATTATTTATTATTTATATACAATAATGTATCAGTTTGTACAAAAAATAAAAGTATATTGTAAATAAGGTATTTTTAGTATCAATTACTAATAAAAATATAAATGTATTATTTTTGTGTTTTTGCTCTAATTATTTAATAAAATAAAATACATAGGTATATATATACATATTAAATATATTAAATGTATAAAAATAAAATAAATTATTTACCAAGAAAATGTATATATTTCAAGAAAATATTTTCAAATGTGTATAAAAATAATAAATAAAAAATAAAAGTATTTTTCTACATTGTTTTTAAATTTAAACAAAATGAATATACAATATTTAATGTATTAATGCTAGAATTAATTAAAATAAATACCAAATAAATACAAAAATTTATGAAAATGTTTTTTTATAATTTTTTATATTAGAAAATAAAATATCAAAATGAGAAATGAAATAAAAATGCAAAAATGACAAATATACAAGAAATGGGCCAGGCGGTGTAAAAAGAAAAGAGGGGGGGGGGGGTGCCAAAAGTAAGCCTGTACAGGCCCAGCCCAAAGACAACTTCATCTTCTTCCTTTGAACAAGAACATGCGCGCTTCTGTACACAAATGATATCTCCTGATTCCTTGCTTTTTTGACAAAACTCATAACATGAAACTTGTAGAGCATCAAACAACGAATCTAACCATATACAAAACTTAAGCTAACTCTCAAAGACCAGAGAGAATTTCTCTGGCCTAAATTCTTAACCTAGTTTTTTCAGAAAGTTCATGAACGAAATTCTCCTAGCATGATTAATATAAATGAAAACTAAGCACATGTATGGTTTCAGGGCTATGAATATAACATCTTTCATTCACAAACCTAAGTCTAACTATTCCTAAATAGAGAGATAGAAGTTCATGAAATACCTGTTTCAGTTGACTTCGAGCTGGATAATGCAGCAACTTCCAAGGGTGCTTGAGGTTCTTTTGAGCTTGCCTGAGGTCCACTGAAGCTTTTCCAATGCTTGGCTTGTTTTGAAGTAGCCTGAATCGTGCTACATAACTCAACCTGCAAAGCTTCCAAACAAAAATGGCAATGTGTGTTAATGGTGTTGCAGCTGGCAATGGAGGCCTGGAATAGTTTAGGTGAGTTGGATGGAAGATATTGGAACAAGTTTGAGGCAAAACGCACGAGGGAAAGTGGAGATGGAGGTGGTTCTGCAGGGCTTGCCCTATTTTGCAGAAAAATGATGATTTTGTGTACAAGGAGGTTTAAGGGGTCAAGGGCTCGTGCTTCTGACTTGTGAGGATCTGAAAAACTTGTTTGACAACTTTGTTCTTGTTGGTTTTATCAGATATGAGAGATATAAGCTTTTGGCCCTTTGACTTGTTTTGAAAGCAAAGTTGGAAGTGAAGTGAGATAGGCCTGTACAGGCTATCTCTAAGCATGCACAAACTTCTTGTACTATGCTTGAGATTATGGAGCTTGTTTTCTGCAAAGGAAGAAAGTCCAAGGCTCAAGAAAAAGCAATTTGACATAAAGTCCCCTTTATGAAAATGGAAGTGTGGCCTTTATGCTCAAAATGGCAATGTTCATTGTACAAAGCTCTCTTGATCAGAATAATGCCAATATCCAATGTATTTGCATTCAATTTTGGAGTGTAAATTGGTTTAGAGGCCTGTAATCATGTACTAAGCTAGTTTGGTCAGATTTGCAACTTGGTATGAACATGTATTGGCCATGGTTTCAAAGTGAGTTTTTGCCAACTTCAAGCATTCGATTCTCCCTAACCACAAGGGTGTTTGAGGATTTCTCTGACAATTTGGAAAGCTTGCAACATGTACTATAATCCATATTTGAAATGAAACTTAAGACTCCAAGTGGAACGATGTGAAAAATGGCCAAGAAGATGGGTCAAAATCCTGCCTAAATTAGGGCAAAATTTCTCTAAGTTAAAAGTTTTAGGTACCCTTGTTCCAAAAATCATAACTTGAGATCCAAGCTTAATTTGAGAAAACTTTGTGAATCAAAGTTGTAGACTTTGTGATGGACTACAACTTTCATGTTGCAAGTTTTGTTTGAATCTATTTGCATCTTGGTGGAAAAATGGGACAAATTTAGGAAAAAATAAGAAAATTTTATAACTTAGAAAATTTCTAAGTTATGAAAATTTTCCATTTTAAACCCTAATTTGCATTTTTGGGTTTCTTAATGAACAAGTTTCATAATTTGACATGTCTTGATGAAAAATGACCCTTGGCAGTTGATTTTGACCAAAAAGTCAAAGTTTGACTTTTCAGTATACAGTTAAATTTTGATCAGTTGACTGAAAAATTCATCTGTCAATCCTATGCAATTGGGATCTTTTGAACTTGTTGAATGGGCCAAGACAATTTCATTGAGTCCTTGAGTCCATGGTTGAGCTTTATTTGCCATTGGTTAGGTCAAACAGTCAAAAATTGCCTTTGTACAGTCAAAACCCTAAAAATGACCATTTTGCCCTTTTGATGATCTGATCAAATTTCTTGTGGAATTGTGATCTAAACTTGATCAAATGGTTCATGTGAGTTCATAATGTTGATGTGGGTCAAAATTCATGAGGTTTGACTGTCAATTGACCACAATTGACTTTTTTCCCAATACAGTTGATTTCTAGGTCAACTGTCCAATTGACTGGGCAGAAATTTGAATTAAGGCTTGAAACTTGGTATGGAAAAACTTATGAGTCCAAAATGAAGTATGAAAGTAAATTTGGGCATTGTAGGTCAAAACATCATTGTGCAAACTAAAACCCTAATTTGGGCATTGTAGGTCAAAACATCATTGTGCAAGGAGGTGTCTTGATTTCCTGTTGTTTAACTTTCTTTCTTTATTTTCTTCTTAATAATAAAACCAAAACAAAACATAATAACTGGAATAATGATGGAAATTGGTGATGTGTTGGACCGAACTACTAAGCCAACCACAGTTTTTGCACACTTGGAATGGATTTGATTAAAAACAACACTATGGACTCAACCTGGTGGACACTTTTGTTGGGCCTTAGCACTAGATCTTGAACCATACACTCCATTCAAAATTTACACCCCCTAACTCTCTCTATTTCATTTTTTTGTAATTTTCTTTTTTTTTTTCAATTTTCTTTAAAAAATAGTAATTAAGCGTGTCACCAAAAACAATAAAAAATATTAGAACATAATAGAATTTTCTCTAGATTTTCTTCTTTTATAATTTTTGTTAGAAATTTCTATTATTGTTTATCTTTAAATATCAATTTGTTGCCAATACTTCATGTTTCACTTCTGCTTGTCGAGATTTGAGCTCTATGTAGGTTTAGTGTGTGATATGCGGACACGCTTGAGTTTTTGATTGTGATTTATTTTCACATCTATGATGATTTGACATTATTTTCGAGCATTCGAATTCTGACTGTTTGTTTGTTGATGCTAGCTCGCGCGAAGTATTCCGGGATTCTTTACTTTAGTTGTGCTTTTTGAGGACATTATTGTTTAATTGGTATTATAATGCTTCCAGTTTATCTTTCCACATTTTATTGCTTTCTAGATATCA
Source organism: Vicia faba (assembly GCA_948472305.1). NCBI lineage: Eukaryota > Viridiplantae > Streptophyta > Magnoliopsida > Fabales > Fabaceae > Vicia > Vicia faba. The sequence goes on from OX451737.1 coordinate 1,517,210,035, forward strand.
TGAGAAGTAGGAAATAAAGAGCGTGCGCTCGAAGTCGCAGTTTAAAGACCTATAGCAGGCATTTTGCACTTGTTTGTCAATTGCGTTTATGTTTATCTTCATGGGTTGATGATCGATGATGTCACTCAATTAGAATTGAGATAACGACTTTGATCTTTTGCATGATCCCCTTAGGATTTTTAGTCTTCTTTGTTGATGATCGATGATGTCACTCAATTAGAATTGAGATAACGACTTCGATCTTTTGCATGCTCCCCTTAGGATTTTTATTCTCCTTTGTTGATGATCGATGATGTCACTCAATTAGAATTGAGATATCGACTTTGATCTTTTGCATGCTCCCCTTAGGATTTTCACTTTCCTTTGTTGACAATCGATGATGTCACTCAATTAGAATTGAGATAACGACTTCGATCTTTGCATTTTCCCTTAGGGTTACTCGATTAGGATAGCTTTTGAGTTAGACATTAAGATAGTTATCCATGCATGCTACCATATGGTAGATATTTCCACTTTCATCCTTGACATAGGGCCATAATTGCATGATAACACTAGGTTAGAGATAGGCTAGTCTCCCTTAGATGTTTTCTTCCCATTTTGCATAATTGCTTTTAAAACTAAAACTTCTCTTTCTTTGCAAATGTATAAAAAAAGCTAAGCATACAAAAATCCTTTTCATGGTGAAAAAAACCCCAACCAATCCATTTATTTTCTCCATTCATCTTTTCTCTTCTAAGAACGTGTTGATCCCTTTACACTATAATGCGTGAGTCTCCAATGGTCGAGCGGCAGTGGAATGATTGAATTCAATATTGTTCATTTAAAAAATATAAACAAACAGAAACATGTGAGTTGAACTACGACGCTCTTATTCCTTACAAGGGATACGTAGGCATCTGGTCACAGGGCTCAGCCGAGCGAAATTTGTAAATATTTCCTTCTTTTCCTCGTGTTCTCTTTGCATGTATTCTGTTGTACCAAAAAACTTGCCCTCCCATTTTCCTCAAGATATCTCCTCATGCTCCTAGGGTTCTCAATTGCTCAAGACTACTTAAGGAATTGATCAGACAAGTCCTCCTCCTAAGCAATTGACCTACAACTAGGGTTTTATTTCTCTCAAGTAATATTGGACTTATAATACCTCAAGTGGATTTCATGGTTTCTCATATGCTACAAGGTACCCCCATGACAAGTTTCAAGCCTTGCATCACAAGTTTGCTCAGTCAATTGCTTAGATGATTGAAAATCAACTATATTGGATAAAAAGTCAATTGTGGTCAACATACAGTCAAAATTCAATATTTTTGGTCAACATCAAGATATTGAAGTCACATTCATCATTTGATCAAGGGTTGATCATGATTCAACAAGAAAACTCAAGAGTCATCAAAAGTCAAAAGTTACTAAATTAGGTTTTTCTTAAGGAGAAGTCAACTGAACTTTGACCAAGCATAACTTTCACATAATTCATAATATTTCTCTCAACAAAATCTCATATTGAAGGAAATTCAATTCCCTACAACTTTGTCTCTCAAATCTCAAGTCCAAAAATGCTTCATTTGAGAGATATGGGAAAAAACATTATAGGTCATTTAAAAAGTCAACAAAAAGACACTTTTTGTCCAAGCAATTTACATCAAGATAAATTATTCAAATTAAAAAATGATCAACATAGAGATTGTAGGGGACATCTCGAGATTTTCAAAATAACAAATATCACCTTCATATGATAAAAACTGAGAGAGCTATGATTGGTGCAAGTTGGAATTTTGAGAAAATGCATGAAACTCAAATTGATCAAACTTGAATTTTTGGGCTAGTGGGCTTATCTTTTAGAGTCCAAACGTATTCTAGATCTCATAGTTAACCTCAAATCTATTCATACATCCTTTTAATTTTTTATTACTTTTTTTTGATTTTATTCATTTAAATTCAAGGTTAAATCAAATAAATATCCAAAGGAGGTATAATGCTTAAAAGGCTTTTTATGCAAACACGTTGGAGGCCCAAGATCATGTAGAAACCGTGTGGAGTTTATTTGCAAAATAAATCTACATGTTTTGTCTTATTCTAATTTCTATTTTCAAACAAAAATCAAAGGTTTTCATACAAGGTCCAAGCCTATGTTTCTTGACCTAATCTTCCCTTATAAATATCCCTCATCATCAGACAACAAGGGCACAAAAACCTTGCAAGAAAATACACCTTCCAAATCTCAAATTTTTGTCAAACCAGGGAAAATCGAAACCCTTATCTACAGCCACCCTCAAGGGCAAACAACTGTTCCAATCAATCCTTGAGACATTACAGAGTAAGTCTTGATCGTGCTTGATGATCAAAAGGGCCTGAAACATGCCTTCATGCATCATCAGTTTCACACATTATTCAAAATCATGTTTTAATCTTTTATGATGTTTTGATCAAAACTAACGTGTGAATTATATTTCCGAGGAAAAACTATACAGGTTTAACCCATCGCATGAGTCCCATAACGACAGGATGATGGATCACCATTCTTGAACCGATTTACAATATTTTCTTTGTATTTCATTATGCAGGGAGAATTAGCCAAAACTAAGACCACCATTGAACTCACAAGGTTCAAATTAGGGAGTTATGGTACCTTTGGATCACTAACATGCTCTATTTTGCAGGTTGAAGAAATTAGTTCGCCGGAGAAGACAGCCGGAACTAGGCTTCGACACTTCTATAGCCCATTCATTTGTTTTATTTTATATTTGTTTGATTTCATTATAACACCAGATGAAACATCCACCCCAGTGGCAAGAGCTCGCGTGTTAAGTCTTTGGTCTCTAAGGGCATGGGTTCGATCCCTGTCTTTTGCAACTTTGTTTTCTATTTTTCCAACTTATGCAGGTTTAACATATTTTGTGCAATGCTCATTCTCCTAACACCAACACACGCGTGACGCAGTGGCAAGCAAGGCACATGAAGTCTCTAAGGGCGTAGGTTCAACACCCACCCCATGCGATTTTGCCTTTTTCTTGGTTTTTTTCCTTATTCATTGATTTTTCTAACCCTAATTCTTTTAACTTACCATTAACAAACATTTTTTAAAAACCCTTATTAATTAGGCTTAGGTTTTTTTTTATTAACCCTTTTTTTTAATTTTAAAATTAATTAGAATTTTAGGTTTTTAATTAATTATTATAATAAACTATTTTCTTCATAAAAAATCACCAAAAACATTTTCTTTTCTATTTTCCTATTTCTATTTTCCTAGATCAATTGTATAGGTTGCGCATTCCCTATGTAATAACTTAGATTTATATTTTCTGCTTTTTTCCTATTATGTAATTTCTCCGAGTATGTAATAGTTTTAGGGTTTTCATTCCGTATTTCATTCTTATGTAACTGCCCCAAAGCCATGTAATGTCTTAGGTTTACATTCCGCACTTTACATTTTTCTCTTATAGGTTTATGCAATTGTTATTAATTAGGGTTTGTATGACAAGACTAAAATCAACTGATAGAAAACTCTAAATTCAAGACTAAATAATTGAACTGAACACACTTTCACACTTACACCTCTAGGGTAACCTCTCTTCGTTGCCTTCGAAATAATGGTCATGTCCCTCGAAAGTGGGGATGATTTAGCAGAAGACCGTCAAATAAAGATCATAGTCCCTCGATGACCCTTCGATTTTGTCTATGAAAAATGATCTAGTCCCTCCGATACAAATTGCTAAAGCATCTCTACATGTTACCTTCAATGACCATTAGATGACCCTTCGCCTGTCCCTTCACATCCAGTAGATAGGGCTACCTACTAACTAATGGTACGGATAACATTATCTCTAAAGGATAAGGAAAAGACTAAGAACAACCTTGAGTAGGTAATAAACTTTTAATCGCTTACTCACAAGTTTTTTCCAAAAAAGCAAAACATTTCTCACACCACATTTTTCAAACAAAATATTTTCAAACACTTTGTATACATTCTTGAGAATCGATACGGGAATCATTACAAAGTTAGCCGTGCTTTGGCTTTTCAAAAATGTTTTCAAATCACACAAAAAAAAAAGCAAGTTTTCAAAAGTGAACTAAGCGATTAAGAGCCCGTAGATAACTACGGATGAAAAGGGTTCTAACACCTTCCCTTTTCATAACTTGCCCCCCGAACTCAAAATCTATCAAGGTCTTTCCTGTTATTTTCACCCTTTGCTTATAGGATAAAAGAAATGTCGATGGCGACTCTTGCTATCTGCAACATTTGCAATAAAATGCTAAAATAGTTAGTTCTCCCACCGTATTACAGAATTGGCGACTCTGATGGGGACTACTTAAAAAAGAGGGGATACCTTAGAGTTTAGATCACTTTTACTTGATTTAATAGTTTGCTTTGTTTTCTTTACTTTAAGGATTGCTTGGGTTTAATTTCTTGCAAGATCCTACTCCTGGATCTAGGGATGCCTTAGGTAAGTAGCAATAGATCATGAAAACTGTAGGGCGTATATCGATATGGTTGAAGTGATGGCTATGTTAGGCTGCCACATGGTGTCATAAGCACTAATTGGCTTTTAGAACCTCAATTGACCCATGTTGGACCTTAGAAGGTAGTGAGATAACCGGCTTTGGTGCAGTCCAAGGTTGGTTGATACTCGAAACTACGCTCATTGAGATTCGACTTTTGGGATATTTTAGTGGCAAGTTAGTTGCCATGCTAAAAGAAAACCTACAAGAAAGATCGGTGATATGAGATTCCTAGAACCCGGTTACTATTTTTACGATAGGTTGAGCTAACTTAACTTCAATAGAGAATGGTACTTACCTATGGACTTCATGTAAGCATTTAAACCTAATACTCTTGTGTGATTTGTTTGTGTTTGCTACTTGTTTAAACATGACATCACAACATCATATCATCTTGACATGGCATTTTTACTAACCATTTCAAGGATCTTAAGGACCTTTGATGCAGACTTATCATAAACTAGATTGCTAGCAGAAGAGAAGAGGATTTATTTTCCTCTAACCAGATATTGTCAAAGACTGAAATACATTCTCTTGAGTCAGAAGCTAAGACCCACTTGATATGGTGAGCTCGATTCTTATAAAAGTACGTTAAAAAACAAAGACGTAAAGTTCTTCAGACAAAGCTGCAACCAGATCCACATTTCAAATTTTTCTCATCCCGCGAGATCCTTGAAAACATTGTATATGCATCTGCATACCATATATATCATTACATAACAGGTATTCCCAAGACAGGTTTTCTCGTCTTCTTGCTATTTATTTCAACAGAAAGATGGCTCTTGAACAGACAATCAATGATTTCCAGGCTCAGAATGCTCAGTTCCAAGAAATGTTCCTGAACTTAGCTAATGGGTGTTGCGACTGGTTTTTAAATCAAGAGTCGCCACTATCAGTTTTTATCCTAGGGAAGGGAATCTAATAGGAAACCCTAATTCGTAGACAGAGATTCTAGGTTTCAGACTTCATTAGACGAAAGGAAGGTGTTAGGCACCTTTCATCCACCTTGTTCACAAGGATACTAGGTTTTAGGTTTCGGTTCGGGTAAAATAGGGTTTTAAATTTTAATTAGGAGAACGGGTTTAAATACTTTTATAGGGGAACTCGCTACGATTGTTGATCGTATGCCTACGTATCCTCTTATGAGGAATCAGAGTCCCAATTCGTAGTTCGTATGAGGTTGGTGTTTTTTAGGGGGTCGCAAACGTATTTTGAATCACCTCCCACTTGGTCGGGAGTAGTGATTGCGGAGATTTTGACTAAATGCGCGGTAAGTCAAAATTTGTTTGAAACCCTTTTGCAAAAAAAAGTTGATTAGATTAGTTGATTGCAAAAAAATAGTTTGATGTTTGTTGAGTGTTTTTTAATCGTGTTAATTGCAAAAATTCTTGATTAATGCATGATTAAAAAATATTTAAGGCACATAACATAGTAAAATAATATATGAATTCTTGAATAAAGTATTTTGTATAAATAATATTTTCATATAATAAATAATAATATATAAAAATTAATAATAATAATAATAATAATAATAATAATAATTATAAAATGATAATAATAGTAATTATTAAAAAAAATAGAATTAAAAAATAGAATTAAAAAAAATATAGAAAATAAATTAATCAGGGGGGTGTATTATTAGTTATGTAGTAAAATAAGGGGGATGCTGAAAGTAGCTTGGGTTAGGCTCATTGTACAGGCTGGACAGGGGGTGCATTTTATTTTATGGTTTAGTAAAAATACTGAAAGGGGGTACGAAGAGTAGCTGGGCTTGGCCCAATACAAAGTTGAGAGGGGTCTGAATTGATTACGTGCGGCAAGGGTGCGGGGGCTTAGCGTAGGACTTGGCCTTACGACCGTCCGATCATGATCTAGCGGATAAATTTAAAAGGAGCACGATTGTTATGATGTATGCGCATGCAGGGGAACCTAACAGATTATAACATTGTTTTATATTTTCTTAATTTGTTTTTCTCAGTTTGTTCATTTACGGAAGAGAAAAAGAGCCTCTTCTTCTTTCTCTCTTTCACCGCGGTGCAACCCTAATTTTCCTATCCCTCAAACCCCAATTTTCCTTCCTTTCACCGTAGAGGCGATTATCCTAAAGAAACCCTTACTCAACAATCCAAAAATAAAACGAAAATCTAAGTATTACCCCTTGCGCGTTTCTATCTTCTGCGTTCTTCAAGTGTCTGATCCACTGACCCTTCTTCTTCTTTGATTTCATAGGTTGCTATGGAGATGGAAGCGAAGGTCGACGACGGTGATGATGAGAGATTGAAGATGATGGTGATAGAGGCTAGCGAGGCAGCGACTAGGGTTCCATATATTGGAACCCCAGTAGCTCTTCTTGGTATGGTTGTTGTTCGTCTTCTGTTCTCGTTCTTCTCTTCCTCTTCTGTCCAACAAAAATCCCCTGCCTATTGAATTTTCCCCCCTGTATTTATAGGTTTTATATTGATTGCTTTTACAATTGTTTTTAACTTAGATTTAGGGATGAGCCATAGAAATTAGGGATTCAAGATCCGTGTAATTGATTTGAGAATTATATTGTTTAGATTCAGTTCAAATTTGATTTTTGTATTATAGATTGGAGTTTTGTACTGAGATATGATTTTGTGATTTGATTTGGCTAGATATTGTACTGTAATATATTGGATTCAGTTTCGTAGAAAGATTTTTTGGTTTTTGGATTGTGTTTGTGAGATTTGATTTTAACAGTAAGTATTAGTGCAAAAACTAGCGTAAATTCTGGCTACGATCTGAACAATTGTTGTTTATAAACTTTTGGGTCTGGTTTGATTTTTGTTGCACTTAGCCCAACAACATTATTCCTACTACAGTAAAAACCAGTTTTTAATAATCCTAGGCCCAAAATTATTTTCGTAACCCAATTATTTTTTCCAAACAAATCTTTAATAATCTAATTTATTAACACTAATTTACACCATTAATTAATTTAAACCAAAAGTAATTTTGTTTAAAAACACAAAACGGGCCACCAGCCATTTTCAGCGAACCTCTTCTTTTTTAAATCAGATTGGGCCTTAATTGGCCCACAAAGCAACAAAATAATTCTTTTTAAATAAACAACAAACGCTAATGGGCTTGTATTCCAAATTGTGCCTCCCTTTTTTACTGTTTAAAAAATGAAACGGACCAAATTCTGATGTGTTTTAATATATTTTAATGGGCTTTTAAATTTCCATTTCACTCCTTTTTTACTAACAAACACTTAAACGAGTTTAATTAATATATTTAAATTTAACTAAAAACAACTTAAATTTAAGTTGGCTTTATGGATTAAGGACTTAATACTTGAAGTAATTTTCCATTTTCGAATCTCATGGGACATTGGCCAACATGCTTCGCGAATGGGTTTATGAGTCTTTCTGATTTAGAAAGCCCCGCTTTCCTGAATTAAAATACACCCTTAGTCTTGGACAAAGATAGGCCATCAAATACTGCTATACCATCTTTAATTAAATATTTCTTCTATTTTAATCTCGAAAAATAAAATCATCGAGGTAGGACAAATTTGGGGTACGACAGCTGCCCCTATTCAATTATCTTCCAATCGAATAGCGTGAGAAAACTCGAGTCTTGCGCATTCTGATTGGGAGTTTATAGAATACTTGGAATACCCCAAAATTTGTCCGACAAACATAAGGTTACACTGATATAGAATACCCTTACAAGTCTCAAGGAAGTAGGCAAAGATGATGATGTATCGCTTACCAGGGTTTGATAATGAGGCAGATGGTTTTGAGCTTAAGAGCACAATTTTGTATGTCTTGGTTTGGTTTTGATTATTCACCCATTTGGAGGATGAATACAACAATAATTGATAATGCATGGCTGCTTGAAGACTGAACCCATGGGTTATGTTCGTGAATTGCTGCATGACGTCTGAGGCGATAGGCTAGCTTTTTGTTTTCTTTCAAGCATCACTGCATGAAGTCTGACGCGATGACCTATGTTACGGAGTAATGAAACACATTGTTGAATGAAGCCTAAGGCAATGGGTTAGGTTCGCAAATCGCTGCATGAAGTCTGAGGCGATAGGCTAGATTTTATTTTTAGAGCATCGCTACATGAAGTTTGAGGCGATAATTTGTGTCGCGGAATAAGGGAACGCATTGCTGCATAAAGACTTAGGAAATGAGTTAGGTTCACAAATCGTTGCGTGAAGTCTGAGATGATAGGCTGGATTTTGGTTTTCGAGCATCGCTGCATGAAGTCTGAGGCAATGATCCGTGTCGCGGAATAAGGGAACGCACTACTGCATGAAGATTTAGGCAATGGGTTAAGTTTGCAAATCGTTGCGTGAAGTCTGAGGTGATAAGCTAGATTTCGTTTTCGGACATAACTGCATGATGTCTTAGGCGATGGCCTGTGTCGTGGAATAAAGGAACATATTGCTGAATGAAGTCTGAGGCAATGGGTTAGGTTCACAAACTACTGTGTGAAGTCTGAGGCGATAAGCTAAATTTGGTTTTTGAGCATCGATGCATGAAATCTGAGACGATGACCTGGGTTTGTAAGGAACTCATCACTGCAGGAAGACTTAGGTGATGAGCTGAATGGGTCACGGCATGAAGACTTAGGTGACGGGTTGAATCGTAGGATAAGTGTTTTGTTGGTTGACCCTTAGATAGCTAAATCGAGGGTGAGACTGTTTGTTTGTTGTATGATACATGCGTATGATGTCTGATATTGAGATGTTTGGATTTATGCAAAATGTATGATGTTCGACATTGATATGGAACCCTGAGTATATGTGTAATGAATGTTGAAATGTGTAGTGTATCTATGCTTTGGATATGCAAAATGTATGTATGAAATATGTGTAAGATGTGCGTATGCCTTGAAATAATATGAAGACTATTTCTGGAATTCTTTCCTTTAAACCATTACCTTAGAGTTACCAATCCCCTGGCGTTATATGTTGTGTCATTGTAGCATTGTTGAATTTGATTTGAATGTGGTGAAAAGTGTTAGCAAAATTTTGAACATTGATTTTGTATTGTAAGCGCAGGTGTAGACGTAGACGTATACGTAGGTAATGGAATATGCGTAGATTTGTATGTTGTAAGTGCAGGCTTAAGCGTGGACATATGTATTGGCATATGTGTAGCCTTTTATGTTGTAAGCGCAAGTGTAGACGTGGACATGTGTATAGAATTTGTATTATACACACAGGAGTAGACATGTGCATGGACATAGACGTGGATTTTCTTTCGATATTTTTCTAACCAAAATGTTTTTTCGATGTTTTGTCAAATGCTTTTATTTTGTTAATCTCCTCTGAATGATTTCAAGACAGTATTCACAAGCAATAATCGCAGTATTTTATAAACAATCTGAGATAAGAAAAAACGCAATTTGAAAGATGCAAAGAAAGCAAATATTTTATTGATATGCCTCTAAATAGGCGAGAATACAAGATGAAATTCCTAGAAAGAGGTAATTATAGAAAGTTTTAAAACTGTAAATGACAATGAAAAATGATAATTGTTGTTGTTGTTCCCCAATATCCTTTTAATGATCTTATCTCCTTTGCTTCTGAGTTGTATGATTCAGATCTATCTCTCCCTTCGTGGTTCGTAGTCGCGGTTCTTAGATCGCAGTCTTTTTGTTCTTTATTTCTTTGTATGAAATCCCTAACTTTTTCCTGGATTGCCCTTTCGGGTTTTCAATCCACTGGGACAATTTTTTTGATTATATGCCCCTAATTTTTGCCTGGATCTCCCTTTAGGGTTTTCGATCCACTGGGACGCTCCTTTTTTCCTAAGTCACCCGTTTTAGGTTCGAGCTTAGCGAGCTTCTTATACATAGTATTTTTTACTACATCTGAGTTTGTCAAATGTGGTAGTTCTTCCCCCCATCCATTGTTGTGAGGATAAGACCACCTCTAGAGATTGTTGTTTTGACTACGTATGGACCTTCGTGGTTGGGTGTCCATTTACCACGTGAGTCGAGGCAAGGTAGCAGAATCTTCTTGAGTACTAGACCATGTTGTGGTTCATCTTGTGCAGTACACCATTACTTTGAAAGAATTCTGAGGCTAATTTCCGTAGAGTTCATTTGTCGATACTAGAAGCATTTTCTGGATGTTCTTATTCTTCCAGGTATTTCCTGATGTCATAAAACCAAGGCTTGTCATCAGGTCTTTCTTTGATAGCAAGACAATGTGCGGGATCTTCAGAGTGTCTGATTGTGATGCGTGGTTCGTGGTTCGGCCAAGTTACTTTGGACATAGCTGATATAGTTATTGGGACATCTGCCATTTGGTTTTCTTCTCACAGGATGTGATTGAAAGTGATCTATGTGAATTCCGCAGCTAGTTTTCAAAACATGATCCCGATATGGAATCAGTTTTAGATGTTTAGTATCTCATTCACTGTTGACTTGGTATATGGCTCGTGAGCCTTCTTTGGAGAATCCAAAAATGCCCCTATATCGTGCCCCAGTGTATTTGAAGCCTCGTTGAACGTGAATGTCCAACGTGCCCCTAGCTCGGGTCCTTTGTCAAGTCCTGGTGTTTCCTAGTTGCTTATTTTTAGAATAATGTCTGTATCTAGACTTGGTCTGTTTCTGTAGGAACAAGCATATATGTGCAATAATTTGATCAACTTCTTTGTGGCTCCGCTCTAACATTGCCCCTTAGCTTGGTTTCTTCCGGATCTTCCCCTGTGCTCAAATTAACGATCTTAATAGCCTCTTGATACGGTTGTATGTTGTCATCCTTTCATTCTATTTCCCTCGCCCTTTCCTCAGAGAGTTCAATATCTCCATCATCTTCCTCTTCAACTTGGTTGATAGGAGCATCAAAATTATATCGGGTCGCAGCAGTAACATTATCAGTGGTTTTGGGCATGAATTCACACTGTTATCATGTTTTGATGCAAATTTTAGTATATGAATATTTGAAAATGCATATACAGAGAAAGTATTGCCATTTTTAAATTTACGGAATAAATGCGAGAGAAAGACAAGGATCTTAATTGAAAACAAAATATAACTTTTATTAATTTCAAATATTGTTTGAAACAAAACGGGGGAACCCTTACAAGCAGCCCCCATGCCCCAGATTTGACACAGGTTCTTCCAAAAACAAGAAAAATTACTTAGGAAAGAAAAAGATCTCAGGAATCTCCACGTCAGTCCATCTTTTGAGTTCTTCTCTGAGGGCACATTCTCGTATGAAGTCAGTTGCCTCTTTGGTGTTGACTTTGTTGGATATCTTTACTACATGCCCACCATTCTCTATAAAGGTCTCTTTGATCGGAGGAAAACTTGCTTCACCCTTCAGAGTGGCTTTATATTTTTCTTCAGGGTATGGTTCAAATTGGACTATCCCCTGGTCCACTAGCTTTTGTAGAGATCTCTTGAAGGCTTCATTATATTCCAACAGGAATCCACATTCGAACAAATACTCCTTCAACAAGCTTATTGGAGTTTTTGCTTGTCTAGTCGCCCCAAAGTCGGTGACTACTTCAATTGAATTTATTATCGGTCCATCGTGCGGAGGCATATGATTTGATTTGATGTTAGGTTTCTCAAAAGTGATGTCTTGAGATTCTAACAAGTCCTGCACTTTATGTTTAAATGCCTAACATTGTTCTATGGTGTGCCCCAGAGAGTTAGCATGGTATTCGCATCTGGCGCCGGTATTGTACCTTCGTGGGAGTGGCCCGACTGGAGGAGCTAGAGGCTTGATTTCCACCAAAGATGTCTTAACCAGCTGTTGTAATAACTGTCTATGTGGAATAGGGAGCGAATCAAATTTTCTTGGTGGCCTTCTGCCTTGCTGTTTTCCTTGTGGGATCATTAATGGTTGTGGTACCCTTGCTTGTGACGCTACAACATTAATTTCTTCCTCTTTTCCTTTGGTGAAGTTTGAAGCAGTCTCTCTTGAATTGTAGGGTCTTGCTTCTGGCTCTTTTCCTAGTTGGTGACTGCTTGATGCACCAATCGTTTGAGCTACTTCTTCGAAAGCTAACCTGGGAATCTGGTCTTGTTTGTCAATGAAGTTATTTAGGGCTAGGAGGACTTGACTCAGATCTCCTTTAATCGAACTCACATCACTTTTGACTTGGTCTAGATCTTCCTTGAATGACGCCTGTTTTTCCTCGATCTGTTCCAGGGTTCTTTGTTGATAGGCCCTTGTTTGATATGGAGGCCAAGGAGGTGGTGATCTTCTTCTACCCATGGCTTAACTGGAGAGATTTTTTTGAAAAAAATAGAGATGAGTTTTGATATGATATGCAAGTGTTTATGAATGAATGCGTGCGAATAGATGTGTATGAACATGAAATGGTTTCTTGTTTTAAATGTCTTATTCATCTAGGTACATGCTTGTCTTTTGCTTATTATTTTACTTGGTGACTATCTTTAAAATAGATACGCAAACGAGATGTGGAAACAAAATGCCTTTATTGAAGGTAACATAATTCAGATATTGAAAAATATTACAATCTGAAACCAAAACTTTATTTGCGTGAAATCAAGCAAAGGGAAATAAGTCTTCTAGGTGCGCCTGTGGATATCTGCTCTTGAAACCATCCACCTTTGCTTGACAAAACTTGAGAAAGTTTTCAGCACGTTATTTCCCTTTTGTGGCTTTGATTTCAGACATGTTTGGCACATTGACACTGATAAGTTGTTTCCTTCGATATCCATTTTTAGACAGTTATCGAGATCTTGAGTTTATTATTATTTTTGTACCCCCTGTGAATAAGAAAAATAAAAGAAATGGGTGACGAATATATGAAATGTATGACGAATATATGAAATGTATGAATGCACGGATGTATAGACGCATGGTTGAGTGACGGGGTTTTGTAATAAGTACCCCTATAAGGTAGGGATGTATGGTTCAATGACGGGGTTTTTGTGATAAGTACCCTTAGAAGTAGGCTCCTTAATTTTGACCTACGATTAGTCTATCCTCCCAAAAGGTGGTTTCCTTAAAGGTATCATGAATAACACCAGAGGGAAAAGGCACAAGGGACTCCCTTAGGTGGAGCCTCTTTACGGACCAAAACTTTCATTTCAAAGTCGTGAAAGGTCTCATCATGAGACTTTAGGTTAAGGCCGTTAAAAAGAGTCATGGGTGACCTTCCAAAGTCCTACTCGTCAAGAGGATATCTCTCAATAAGTATTCCTTTTTCAGAAGTTCATTGACTCTAGGAGAAGTCGTCACATTAACTCGTAGGGATGGTGTACCCCCTAAGCTAATAGACGAACCTTATTTCTAAGGTGCTACTATTATGCCGTCCAATCCAATGGATGTGCATTGCTGAAAGAAGGTGTTTAATGTTTGATGAATAACCATATAATTATATTAGAGAAGACTCATTCTATTGAGAATTTATTTCAAGACCTGAATCTTGAAGACATATCTATAATTTCTGGTACACCTGTAAAGATCACTTCCAAGGGTCCTTTGAAGAGTACTGCCAAACCTAGAGTTGCTTCTATGAGAATTATTGCGCCCAAGCCAATTCCATATTCCTCTGACAAGGCTATCCCTTGGAATTATATAGTTGATGTCTACTACCAGGGCACCAAGCAAGAAACATTGACTTCCGAAAGTGGAAATACTAAAATTACTGATCCCAACATTGGTAATATTGCTAGGACCAATAAAGTTACCAAAAGTGGAAGGGTTTTCTCCCCAGAGATATCTCTGAATATTGTTATTACACCAGTTCGTGTTATTGATATTGAATCAACTAATGATACTCGAGGCAAAGAACAGATGACTGAGCCCACCCATACTAGGGCACCAAAAGAAGTTACCGCTGAAAATACCTCCAAGCAAGAGATGGATGAAGTACTAAAAATTATCCGGAAAAGTGACTATAAGATTGTTGAACAACTGGGGCAGACTCCCTCCAAGATATCCATGTTATCCATATTGTTATGCTCTGAAGCCCATGCTCAGGCTTTGGTGATGTTCTTGAAATATTGTCATGTACCACAGGAAATATCTGCTAATCAATTAAAAAATTATGTTGCTAGCCTGACAACTGATAATGGGCTAGGCTTTTCTGATGCTGATCTGACTCCCGCAGGAAGGAACCATAACAAGGCCTTGTATGTATCTATTTAGTGCAGGGGAACTACCTTAGTTCATGTGTTGGTTGATACGGGTTCCTCATTGAATGTTTTTTCTGAAGGGTGCTCTAGATAGGCTTGACTGTGAAGGGGTTGTGCTGAAACCCAATGATATTGTGATCAGAGCCTTTGATGGTTAAAAGAGGATGGTGAATGAAGAGGTTGATCTTCCAATCAAAGTGGGTTTTCAGGTCTTTGACTCTACCTTCTATGTTATGGACATTCGTCCAACCTATTTTTGATTACTTGGACGCCCTTGGATTCATGGGGCAGGCGCTGTTAGTTCTACTTTACACCGAAAGTTGAAATATCCTGTGAAAGGAAAGATTGTTACAGTTTATAGTGAAGAAGAATACATGGTGATCCACTTGAAATCCTTTAGGTATGTTGAGATGGACGACGAATTCATCAAGAATTCCCTCCAGACCTTTGAAGTTATTCCTCAGACAACTCCCGTTACTAACGCCACTTCTGCTATTCCTAAGATTACCAGGGTTCCACCAAAAATGGCTTCTCTGAAAGACGCTAGAGCTATGATAAAAGAAGGTGGTTACGCTATTTGGGGTCAGCTTCCCGACATTCCTTACAAGTATGATAAATTTGGCTTGGGTATCAACTCAGAGGCTTAGAGGGCTGTTCGTTGTGCTCGTGCTAGGAGACCTCCATTCCGCATCAACAACAATGCAGTCAACATTGTGGAAGATGCTGATAGTGACTACGATATAGGAAGTTGGATTTTCCATACTACCGGCAGTGGACTCAACAATTGGAAGGCTAAAGACTTTATACTAATCTCCTTTAGTCAAGAGTAAATGTTATTTTCTGTTTTTTTGCTTTCAAGTTTTTGGTTATGTAATTTAAACAATAACTTTAAACCTTGTGCCTTACCTGGGGCACAACGGTCCATTTGTTAGGGTTGTCATTTTTCATCTGCATATTTTCATTTAATAAATCATTGGGCGTCTGCATTCAAATTTTGTGCTCTTTGTCTTTATTTTACTTTATTGCTTTCAAAATAGAAATGTGTTCTTACACATACCCACACAAAAAATTGCAGATCCATATCCACCTTGGATCCCATTGATAACAATTCTGTTATTTCCAATTATGACTTCGAAAATCCAATCTACCAAGCCGAGGACGAAAGTGGGGAAGATTGTGAAGTACCTAGAGAGCTTGCAGGCTGTTAATGCAGGAAGGAAGAGCTATACAACCGCATGAAGAGCCAATCGAAGTTGTGAACTTGGGTACCAAAGAGGACAAGAAATAAGTCAAGATAGGAGCCAACCTAGAAGATAGTGTCAAAAAGAGGTTAATCCAGATTTTGCGTGACTATGTTGAGATCTTTGCTTGGTCGTGCGAAGACATGCCAGGGCTTGATACTGACATTGTGGTTCACCGTCTATCTATGAAGGAAGGTTGTCCTCCTATAAAACAGAAGGTTCATCGTATGCATCGCGGGATGTCTGAAAAGATAAAAGTTGAGGTTATGAAGTAGTTCAATGCAGGTTTCTTAGTTTTTACATCCTACCTTCAGTGGGTTGCAAATGTGGTGCCAGTACCTAAGAAGAAGGGAAAGGTGCGTATGTGTATAGACTACATGGATCTGAATAGGGCAAGCCATAAAGATGACTTTCCGCTTCCGCATATCGATGTTTTGGTTGGCAACACCGCTCAACATAAAGTATTTTCCTTCATGGATGGTTTCTCGGGTTATAACCAAATCAAGATGGCACCTGAAGACATGGAGAAGCCTAACTTTGTCACGCAGTGGGGAACTTTCTGTTACAAAGTTATGCCTTTTGGTTTGAAGAACCCTGTCACAATATATCAGCGTGCTATGGTAGCTTTGTTCCATGATATGATCCATCATGAGATAGAGGTTTACGTTGATGACATGATAATCAGGTCTCAGACAGAAGAAGAACATCTCGACCACCTGCACAAGCTGTTTGAGAGGTTGAAGAAGTACGAGTTGAGGCTGAATCCAAACAAGTGTACCTTTGGGGTAAGGTCCGATAAACTCCTAGGTTTGGTCGTTAGTGGTAAAGGTATTGAAGTTGATCCTACCAAGGTTAAATCCATTCAAGAATTTCCAGCTCCCCATACTGAGAAGGAAGTTAGAAGTTTCTAGGGATAATTGAACTACATTTCCAGATTTATTTCCCATTTGACCGCTACTTGTGACTCAATCTTCAAGTTGTTGAAGAAAGATCAAGTAGTGAAGTGGAACGAAGATTTTCAGATATCCTTCGATAAAATTAAGGAGTACCTCAAAGAACCTCCAATTCTGATGCCACCAGTTGAAGGAAGACTTCTGATCATGTACTTGACAGTATTAGAGAACTCAATGGGGTGTGTATTGGCGAAACATGACGAGCCTGGTCGAAAAGAGCATGCAATATACTACCTTAGAAAAAAGTTTACCGACTGTGAAACAAGATACTCACTGCTCGAGAAAACTTGTTGCGCTTTGGCATGGGTTGCTTGCCGACTAAGACATTATATGTTGACTGATACTACTTTGTTGATCTCTAAGATGGATCCAATAAAATATATGTTCGAGAAACCCGCTCTCTCTGGAAGAATATCAAGAAGATCTTGCAGAAGATGATAGTGACATATAAAGATTGGCATGATATGTTACCATTTTATCTTCATGGTTTTCTCACTTCAGTACGTACATCAACTAGAGCAACCCCGTTCTCTCTAGTCTACGGTATGAAGGTTGTTTTACCTGTTGAAGTCCAGATTCCTCCCCTAAGGATTATGAAAGACGCAAGTTTAGATGAAGACGAATGGACTCAGACTCGACTGGACCAAATAAATTTGATTGACGAGAAAAGGCTTGCGGCTGTTTGTCATGGTCAGATGTATTAGAAACGCATGATCAAAGCCTTTAACTGGAAAGTCAAATATCGGGTATACAAGGATGGTGATTTGGTAATAAAGCGCATTATCCTACCACAAGGTGACTCTAGGGGAAAATGGGCTCCCACATACGAAGGCCCATTTGTGATCAAAAATATATTTTCTGGTAGTGCTATGATACATACTACCATGGACGGTGAAGATTTTCCGCACCCTGTGAACACGGACATAGTCAAAAAAATACTATGCATAAAAGAGACCCTTTAGGATGACGGGCCTAGGAAAAAGTGAGGGCATCCCGACAAACCAAAAGGGTCCGAGAAAAAATTAGGGATATATAAAAAAATTGTACACCTAGCAAGTCGAAAACCTGAAAAGGCGGCTTGGGCAAAAAGGGTATCCTGGTGGACTGAAAACCCGAAAGGGAGGTCCAGGAAAAAGCTATGGATTAAAAGCGTACAACTATGTCCCGTTCGATCGTCTACTTACATCAATATTTGTTATCAATGTCAAGTTCAAATGGTATAGATCAATTCAATCAACTTCTTCCGGCAGCGAGGGATGAGATGCTTGAAGACATAAGGTCAATAGCAGAGTTGAAACTTGATGGGGTCGTTTCCATATATATGTTTTTTCCTTGTTTTTCTTTGTACCCTTTCTTCATTCTTACGACGATTTCCTCTTACTAGGATTTCTGTCTCTTTGTATAAAACTGCTTATTTATAGGCAAACTTTCTAAATCAATACAAGTCAATTTCAAATTTCAAAATTGTTTTAGTTTCTCTGTATTGTTTGCAAAAAGTCCAATGATTACATTGAATGAACATGTGCATTTGAACATGATTACTGTTAACAAAATATATGCATAAAAACAGGGTTAGAACTTACAAAAGACCCTAGGAATTGGAATAAAGTTTCAGCTATTCTCAAAATCCCCGCAGAGATATCTTCACAAGCTCATCCCCACCAGAGTTCATCTCCTCAACGTAGTTTACATGAATTCTCTTCTCTAGTAGGGTTTATTTCCCCAACAAAATTTATTTTTCTGATATTGTAATTCCCCGACAGGATTCTCTACCCCAGCCAGATGTCATTCAACTTTGTCCTCCCCAGAAAAGTTTGACATCCACATCTGAAACTTAGTCAGACAGCACATTAGAGGATTATCCATCTCTTTTATCCCCAGTCAGGACACATAAGAATCAAATCCTAGAATTCTTCTATCCCTAAACAGAAGTTGAACATCCCCAGCAGAGTACCCTCAAACAGAAAGCAGGAATCCTCAGCGTAGACATTCTAAATAAGATTGAAGATTCATATTCTTAATTCCCCAACAACAGCCAAGGATTTATTTTCGCCCAACCAAAGATGCTATATGAAGCTGCCGATACATTCCAGTGACATATTACATCCATACATCATCTATAGAATATCATAGCATATGCATACGAAATGCATATAGCATCCTCATTTATTTTGAGAGCATCATTATGCAATTTATTACATACATTATGACATTGCATAAAAACTAACTTTATTTTCTTTCAGGTTAGTTCACAATAAGATAAATATTGTCATCAATTTATCATGCTTCAGATACAATCAATCGACGATTCATTCTGATGATCTTTTGGATACAGTCAAGCGTAGACTCATTCCAATGCATATTCTAGATATAACTCAGATATGATCAAGACATAAATCCATTCTGATACTCATTCCAACACATATTCCTGATATACTTCAGATACGATCAAGACGTAGATCAACTCTGATATTTATTCTGGTATATCTTTAGATACAGTCAGGCATGGACTCATTCTAATACGGACCTCAGATATAGTCAGACGGAGACTCATTCTGATCCTCTCATAGATACAGTCGTGCGAAGAGTCATTTTGATATCCTATTATAGATGCAGTCAAGACATAGACTCATTCTAGAACATCGTTCAGATACAATCAAGGAATAAGATTCATTCTAACACTCCCTAGCACATCAGCTAGATACAGTCGGACACAGACTCATTCTAGTATACTTCTCAGATATAGTCGAACATAGAATTATTCTGATACTCTTATCAATAATTATTTTGGATGGCATCTATAAGCCCATCTCTAACGACACTCTGTCATCTCTCCGAATGACATATTTAAGCCCATTCAAGCAATATAATCAACCAACAATGTTACTTCGTGTACATGTGAGTGCAAATTTCTGGGCACTTAAGTGTTCAATCCTGTTCCACCTTCAGATCACGAATGGTGAGCATGTCAATATAACTATTCAGGTTTAAAAAGATTGAACAGGGGTAGTTGTTGTACCCTAAAATTTACCCTGCCATTTTCTTCAATATATCTCCTCATGCTCCTAGGGTTCTCAATTGCTCAAGACTACTCAAGGAATTGATCAGACAAGTCCTCCTCCTAAGAAATTGACCTATAGCTAGGATTTTACTTCTCTAAAAGAATATTGTACTTCTAATACCTCAAGTGAATTTCATGGTTTCTCATATGCTACAAGGCACCCTCATGACAAGTTTCAAGCCTTGCATCACAAGTTTGCTCAGTCAATTGCTCAGATGATTGAAAATCAACTGTATTGGATAAAAAGTCAATTATGGTCAACATACAGTAAAACTTCAAGATTTTTGGTCAACATTAAGATTTTTAAGTCACATTCATAATTTGATCAAGGTTTTATCATGATTCATCAATAAAACTCAAGATTCATCAAAAGTCAAAAGTTACTAAATTAAGGTTTTCTTAAGGAGAAGTCAACTAAACTTTGACCAAGCATAACTTTCACATACTTCATCAGATTTCTCTCAACCAAATCTCATCTTGAAGGAAAATAAATTCTCTACAACTTTGTCTCTGTAAGCTCAAGTCCAAAAATGCTTCATTTGAGAGATATGAGCCAAAACATTATAGGTCATTTCAAAAGTCAACAAAAAGACACTTTTTGTCCAAGCAATTTACATCAAGATAAATTCTTCAAATAAAATAATGACCAACATAGAGTTTCTGAGGTAAAACTAATGTGTGCATTGTGTTTCTGAGGTAAAACTATACAGGTTTAACCCATCGCATGAGTCCCATAACGACAGGATGATGGATCATCATTCTTGAACTGATTTACAATATTTTCTTTGTATTTCATCATGCATGGGAGAATTATCCAAAACTAAGGCCACCATTGAAATCACAAGGGTCAAATTAGGGGGGTAGGGTCCCGTTTGATCACTAACACACTCTATTTTGAAGGTTAAAGAAATTATCTCATCGGAATAGACAATCGGAGCTAGGCCTTCGACGCCTCTCCGACCCATTCATTTATTTTATTTTATATTTGTTTGATTTCATTGTAGTACCGGATGAAACTGCCACCCCAGTGGCAAGAGCGCGCGCGTTAAGTCTTTGGTCTCTAAGGGTGTGGGTTCGATCACTGCCTTTTTGCAACTTTGTTTTCTATTTTTCGAACTTATGCAGGTTTAACATATTTTATGCAGCGCTCATTCTTCTAACACCAACACATGTCTGGCGTAGTGGCAAGCAAGGCACGGAAAGTCTCTAAGAGCGTGGGTTCTGTTAGAACAAGATTGGTTCTGATCATATCTCTAAGTTTTGATGATAACAATAAATTATATTTTATATAATTGATACTCTGATGAACGTATTTAATTGTTTCAGATAATGTTCTGACAGAAGCATTCTGATGTGCTGAGCTGAAAATAAATGAAGAAGTTCTTTGATGAAAGAACTATTTATTTTAAGCACAAATGCTGATGCTGACTCTGGTAAGATAATTATTTAAATACATCTTCTAACGCTTAGCTAGTTTTTGTGTAAGCTATGTTTCAGAAGTTCTTTGAAAGCAAGCGTTGTTCAGAAGTTCTTTGAAAGCAAGTGCTGATCAGAAGTACTTAGCAAGCAACCGTTGTTTAGAAGATATGCAAGCATGTTCTGAATCAAGACGTGAAGCTAAGTTATGAAAGAATGCAAAAGCTAACAAGTCTTGTCAAGCTTCAGGAAACATGTTCTTACAAGTGTCGTTTGTTCATTTAATGCAAAGAAGGGTACATGCACTCAAGTGTCTACGCTAGTTCATTGGAAAATGGAATAGTGCAAGGAAACACGCAAACATTTAATGCTCTCCACATTTGAAGGCAACAACGGTCATTTTTTTCTTACTATATATAGAAGGACATTTATTGCAAGCCTACTACCAAAAGAGAGAACTCATTAATTTCAAAAGAAGCAAGAACAACGTGAAAATATTCCGGGCTCACAAATAATTTTCGTACACTTTGTGCAATACTATTCTTAGTGAAAAATCACAGTTGTGATATAGCTTTCTTAGAAGCAAACCTTGTTTCAATATCTGTAAAGATTTAACTCTTATAATTGTTCCTTGAGAGACCAAGTTTGGTCAGATTTCTCAAGTAGACTAGGACTAGTTTAAGTCTTAGTGGTGTGAGTCACTTGTAAGATTACTTGCGCATTGTTAGTCACAATAGTTGTAGTGTGATTCTAATCAGTTGATTATAGTGAATTAGGTCCTTCTTGAGAAAGGAGAAATCACCTTGGCGGGTTGACTGGAGTAGTTTGAGTTCAAACGAACCAGGATAAAAATAACCTTGTCTTTCCATTATTGTTGAGCCTTTAAGAAAAAGAAAAAGAGAAACTTATTCAACTCCCCCTTCTAAGTGTTTTCTCAACCTTCAATTGGTATCAGAGCTTGACTCTGAGCGCAACACTTAACTGTGTCAGGAAAAGATCTAGAAGAAAACATAAATGGCTAATGAATAAAACAACAATAGTTACAACAAACCTTCAGTGTTTGATGGAGAAGATTTTGATTATTGGAAAGATAGACTAGAAAGTTTCTTTCTTGGTCATGATAGTGATTTATGGGATATAGTCTTGGATGGTTACACACATCCTACAGACTCAGAAGGAAACAAGATTGATAGAAAAAATATGGATAGACAACAAAAAGCTGATTTCAAAAATCATCATAGAGCTAGAAATATTTTTCTAAATGCTATATCTAAAATGGAATATGAAAAATTCACAAATAGAGATACAACACATGATATGTTTGAGTCTCTTAAAATGACTCATGAAGGAAACGCTCAAGTGAAGGAGTCTAAAGCTCTGGCTCTCGTCCAGAAGTATGAAACCTTCAAAGTAGAAGAAAGTGAATCTATAGAGGAAATGTTCTCAAGGTTTCAAACTCTGATCGCTGGTCTGAGAGTTTTGAAAAAGGGATACACTAAAGCAGACCACATTAAAAAGATCATCAGAAGCTTACCCAAAAGATGGGCACCTATTGTCACTGCTTTCAAAGTATCAAAAGATCTGAACAACGTGTCTCTTGAAGAACTCATCAGCGCTCTCAGAAGTCATGAGATAGAACTTGATGAGCACGAGCCTCAGAAGAAAGGTAAGTCTCTTGCCCTTAAATCAATTAAGAAATATGATACTAATGTTTTTCAGGCTGAAGAGGAAAACTCTGAAGAATCAGCGTCAGAACAAGACGAACTATCCTTGCTCTCCAGAAGGATCAATCAGCTGTGGAAGCATAGACAGAAGAAGTTCAGGAACTTCAAGAAGTCAGAAGATAAACCAGAACCTTCTGGACACAAAAAGACAAACAAAAGAGAGATAATCTGTTATGAATGCAAAGAACCTGGACACTACAGGAGTGATTGTCCAAAACTTCAAAGAGAAAAACCAAAGAAAAAGTTTGGTAGAAAGAAAGGGATGATGGAAACTTGGGACGATTCAGAATCCTCTGAAGATGAATCTGATTCTGAAGATGAGAACGCCAACCTAGCTCTGATGGCTACCACAGCAGATGACTCAGACTGTGAGTCAGACCCAAAAGAGGTATTTTCTGAATTTACTAGAGAAGAACTTGCTGAAAGTTTATCAGAACTTCTGGAAAACTATAGTATGCTCAAAATCAAATACAAGAAACTCAAGAAGAGTCTTGCATCTGGTCTTGAGAAACATGAAACAGAAAAATCTGAACTCAAAGAAAATAATTTTAAACTTAAATAAGAAATTCAAAATGTTTAAAAAATTTCTAGTTCAGATTCTGTGTCAAGTTCAAAAGATATTCTGAAAGAATATGACTGTAGCTTTCAAACTTTTCTTGCCAAAAGCATAGATAGAAGCAAAATGGCTTCAGTGATCTATGGAGTTAGTGGGAAAAACAGAAGAGGAATTGGATATGAACCTCCCAAAGGGAAGGAGACATATATACCAAAACCTGTTGCTAAGATGACTTTCACTTACAAACCTCTGAACAAATAATTCAAGTTTGGACACACACATGATATTAAATATACATCACATTCGGGAAAATCTTATGCTAACCTAAAGTTCAACCAGAACTTGAAATACTCTAACCCAAGAGGACCCAAAAAGATATGGGTACCTAAGGATAAAATAATATTTGTTGCAGATGTCCTTAACAGCTCAATTGAGACACCGGTCATGGTACTTGGACTCTGGGTGCTCCCGACACATGACAGGAAAAAAGTCTATGTTCCAAAACCTGGAATTTAAAGTTGGAGGAGACGTCAAGTTTGGAGGTAATCAGAAAGGGAAGATTATTGGTTCTGGAACCATTGGAAACGGCAACCTTCCTTCTATCTCTAATGTTTTATTAGTAGAAGGATTAGTGCATAACCTGCTATCTATAAGTCAATTAAGTGACAACGGTTATGACATTATCTTTAATAAAATTCTTATAGAGCTGTTAGTCAAAAAGATGGAACAATCCTCTTTTCTGGCAAGAGAAAGAACAACATATACAAAATTGATTTATCAGATCTTAAATCTCAGAATGTTAAATGCCTTTTGTCTGTTAGTAATGAGCAATGGGCATGGCACAAAATATTGGGACATGTCAACTTAAGAAAAATCTCTCAACTAAATAAATTAAATTTAGTCAGGGGACTTCCCAATCTGAAGTACAACTCAGAAGCTCTGTGTGAAGCATGTCAAAAATGAAAATTTTCAAAACCCTCCTTTAAATCCAAAAATGTTGTTTCTTCCTATAGGCCATTAGAACTACTTCATATTGATCTGTTTGGGCCAGTTAAAACTGCATCCATCAGAGGTAAGAAGTATGGACTGGTCATTGTTGATGACTTCAGCAGATGGACATGGGTTAAGTTTTTAAAACACAAGGATGAGTCACATTTTGTGTTTGTTGACTTCTGTAACCATGTTCAAAACGAAAAAGATTTTAGAATTATAAAAGTCAGAAGTGATCATGGTGGAGAATTTGAAAACCATCATTTTGAAAAATATTTTAAAGAAAATGGTATTGTTCATAATTTCTCTTGTCCTAGAACTCCCCAACAAAATGGAGTTGTAGAACAAAAGAATAGAACATTACAAGAAATGGCTAGAACCATGATCAATGAAACAAATATGGCTAAGCACTTTTGGGAAGAAGCTGTGAACACAACATGTTATATTCAGAATAGAATCTCTATAAGACCTATTCTTGAAAAGACTCCCTATGAATTATGGAAAAACAGAAAACCCAACATTTCTTATTTCCATCCTTTTGGATGTAGTTGTTTTATTCTGAACACTAAAGAAAATCTGAACAAGTTTGATTCTAAAACACAAAAGTGTTTTCTTCTTGGATATTCTGAAAGCTCAAAAAGGCTATAGAGTATACAACACAGAAACTCTGATTATTGAAGAATCAATCAAACTCGGGTTTGATGATAAGCTTGGCCAGCAACAGGCAAAGCAAATTGATATTTTTGTAGGTACAGGAGATCATCCCTCAAACTCTGAAACATCAGAAACAAAGAAAGACTCAAAAGCAAAGTAAGACTCAGAAGATCATCCTCTTGACAATGCTCTGGACAATCTCTGAATCTCTGAACAACCCACTCAGAAAAGGTTTCCTAGAATCTCTTTAGCTCACAAAGAAGACGTGATTATTGGAAGAAAAGAAGATCCCATCAGAACAAGATCCTCTCTCAAAATCAATGAAGAATCATTGTTTGGATTGGTATCTTTGATTGAGCCAACTTCTATTGATGAAGCTCTGGAAGACAATGATTGGATCTTAGTAATGCAAGAGGAACTCAATCAATTTTTCAGAAACGATGTATGGGATTTAGTTCCAAGACCCAAATCCGTGCATGGTGGAGAATTTGAAAACCATCATTTTGAAAAATATTTTAAAGAAAATGGTATTGTTCATAATTTCTCTTGTCCTAGAACTCCCCAACGAAATGGAGTTGTAGAACAAAAGAATAGAACATTACAAGAAATGGCTAGAACCATGATCAATGAAACAAATATGGCTAAGCACTTTTGGGCAGAAGCTGTGAACACAACATGTTATATTCAGAATAGAATCTCTATAAGACCTATTCTTGAAAAGACTCCCTATGAATTGTGGAAAAACAGAAAACCCAACATTTCTTATTTCCATCCTTTTGGATGTAGTTGTTTTATTCTGAACACTAAAGAAAATCTGAACAAGTTTGATTCTAAAGCACAAAAGTGTTTTCTTCTTGGATATTCTGAAAGCTCAAAAGGCTATAGAGTATACAACACAGAAACTCTGATTGTTGAAGAATCAATCAAACTCGGGTTTGATGATAAGCTTGGCTAGCAACAGGCAAAGCAAATTGATATTTCTATAGGTACAGAAGATCACCCCTCAAACTCTGAAACTTCAGAAACAAAGAAAGACTCAGAAGCAAAGGAAGACTGAGAAGATCATCCTCTTGACAATGCTCTGGACAATCTCTGAATCTCTGAACAACCCACTCAGAAAAGGTTTCCTAGAATCTCTTTAGCTCACAAAGAAGACGTGATTATTGGAAGAAAAGTAGATCCCATCAGAACAAGATCCTCTCTCAAAATCAATGAAGAATCATTGTTTGGATTGGTATCTCTGATTGAGCCAACTTCTATTGATGAAGCTCTGGAGGACAATGATTGGATCTTAGTAATGCAAGAGGAACTCAATCAATTTTTCAGAAACGATGTATGGGATTTAGTTCCAAGACCCAAATGTGTGCATGGTGGAGAATTTGAAAACCATCATTTTGAAAAATATTTTAAAGAAAATGGTATTGTTCATAATTTCTCTTGTCCTAGAACTCCCCAACAAAATGGAGTTGTAGAACAAAAGAATAGAACATTACAAGAAATGGCTAGAACCATGATCAATGAAACAAATATGGCTAAGCACTTTTGGGCAGAAGCAGTGAACACAACATGTTATATTCAGAATAGAATCTCTATAAGACCTATTCTTGAAAAGACTCCCTATGAATTGTGGAAAAACAGAAAACCCAACATTTCTTATTTCCATCCTTTTGAATGTAGTTGTTTTATTCTGAACACTAAAGAAAATCTGAACAAGTTTGATTCTAAAGCACAAAAGTGTTTTCTTCTTGGATATTCTGAAAGCTCAAAAGGCTATAGAGTATACAACACAGAAACTCTGATTGTTGAAGAATCAATCAAACTCGTGTTTGATGATAAGCTTGGCCAGCAACAGGCAAAGCAAATTGATATTTCTGTAGGTACAGAAGATCATCCCTCAAACTTTGAAACTTCAGAAACAAAGAAAGACTCAGAAGCAAAGTAAGACTCATAAGATCATCCTCTTGACAATGCTCTGGAAAATCTCTGAATCTCTGAACAACCCACTCAGAAAAGGTTTCCTAGAATCTCTTTAGCTCACAAAGAAGACGTGATTATTGGAAGAAAAGAAGATCCCATCAGAACAAGATCCTCTCTCAAAATCAATGAAGAATCATTGTTTGGATTGGTATCTCTGATTGAGCCAACTTCTATTGATGAAGCTCTGGAAGACAATGATTGGATCTTAGTAATGCAAGAGGAACTCAATTAATTTTTCAGAAACGATGTATGGGATTTAGTTCCAAGACCCAAATCTGTGCATGGTGGAGAATTTGAAAACCATCATTTTGAAAAATATTTTAAAGAAAATGGTATTGTTCATAATTTCTCTTGTCCTAGAACTCCCCAACAAAATGGAGTTGTAGAACAAAAGAATAGAACATTACAAGAAATGGCTAGAACCATGATCAATGAAACAAATATGGCTAAGCACTTTTGGGCAGAAGCTGTGAACACAACATGTTATATTCAGAATAGAATCTCTATAAGACCTATTCTTGAAAAGACTCCCTATGAATTATGGAAAAATAGAAAACCCAACATTTCTTATTTCCATCCTTTTGGATGTAGTTGTTTTATTCTGAACACTAAAGAAAATCTGAACAAGTTTGATTCTAAAGCACAAAAGTGTTTTCTTTTTGGATATTCTGAAAGCTCAAAAGGCTATAGAGTATACAACACAGAAACTCTGATTGTTGAAGAATCAATCAAACTCGGGTTTGATGATAAGCTTGGCCAGCAACAGGCAAAGCAAATTGATATTTCTGTAGGTATAGAAGATCATCCCTCAAACTCTGAAACTTCAGAAACAAAGAAAGACTCAGAAGCAAAGTAAGACTCAGAATATCATCCTCTTGACAATGCTCTGGACAATCTCTGAATCTCTGAACAACCCACTCAGAAAAGGTTTCCTAGAATCTCTTTAGCTCACAAAGAAGACGTGATTATTGGAAGAAAAGAAGATCCCATCAGAACAAGATCCTCTCTCAAAATCAATGAAGAATCATTGTTTGGATTGGTATCTTTGATTGAGCCAACTTCTATTGATGAAGCTCTGGAAGACAATGATTGGATCTTAGTAATGCAAGAGGAACTCAATCAATTTTTCAGAAACGATGTATGGGATTTAGTTCCAAGACCTAAAGGTTTCAACATTATAGGAACCAAATGGGTTTTCAAAAACAAAATGAACGAGCAAGGAGAGGTGATAAGAAACAAAGCACGACCGGTTGCACAGGGTTATAGTCAACAAGAAGGAATTGATTATAATGAAACATTTGCCCCAGTCGCCAGGTTAGACTCTATTAGATTATTAATTTCTTTTGTTGTTCAAAATAACATTTCATTATATCAAATGGATGTTAAAAGTGCATTTTTAAATGGCTATATAGAAAAAGAAGTTTATGTTCATCAACCTCCTAGCTATAATGACTCAAAACATCCAGAACATGACTTTGTAAAAACATCCAGAACATGAATTTTATAAAGGACTATATGCAGAAGAGAATTTTAAATTTAAACTTTGTAAAAACAGACCATCAATGGACTGATATTTTTACCAAACCCCTTTCATAAGATAGATTTAAATTCATTTTGAAAAATATTTGTATGGAATTATGTCCTGAATAAAATAATATTTATCTTCTGTGCTTAACTTCAGAATGTTCTGAAATGAATGCTCTGATTAACAACTCTTCCGAAGTTAGAAGAGAAGTTACATCAGAAGCTATATGTAAAGTTCTTAAATGTTCTAACGTTTCATTTCAAGTATAGCTCAGCAGTTCATTAGATCAAACAGCTGTCCCATGCAACCTTCAGGAGATGAACACTTGGTGTGTTTCTGAAAGGTCACGCGTGCAAAGCTATTGACGTCGTTCTAGGTAACTGTTATGATTTGATTAAAATCTCACGCTTTCCCCTTACTTTTCAATTTCATTAAATGCTAAGTCATGATTAGATTCTTTTTATTTAATTTTTTTTAAATACTCTTTTTACAGTTTTATTTTTTAACCTATTTCTGAAAAGTCTTCATATAAATACCTTTGTAAAAACCCTTCTCACTTTTTACCGTCTCTTTCAAAACTCAAATGTCTCTGTGTATTTTTCTCTGAAACCCATTTTTCTTCTCTCAAACCTAAGTGCTCCTATGGCTTCCTCCTCTACTCATTCTGAAAACATTCAATCTGAGCAATACATTGTTCTTGAGAGAACCACTCTCATTCCAGTGGATAGCTTAGAGGTTATAAGTGAAATAATGGTGGACTTTGAGAATCTTAAAGCTAATGGTTTTGATCTTCTTCCTACTGTTGAGTTTCAAGGTTGGGGGAACTTCTTCGACCGTCTAGTTGGTCCAATCTTTCCACACCTTGTTAAAGAATTTTGGATACACGCAATTGCTTCTCCAAAGGTCATCCTCTCTTTCGTGATTGGTAAGGAAATCTCCATTACTGAAAACCTAATCATAAAACTTCTAGGTTTTGAAGGAACTGGAGTAACTGGAATTTCTAATGGAAGAATGGAAATGTCAAAGGTTTATGCATAAATTTTTAGAAATGGGCAAGGGTCTTCAAAGGTCAGAGACTTGAAAAATAAGTACAAGATATGGGCAAGAATAATCCATGGTTGCATTCATCATAGGAAGGAAACTAGCTCTCTAGACTATATAAATGCTGACCAACAATACTTGTTGTTCTGTCTTGGAACAAATATCAAAATTGATTTACCCTATCTCTTGTTTGATCATCTCTGGACTCATGTGAAAGAAACGAGAGAAGTAAAAAGAATGAAGAACCCAAAATCCAAAAGGAATTGGATTCCAATGGGGAGAATGATTTCTAACATTCTGACTGAGAATGGTCTGGTTGCTCACCTGGATGAAGCGAATCTGCTTGGGGAGTTAGAGCCTACTTGTGGAAAGGCTCTAACTGGAAAGAACTTGGTGAAGAGAAAGATTATAGACAAGCTGCTGATAGAACCAACGCCTTTTGTTTCAGCAATTGTTAAGAGAAGGAGGATACCAATTGCTGATTTCCACTATTCAACTCAGGTGATCACCCTTGCATCATCCTGCATTACATTCAAATCTGTAAAGAAAGTGGAACACCCATTGATCCTGCTTGGCTTCAAGGAAGACATGAAGCTGCTCCAAATGTTGTTTTTCAACAACCATTAAAGAGGAAAGCAGTTGAAGGACCTTCTGCCAGACCTCAGAAGAAGAAGAAATCAGGTACACCAATTAAAACTATTTCTGTTTATGATTCTGAAAATATATCTACATTTGCTGAACCACAAACCTTAGGAGACATAGATGTTGATATAGACCTGACCATACCCTCTGACCCTCTTGCTGAAAATCCTCAAAGAAATCAAGTTTTATCAGACTTGAGTGATTTTGACTCTGATGATTACTCCTCTGAAACCCAAACAAAACCCTCTCACTCAGAACCCTCTCAAACAGTTTTCTCTCAATCCATTCCTGCTGAAAACCTTTCTAGACCTCCTCCCAGACCTTTATCACCCAGACCTACTGGATGGTATGATGCTGGCTCTTGGAGAATACCAGGAATCAACGAACCTCTGGCCACTCTAAAGCCACCTTTCAACCTACCTTACGAAAACATCTTTTCCATGAACAAACCACAAACACAAAATCCTAGCCCAACTGCTGACAACACTATAATCATTTCACCTGACGTCACACCTCCCATATCTCCACAACTTCCAACTCCTGACTCACTAGTGATTTCACCTCCTCACATTCCAAAACACCAAACTCATGAACCATCTGAACCTTCTGAACCATCACCAACACATGCACCCTCTGAAACTCATGCATCATCTGAACCTCATGATCAATCAGCAACACCTGACCCTTTTGAACAACCTGACCAACCTGACCAATCAGCAACACATGAACAATCAGAAAATCCTGAACCAACTGATTTTTTGAAAACTGTAGTTGATTTTGAATCTCTACAATTTCTGAAAAATAAAACCTTCAAAAAGGCTGTTCCAAAACCTGTTCAGCCAGATGTAAATATATTTTTTCAGAATTTTTTAACAGAAGTTCAAGCTTGGTTGGACCTGCTGAAGGAAGACAACACCAGAAGTGTGAACCCAGCAGCAACAGATCTTATGTGGGAAACATTCAGAAGAACTTTAGATGCTGAGTCATTGAAGCTGCAAGACTCATGTCACTCTCAGGTGATTGAGAACTTCTCCAAACATCTGCATTCCTTCCAATCAGAAGCTGCTAATATTTGGAACAAGAATTCTTCTCTGATGATTGTTGATGCTCCAGCTGATCAAATGGAAATTTCAGAAGATAAATCTAAAGACGATTCAAATCCTCTGGCAATTTTTCTGTTTAATCAACCTTCTGCTAAAGCAGCACCTGAACCTGTGCCAACTCTTGTGATGGATCTGGGCACTCTTCTTTCAACTTTTGTTCATTCTGACTCAACGGTTGCTACTCCAAATGTTGTATCTGCTGAAGCTTCTACATCCTCTGATCCTACTTCACTTGTAATGGATACTCTGAATGAGCTTAAGAGGGATAACGAAGCTATTCATGAGCGCTTGGACAAGCAAGATCAGACAAACCAAGAAATCAGAAGCTGGATGATGAAACAAGAGGAATCTGCATCTGAGATCAAGAATCTTCTTATGACCCTTGTTTCTAAGAAATCTTAGTGTCATTTTGTTTCTTGTTTTTTGTTTGTTGTTTTGTTGAACCTATGAATCTTTTATTATAAATTTTTTTTACGCTCTTCAACTATTTTTATATACTTTTTGATTATGCCAAAAAGGGGGAGAAAATGAGTTTTTTTATCTAATCTTTGGTTAACAGTTATGGGACTAAGTCAAACATTCTAACAAAATACAAGATTTCTTTCTATGTGTAAAAGAATTTTACAGGTATCATTTAAACTCTGGAAGTTTTAATTTCAAATGAACATTATCTTCAAAAGACTTGCTGAAGAAATCACAGAAGAAAATTTCGAAGCTCTGATGAAAATTCTCAGGAAGTTTTTTTTATAGAAATATTTATTTCAGGGGGAGATTCATATCTCTTATTAAATTTTATTTCTTATCTGAATATTTTTTTGTCATCATCAAAAAGGGGGAGATTGTTAGAAAAAAATTGGTTCTGATCATATCTCAGAGTTTTGATGATAACAATAAATTATATTTTATATAATTGATACTCTGATGAACGCATTTAATTGTTTCAGATAATGTTCTGACTGAAGCATTTTGATGTGCTGAGCTGAAAATAAATGAAGAAGTTTTTTGATGAAAGAACTATTTGTTTTAAGCGCAAATGCTGATGCTGACTCTGGTAAGATAATTATTTAAATACATCTTCTAACGCTTAGCAAGTTTCTGTGTAAGCTATGTTTCAGAAGTTCTTTGAAAGCAAGTGCTGATCAGAAGTACTTAGCAAGCAAGCGTTGTTTAGAAGATATGAAAGCATGTTCTGAATCAAGACGTGAAGCTAAGTTCTGAAAGAATGCAAAAGCTAACAAGTCTTGTCAAGCTTCAGGAAACATGTTCTTACAAGTGACGTTTGCTCATTTAATGCAAAGACGGCTACATGCACTCAAGTGTCTACGCTAGTTCATTGGAAAATGGAATAGTGCAAGGAAACACGCAAACATTTAATGCTCTCCACATTTGAAGGCAGCAACGGTCATTTTGTTCTTACCATATATAGAAGGACATTTATTGCAAGCCTACTACCAAAAGAGAGAACTCATTAATTTCAAAAGAAGCAAGAACAACGTGAAAATATTCTGGGCTCACAAATAATTTTCATACACTTTGTGCAATACTATTCTTAGTGAAAAGTCACAGTTGTGATATAGCTTTCTTAGAAGCATACCTTGTTTCACTATCTGTAAAGATTTAACTCTTGTAATTGTTCCTTGAGAGACCAAGTTTGGTTAGATTTCTCAAGTAGACTACGACTAGTTTAAGTCTTAGTGGTGTGAGTCACTTGTAAGATTACTTGTGCATTGTTACTCACAACAGTTGTAGTGTGATTCTAATCAGTTGACTATAGTGAATTAAATCCTTGTTGAGAAATGCGAAATCACCTTGGCGGGTGGACTGGAGTAGTTTGAGTTCAAACGAACCAGGATAAAAATAACCTTGTCTTTCCATTATTGTTGAGCCTTTAAGAAAAAGAAAAAGAAAAACTTATTCACCTCCCCCCTTCTAAGTGTTTTCTCAACCTTCAGGTTCAACACCCATCTCATACAATTTCGCCTTTTTCTTGGTTTTGTGCCTTATGCATTGATTTTTCTAACCGTAATTCTTTTAATTAACCATTAACAAACCTTTTTTAAAAACCCTAATTAATTAGGCTTAGTTTTTTTTAATTAACCTCTTAATTAACTAATTAATTAACCCTTTTTTGAATTTTAAAATTAATTAAAGTTTTATGTTTTTAATAAATTATTATCATAAACTATTTTCTTCATAAAAAATCACCAAAAACATTTTATTTTCTATTTTCCTATTTCTATTTCCCTAGATCAATTGTATAGGTCACACATTCCCTATGTAATAGGTTAGATTTACATTTTCCGCTTTTTTATCCTATTATGTAATTGCTCCGAGTATGTAATAGTTTTAGGGTTTTCTTTCCGCATTTCATTCTTATGTAACTGCCCCAAAGCCATGTAATAGTATTAGGTTTACATTCCGCACTTAACATTATGCTTTTATATTTTTATGCAATTGTTTGTAATTAGAGTTTGTATATCAAGACTAAAATCAACCCATAAAAAACCCTAAATTCAAGACTAAATAATTGAACTGAACACAGTTTCACACTTACACTCTAGGATAACCTCTCTTCGTTGCCTTAGAAATAATGGTCATGTCCCTCGAAAGTGGGGATGCTTTAGTAAAAGACCCTCGAATAAAGACCATAGTCCCTCGATGACCCTTCGATGTTGCCTATGAAAAATGATCTAGTCCCTCCATTACAAATTGCTAAAGCATCTGTACGTGTTGCCTTCAATGACCATTTGATGACCCTTCGCATGTCCCTTCACATCCAATAGAAAGGATTACCTACTAACTAATGGTACGAATAACACTATCTCTAAAGGAGAAAGAAAAGAATAAGAACGACCTTGAGTAGGTAAGAAACTTTTAATCTATTCCTCATAAGTCTTTTTCTGAAAAAGAAAAACATTTCTCACACCACATTTTTCAAACAAAATATTTTCAAACACTTTGTATACATTCTCGAGAATCGATACGAGAATCATTATAAAGTTAGTCGTGCTTTGGCTTTTCAAAAATATTTTCAAATCACACACACAAAAAAGAAAGTTTTCAAAAGTGAGCTAAGCGATTAAGAGCCTGTAGATAAATACGGATGGAAAGGGTGCTAACACCTTCCCTTTTCATAACTTACCCCCCAAACTCAAAATATATCAAGGTCTTTCTTGTTCTTTTCACCCTTTCCTTATTGGATAAAATAAAAGTCGGTGGCGACTCTTTCTATCTGCAAAATTTGCGATAAAATGCTAAAAAAGTCAGTTCTCCCACTGTATTACACACTCCCTCTTAGTTTTTATAGATTTTAAGCATTAGATTGAACACACCCTTTGATTAGAACAACAAGAGTGGATCTCGTAGAATACTACGGATGTGAGGGGTGCTAATACCTTCCCCTCGTGTAACAAGACCTTGATTTCCCCTTCATGTTTTTCTTCGACGATTTTCCTTTCCCTTTATATGGGATAAATAAATACTCGGTGGCAACTTCATTGATTTTACCGCTACACATCCTTTATCAGATGGATGTTAAGAGTGCATTTTTGAATGGTTATATTTCAGAAGAAGTGTATGTCAAACAGCCTCCTGGCTTTGAAGATTATGAGAAATCAGACTTTGTTTTTAAAATAAAGAAATCTCTTTATGGCTTGAAACAAGCTCCCAGATCTTGGTATGATAGATTGAGAAATCTTCTTTTAGAAAATAAGTTTACCATAGGAAAGGTTGACACTACACTCTTTTGCAAAACATTCAAAAGTGATATTCTAATTGTTCAAATTTATGTTGATGATATTATTTTTGGTTCTGCTAATCCATCCCTCTACAAGGAATTCTCTAAGTTAATGCAGGCTGAATTTGAAATGAGCATGATGGGGGAATTGAAGTTTTTATGGGAGTCCAGATTGATCAAAAACCAGAGGCTACTTACATACATCAAAGTATGTACACCAAAGAACTTCTGAAGAAATTTAACATGACAGATTGCATTGTAGCAAAGACTCCAATGCATCCAACATGTATTTTGGAGACAAAAGAGGTAAGTGGAAAGGTTTGTCAGAAGCTCTATCATGGTATCATAGGCTTTCTTCTGTATCTGACTGCATCTAGACCTGATATTTTATTCAGTGTCCATCTTTGTGCTAGATTCCAATCTAATCCTAGGGAATCTCATTTAACTGTTGTTAAGAGGATTCTAAGGTATCTAAAAGGAACCCCTAACATTGGTTTGATGTATGAGAACACATCAGAGTATTCTCTTTCTAGTTTATGTGATGCAGACTACGTTGGAGATCGACTAGAGAGGAAAAGTACTTTTGGAAACTACTAGTTTCTAGGACAGAATCTGATCTCATGGTTAAGAAAGAGACAATCAACAATTTCTCTTTCAATAGTAGAAGAAGAGTACATATCAGCAGCACTATGCAATACTCAAATGTTATGGATGAAGAATCAGCTAGAAGATTATCAGATTTATGAGAGTAACATTCTTATCTTTTTATGAAAATACCGTTGTTATTTTCTTAATATTTAGGAATTATAAATTCATCAAAGTCTGAAATAAAATAGTCACTCATGCGTCTTTAGAGCATAGGTTAGGTTTTAGATCTTTGATGGTTGTCAGTTACTTTATTCACGTGTTAGAAGATAGTTGTTTAAAGTTATGAACAATTTGATATGCCCTCATAAATGAGATAAGATACTCTTTTTCCCTTTCCCATACATCTATGTGTCCTAGTCTACTCTAGATACTCCGAACCTAATTCAAAGATATCAACTGTCAGTCATTTCTCTCTCTTATCAAATCTTAGGAGTTATTGCTGCTCTTCTGACCTTCCTCAGTCATTATTTAAAGAGTCTCCCAAGATTGATTACCTTACGTAAGGAAAATCATTTCTCTTGTCAGTTCACATCTTCTCGTTTCTTTTTATACATCATGTCTGCCCTCTACCTCTCCTAACAAGTAATATCTAACAATTGGTATCAATTTCCTTCTACTTTGTTCTCTCTCTTTTTCATCATGACTTCAACAACTTCTCATGAAAATGATGATCGCTTGGAAGTTATCATTGAAAGACATCCAAGACTCTTTGATGTGAGTCTGGAATTCCATATAAGAATTCATGCTCAAAACTAGAATCGCCATCTCTCTTTACTCAAAGGACCCATTTATCCAAATTTTGTAAAAATTTTCTGGAAAAATGCTTCCATCAATCACAGTGGTACTGCAATCTCTTCAAACATCTATGGTGAGGATGTTTTCTTCACTGCTAAATGCATTACTGAAATATTTGTTTATCCTCGAGTAGGTATCACGACTGACCGTGTCTCTCTCGATAACATCCCTGATGGTAAAATTAATTCCATCTTAAATTCATCTTCTGAGTTTGACTCTACTGATCTTGAGAGTCTTAAGCCTTTTACCAAAGACTGGTTTCACTTTATCCTAACAAATCTTTGTCCTCGCGAAACTAACAAAAATGTCCTAAACAAGGAGAATAAGACTCTAATTTTCTATTTGATCAACAGTATTTCTGATCAACATTCCTCAATTAATCCCCAATCATCTTAAAAGGTCTATTACTTCTTCAGAAAATTTGAACAAAACCTTTATTCCCTATGGAACACTCATGTCAGAAGTTTTTGTTCAAAATGACATTGTGAGAATCCTTTGAAGGATTCCTGATGGACCTAGTGATGCTCTGCATCAAGAGGAGTTTGATACATTTGATGATCAGTGGTTTCCATAGGCTTTTGTTTTTAAATTTGTTTAATTCTATCATCAATGCAACTTTTTCTGATTAGCACTTATTGTAACTTCTGATTAACTATTAATGTTTTTCATGAATAATTATCTTTTTTATGATGTCAAAAAGGGGGAGAAGTATAATGATTTTGATGAACCTAAAGAAATGCAAGAACTCATATTAATAAAATGATATAAAATTTGCATTTATGGCTAACACTTGTTTGATTATTTGATGATTAACCGAGGAACTCTGAACAAGTTCACTAGGCATTCTAAGATAGGTAAAAATGAAAGAAATTTGTTTAATCTCTTAAAGACTGATTGTTCATATAATTGAAGATGTATACTCTATGAACATATATTCAAATATCAGATAGACCTAATACTGCTCAGAAGTTGAGAACATTCTGAAAGTTAAAGTTATCTTGATTTTGGTATCATAATGTTCAGAAGATGTAAAATGTCTGAGAATGTGATATTCATAACATAATAATCAAAAGCAGAAGCAGATGCCTCCCAATACAACTGAGTAAATCAGAAGTTGAAGATTGTATAAAAAATCTAAATAGAAGATTCAATAAGAAGAAGCTATGATGATTTTAAGATCTCAATTGATTCTATTCTCATCTAAATCAAGACTTCTAAGGATTCAATATCTGATCTATTGCAACCAGGGGGAGTTCACCCAGAAGGTTCACACTCAGGATATCTGATCCTCACCCAGTCTGTGACTCAGGGGGAGTTTCTCATTTGAAGGATAAGTATTCCTTAACCTTCTTATTTCAGTGATTATGATTATGTACAAAATTGTGTCATCAAAATACATAGTTTTGTCATCATCAAAAAGGGGGAGATTGTAAGAACTAGATTTGGTTCTGCAATATCATCTCTGAGTTTTGATGATA
The DNA here is from genome assembly GCA_948472305.1 of Vicia faba. Lineage (NCBI taxonomy): Eukaryota > Viridiplantae > Streptophyta > Magnoliopsida > Fabales > Fabaceae > Vicia > Vicia faba. The sequence continues at coordinate 1,517,248,179 of OX451737.1, forward strand.
GAAAATGAGTATGTTTGTATGAACAATTTTTTTGTACTAATGTTTGTTATTGTTTAGTACTTAAAAAACAGGTTTTGCTTCTGATGAATGACATGACCAAGACATTAGAAGAGAATTAGTTCTGCTTCTGCGCAACACAAGTTTTGTTGAATAGTAGCAAGATACTCCAGAAGGCTCTGAAGTGTAAGATCTGGTGTTTGTCTAAAGAAAGCAGTCATAATATCTAATGACAGAAGTTTCTACTTAAGTATAGATGTTGAAGACTCATGTTTCAGAAGACAATGGGTTCTAAGGAAATAGTCAGAAGATCTGAAGACAAAAGTTGCCACTTAAGTCTAGATGCTGAAGACTCATGTTTCTAAAGAAAGTGTGTTCAAAGAAACAAAGTTAGAAGATCTGAAGACAAAGTTTATACTGAAGTCTAGATGCTAAAAACTTAGTTTCTAAAAGACAACTTGTTTCAAAGAAGACAAAGTTAAAAGATCTGAAGATAATGTTTCTACTGAAGTCCAGTTGCTGAAGACTTTGTGTTTCTAATAACAAGGGTCTTAAAGAAGTAAGTGATAAAGATTTTAAAGACGGAACATATGAAGATTCCAAATACTTGAAGTTATAAAGGTCCAAGGTTATCTACAATGGGTTCTCAATACCAAGTCCTAAAGATTCTAAAGACGCAACTCTTAAGACTTTGAAGACTTGTAGCTCTTCTTATCCAAGGTTCTCTACAAAGGGTTCTCACGACCAAGTGCTGAAGACTCTGAAGACGCAGTTCTGAGGACTCTAAAGAATTGAAGTTCTAAAGACCTTATGTTATGTTCCCACTTCTAAACTCATGCTCGTAGAAGCCTATGAAGTACAGAAGGAAAGAATACAATGGTAACATGGTACAATAGTACACAATACGAAAAAGCCTTATTCCACTACCTCTCTACTAACTTGAATTGTTGAAGAGAAAAGGATGTAGCAGTACTATTTGTAACAACTCTTTTTCAAATAGCCAACGGCTCAATCTTGCTTGGCTATATAAGAAAAGAATTGTATGTTTAAAACATTTTGTTGGAGTTCAATGTTAAAATGAAAGCTGTCATTATTGGAACACAACCAAAAATCTATCAACCACTATAACAACAACAAGAACAACAGTTATGCTGAACATGTTGAAGCTAATCAAAGAAGATGAAGATGAAGAATTCTACAAGATGTCATTCAAACTATCAATCATATCATTCTTGGCAGAATTATGAAAAATCAAGGAGTTGTTGCTCATATCTTGCTTAATGAAGAAAAAAGATGAAGATGGAGAATTCTACAAGATGTCATTCAAACTATCAATCATATACATCTTGACAAAATTATGAAGAAGCAAGGAGTTGTTGCTCATAGCTTGCTCAATGATGAATATGAAGACAAGAAGACTACAAGATGATGTACTTAACTTAAATTATATTCATCTTTGTAGAAATATGTAAAAACACAAGAGTTGTTGCTCAGATTATGTTATTGCTTAATATCTTCATGTAAATTGTTTGTACACAAGAGTTGTTACTCAGAATTGTGTCAAAGATTATGTACTTAAATTAGGAGTAATCAGCTTAATAAGAAGCAATCATCTAATCTCCAGAAAAACAATTCTCTTTAGAATTGGTTGGTTTCTCAAGTGATCGAGTGGAGATCAGAAGACTTGAGAAGACTTTGGCTGCGGTCATCATAAATGAAATCTTGGTAGTGTATTCTATTGGGTCAATGGTAGTCATATCTCAAATGGGACTGAGTGAAGGTCAGCCTTGTGAGATCACTGATAGATATCATTGGAAGGAAATCCTGGTAGGATATTTTGAGGGATCAAATTCTATTGGGTCAATGAACGTTATATCTAGTATGGATCAATGAATGTGTCATTGGATGTTAGTCACCAACGATTTCCCGGGAGATTATAATCCTATTGGTTACAGTGGATTAAGTCCTTGAGTCAAGGAGAAATCACCTTGGAAGGGTGGACTGGACTAGCTTGGGTGTTTCTCAAGTGAACCAGAATATATCGCATGTTTTGATGTTTTGCTTATGCTTTAGAGTTTATGTTTTCTTAACTTAATTATACATAGAAGTAACACTTAGAAGCATTTTTCAACAAATAATGCTTAGAAACGAATGTTTTTCAAGAAAGGAAAACCCAATTCAATCCCCCTTTCTTGGTTTTTCTTCACACCTTCAGTATTTCCCTTGTACTTCTCAAACTCAGACAGTTTGAACTTAGTGGGCACCTTCACAATGGGAACCAAACAAAGATCACTAACATTTTGCCCAAACAATTATTTTCCTCGGAGAGCTCTCATCTCCTTCTGCATCTCATTAAACTGATCTTGGAAATCATCCATCCTGTTATAAAAACCCAAGCTTTCACTTGGTGCAGCAGAAACATGGTAGATTTCATCATTAACAACAGGGGTAGGGTTCACAACAGGCGGTGCAGAAGTCACAACAGGCTAAACATGATAAGAAACTTAAGCAGTAGGATTGTATCCTCCAAGCATGAAAATATCTGGCATTCCCCATGGATAACCATGAGGCATCTAAAATTACAGAGCAGAAACAGCAGGAGCAACATAAATGGGAATTGTAAGTATCTTATAAATGACTGTTGTCCGTTGCAGTTGAGTAGTATGAGGAGAAGGATGAGGAGGACAAGGTGGTGGATGATTCTGAGCAGCAACCAACGACTCCACCAAAGCAGTTATATTAGCCATTCCAGTTCTTAAGGTACTAACTTCTTCCTTGAGTTCCCGATTCTCTTCTTCTAAATGTTCCATCTTCTTCTTATATTTAGCCCGAGTGCTATAAGAGTGCGCCAGCTTTCAGACTGAACGAAGTAAGAAGAAACATATAAAACACCTGAGGAAAAATAGGAATGCAAATAAAATATGTGTGAAATGATGCATGATATGCAATGCACATGATTTATTTTATTTATTCAAGTTTCAAGGAACTTTAAAGAACTGTAACAATTGCAAACATTAAAGGAATAACACATTTTGAAACCTTGAATAACCTCATTTCATTAATAATTCTTGTAAGTATTATAAATTTTCAGCATCAGTTTTACAAATCCCTAAATACAAGAGAAAAAAGCTAAAATTTATGGGTCCTAAGGAGCCAAGGCTGAAGAAGATCCCACTTCACGTTGACGCTTCCCTTTAAGCATCCTAATCTGATCCTTCAACTACTGATTCTCTTCCACAAACTTCTCGACGACTCCTTTCCATCAACCGAAAGAAGGAAACAGGTGGGAATAGTCTTTCTCACTAGGACCTAGCTAAATGCTAGAGGAAAATAAATCCTTTTGCTTCTCCATCATCTCTACACAATTTCGCTCAAAAATCTTGATCAAGTCATCTTTCTCTTTTAGCTTCTCCTGGAGTGTAGCATATCCCACATCCAAAGTCTAATATTTGTTCTTCCAAGAATCCTTTTCCTTATGCATCTTGGACAATGCAAGTTGGAGCTCTTCCATATCAGTTAACAAATAGAAACAAGTTCAGGAAAGACCAATGGTTCATGGTGAGGATAAGGCATCTTTAGCTTAATCACCCTTGCTTTATCATCGAATTTCCTATTATCTTCCCCTTCCTTGAGAAAGAAAGCTTCTAAAAGCAAGTTGTTTGGCTTATCAAGCATAGGATAACCAAACTGACGATGAGCTAGAATCATATTATAATTTATACCTCCCTTTGTACCAAGAAGACGTACGTTAGGAAACTCTCCACATCCATCAATAATGGTTTCCCAATCATAGGTAGAATTGATCTAACAAATCAGAATGACTAAGAGACATAATCTTCTGCCACCACCTCAACCCATCTTCAGTATCCCAAAAGGAAGAAGACTGTGACAAGTGTGAAATAAACCAATTGTACAATAAAGCCACACAATATACAACCATTCCTCCACTTTTAGAATTCTTGTAATGGATAGAGTAGTACATTTTTCCAAGATAGGTTCAGACTAGATTCCCAATCAAGAAGATATTTATGGCATTCATATCAACAAAATTGGAGACATTAGGGAATAAGACCAATCCATAGATAAGCAGAGCCAGAATAGTCTCGAAAGTATCCTTATTTTTTTCTTTAGCAAATGCACGAGCCTTATCCATGAAAAAATTAGCAAGGAACCCTAGAATACCACTATTGCAAGTAAGGTGAGATTTAATCTGATCATACTTCAAATGAAATGTTCTATCAATAACAGGAGTTTCAAGATATTCCTCTAAACAAGAAAAAGGAACCTTATCAGTCACAGGCAATCCAAACATGTAAGAATACTCTTCCAGGGTAGGCATAAGTTGATAATCTGGAAAAGTGAAGCAATGGTAAAAAGGATCTTAGAACTGGACCAAGGTGTTAAGAATCCCATCTTCCACTTTAGCATCCAAGATACCTAAAAGTCATCCATAAAGGCCTCTGAACTTCTCAGGACTAACCACCAATGACGCTAGCTCCTTTAACTCTTCTACCTTAGGTTTTATGAAATTATAATTTTGGGTGCTTCTCCTTCCAACATCCATAATCAAATACTTGTGATGTTTGCAAAGATAATATTTTATTTTCCTTGAAAATTTGTTCAAAAGAATGCTTATGGGTGCATGAATGTATGATGCAACAATCACACACAAGATCATAAACATGGGGGGTTCATAGGTTCGATGTCAGAAGCATGAAGCCAAAGGTACTACCCACAAGGTATGGACTAATGGTTCAAACACCTGTAAAACAAGGTTCTAAGGAAATATCAGAGTCCTCGGTCTTCCTTTGGATATAACCAATGTTCCAATTTACTCGGTAATTAGTAATAATCGCAGAAAAAATCATCTATGTGCAGTATCGCGTGACAACTATACCATAATTGAATCCTGGATAGTCTCCCCACTACACCTAAAAAGGCCAAGATGGGTTAATTGTTCTACATCTCTCATCTTCTAGGGCTCCTAGGTCGACAGTAGTAATGTTTTCAAAACTTTCTTACTCAACAAATACTACCCCAAAGGGGCCTCCACTGAGCGGGTTTTTTTTTCTTTCAAATCAACTAGCTAAGGACTCTCTCCATATAAGTTGAAGTGATTATACCACCCATCCTATCTTAAGTTTACCCAATTCCGAGTATATGACTTATAAAGGACCACCAAGCACCCTAAAAACAATAAAAATCCAGACAAGCAGGTATATATACAATAAATATAGCACAAACACATATAAACAGAGATAGACTTATCCCACTTAGATATTTCTCCTCACTGAAGTTGCCAATTTTTTCTGTAGCGGTAAAATTTGAGACTAAGCCATTAATTGACGTAACTCACAAAGTGAAAGTCGCCACCACACTTTATTTTATCAAAAGGAAATGGGAAAAGAGATAATAAAACCCAAATGAGAAAGAGATCAAGGTAAGGGGTTGGTTATGCAAAGGGAAGGTATTATCACCTTAAACATCTACGGTACTCCACAAGAACCTCTTTGAAATTCTGTGTGTTTTGGCTATATAGAAATATTTACTAAATAGATGGTGGGGATGAGAAAAGAAGTGGTTTTTACTCTTTTTTCAGCCGCTACGGTTGCGAACCTTTTGTGCCTATGTACCCCCTTCGTGAAATAGAGGATCAGGGTACTAGTAGTTCACCTTAAATTTTTTGAAAGTTTGTGCGTTGGTTAATTTTAAGAAGAAGAGACATCTCGTTATATTCAAGTGGAAAACATACTTAATACCCACAATTATGATAAAGGAGCATTTGCATCATCTCAAAGTGGAGGACTTATATTGGATTTAAAATCAACAAGATGTCACTCAACACCTAACTGGAAAATGGCTCACTTCACTACATATTGTAGAAGTATAGTAGCTTGCATCACTACAAGAATCAACACGAGTCTAATCTTTGAAAAAAGTTTTAAAGTAAAAAGCCGAAGTGGAAAAATGGTTTGAATGAGGTTAATGACTTTTAGTCTTCTAAAAATATGTCAAAGTATGATTAAATTTATTAAGAGTTTAATTAAGAAAAAGAAGTTTTGAAAATGCATGAACCTAAGTCCAAGTTTATTGTGAAAGCGGTTCAAGTTATAAATCAAGAAGAAGTTTTTAAAAGGAGGGAGAGATTTTGAAATTTAAGAAGATATGAGGAGATAAAGAGACTATCCTATGTACACAAAGTAAAAATCTAAGGTAAAGAAATCTCTAACCAATAAGAAGCCAACACTTGACATAAAGAAGTGAATGTAGAATTCCCATCCTTTGGATTAAAAACCAAGCAAGCATATTACCAAAACTCAAATGAATACCAAGCCTAAGATGAATTAAGAACCAAACAAAGTCTTCATTGACAAAAATTGGCCAGAGTAACAATTGTATACAGAGGATTTCCCAATCACAATGCCTTGGAGTAAACTCCAAGGACTTCAGACAAAGCATAGAAACTAGAATAACCTGCACACAAAGAAAACTAAACCCAATTCTTTGGATTAAACCCCGGGGACTTCAATCAGAATACAACTGGGCACCAAGGCCTCCAAGTCTCAAGATAAAGCTTCTAATCCTAAGTCTGAGAGATCCACAACTCCAATATGCCAAGGATAGTAACCAATAGTCTGAGAAGAGTCTCAAGTCTTTTATTCAAGTTGATTATTAATGAGTTAAACACAAAATAAAAGTCTAAGTGGACAAAGGAAAAAGTGCATAAACATAAACATATGTCCTAGTGGACAAAGGAAAGAATGTGGAATCAAAAACAAGTTGCATGAAATGTAAATGCTAAAAGTAACTGACACAAAGTAAAAGTAGAAATTAAAGTTGCATAAAGTAAAAGTTTAATGTTAGAGTTAATTTTTCATTTGTGACAAATGTAGCGCTATGTTAATAAATTGTAAGTGGAGTTATTTAGAAGTCGTGCCTATTTTAAGGTCGGTCAATAACAATCTATGTATCGTACATGTTAGAGATATGATATAAACCATACTCCTAAAACATGTAGCACAAGTAAAAACAAGGGTGATCAAGACCTAGGTCATGGAAGATGATTTTTCAACTATCCATCAGCTTAGATAAACTTAAAGCTCTAATTCCTTATCCAAATTGAACAAAAAAGAAAATAAAAGTAAATAAGATGAAGAAGAGATGAATTACATGATAAAGGATCAATGATGATTGAAGATTGAATTTAGGTCAAAGTTGATGAAGACTTGTTAGAGGATTGATAAAATCAAAGCCTCATAACAGCAAGCTTCAAAGGTTTTGAATCAAAGTTCAATAATTAATCATACTTGGACTTTCAAACATAAAGTTTGGGCCAATAATGATCACTTAAAAAGGAAAAAAAGAAAGAGATGAAATCCATAATAAATGATCAATGGTGATTGAAGATTGAACTTAGGCCAAATTTGATGAAGACTTATTAGAGGGTTGATAAAATCAAAGCCTCCTAATAATAAGCTTCAAAGGTCTGGAACCATGGTTCAATAATCAATCATACTTGGACAATTTCAAGCCTAAAGCTTGGGACACTAATGACCATTTAAAAGAAAAGAAAAAGGGGATAAGATGAAGATGGGAGGGGATGTCACAGATAGAACCACAATTCAATATGAATCAAGAAATAGGTCCAATTATCTTTAACATCATTCATCTAATTTAATGGATTTAGTTTTTTTAACCTATCAACACCTTAGATCGAATGATGTTAAAGAAATTTAACCAAGGCATGACCAAAATATCACAAAGTGAAACAATAAAAAAAAGAAATTAAAAAAAAACACCAATAGATTATAAAAAATTATTTTAAAAATGGCCAAATAATTGGAAATTATTGATGAATACTCAAAGAGTATCTAAACACCAAATAAATCTCAAAGAAGACCATAACAAAATTAAAAAAACTATTTAAAATTTTTAGAAAAAGGTTTGACAATTTTCATAAACAAAAAACTAATTTTAAAACAATAAAAATCAAGCAAACAAAGCAAAAATCAAGAAAAATAGTAAAATCAAAAATAAAAATCTGAAAAAAAATATAAATTAGAAAGAGAAAATTAAAAGAAAATTTTTGCAAAAACTTTGGTATTTTCATAATTAAAATGAAAGATTTATTAATTTTTGAAAATAAAAGCATATTTATAAAAGAAATTAAATTAGAAAAATATGGATCATCTGATCAGTGTCAAAACACGTTAGTAATCAAATCCAGTGGATCTAGCGTGTTGTGAATGTCATGGTCATTATTAGTTAATGGAGCATTGAATCATATTTGAAACATCAGAAAAAAATAAAAACAAGTGTCATGTTCTGATTGGTTGAAGACATCCATGTCATCATCTCCAACCTATAGAACATTGAAAAGTAAATAGAATCACACGAATTGCAGGTTTCTCAAATGGAAAATTTAGCATTCGTGAGTGGTGTCCTTGGATTCGTCTCTTCAAGACGATCTCAACCACATGCTCGCGAAAAATTTATATCAACCATAGCTCACTCGACTTGAGAAAAACCAAGAACAAATGAATTTTTTTTTTCAAAAACAGAGGTAACAAATGATCCAATTAATGAAATGTAAGGGTACCATGAGCCCCAGGGAGTTAAGAGCATCACATTGGTCACAAATTTGAGTTGATTTGGTAGGGAATTCTACCTGAATGAAGTGAGCTCAAAAACCTTGAGAAACTGGATTTGCAGAGCTTGAGTTATGGCATGATTCTTCTTACTGATCATGTGGTTAGCTTCAGTGAAGTTGTGTGAAACTGAATGAAAAAAGAAATTGAGTCTGGAATCGCTCAAAGTGAAAATTTGAAGTTGGTGAAATTTGCTTGACAAGTGACTTGGGCAGGGCTTCTTTAGCTCTCCAAGATTGCTCAAATGATGTAGAGAGGGTATCTATTTATAGGAAAATTGAATGGTGATGAGACTTGAGAGAAATGTTGATCAATTCGTGCAAAGCAAGCTAGTTGTGATCATGCCAAATGTGTGACTTGAAATGCATCAAAACGACCTCACACCAAGTGCAATTCTAATCAAAACGCTTCTAGACAATTAGATAAACATGTTTAGTAACTAAACTTTGAGTAATTTGACCTATAATCCTAGTTTACTCATGGTAAAAATTCTTACTCGAAGCATAAAATAGATTCCATGGAGCCAACTTCAATAATGCATAGCTTACTACTCAGGGACCTTTATTATGCAATCTTGGATTCTTTAGAAAGCTGAATGATCATTCTTGACAATGTTCTTTGAAATTTTCTATTTGGATCAAGATTATAGCTCTTCAAAGTTGACTGAAATGTTGCATATTTCACTTAGAATAATTTGTTGTTCGTGAGGACCAAAGATGATTTATAATGTTTTGAAAAGTTAAATGACCTTCCACTCAAAATTAGCTCTCGATCCTTGAAGATGAAATCAAGTAGACTCCTTGAATGGAATTATGGAATTAGAATCACAAAAAAATCATTAAAAATGATAGAGTTATGGTTCTTGAAATATGGTCCACAAATGATCTATAAAGTTTCATTGAATTCCATAACTTTCCACACATTTTTAGATCTTGATCTTTGAATCAAAGTTGTAGTGGACATCCTCAAGTTTATTGTGAAAAAATAATGAGCTGAAGGAGATAAAAAAAATTTAAAGTTATGATCTTTTATAGTCAAGGCAAGGATTTCCATTGTTTCCTTAAAGGACTTATGGTATTTTCAAATTTTTGATGATTTTCCTTGCACAATTGGACCTTGTCATGTGAAGGGAAGTTGTTGTAAATGATGAGAAGAGTCCCTAGAAAAATGAATGTTTCCCTCTACTATGTTTTTATTATACTACTACTAGGAATATAATTGAATTTCTTAATTGTTTTTAACCAGTGGTTCTTCATCGTTATTAATCGTTGATTTGAGTTATCTTTTCTTTTTATTGTCGAGCGTTTTACTTCATTTTTCCAGATTTTATGCATTGGTTGTGTGTTTTACTATTTCTAGGCTCAGTGGAATAAATCGGGACAAATCGATGCAAAAAATTGCAAAATTCGGAGTTTCAGAGGAAGTAAAAAAAGCATGTTACAGGAGGCCTGACACGGCAACCCTTGTCACCTGATATGAGCCGTATCAGGATAAAAGGCGTGCCCAATGGAAAGTCAGGGGGATGACATAGCCACCCGTGTCACCTGAAACAGGTCGTGTCAGCATGTCTAGGAAAGGACAAGAAACGGAAATAGTCAGGGGGCCAACACGGCTACTCGTGTCAGCTACCATAGGCCGTGTTGGCTCAGATGTTGATTTTGCTTGATTCGCTGATTTTTCACTATGTATTGACCCGTAGGGATGTTTTAGGAATTTCCAATCGAGACCAATGGATTTTCACTATATAGAAGAGTTTTCATAAAAAGACAGGAGGACTTTTTGGCCAGCGGAGAATTACACGATTCAAGATTAGAGAAGACAAGGTTTTTGGAGAGCGGAAGATTTTTATGAGCGGATGCAATTGAAGATCAAAGTTTATCCCAATCCTTGTAATGTCTAGATTTTATCTTGTAATTATTTTTAATAATATGAGTAGCCAAACCCCCCAATGCTAGGGGGTTTCCCTAATTTTACATTGTAAACAACTTCAATTCCATGTTTTCATTAATACATTTGATTTCATAATCAATTTAGTTGTTCAATGTTTGTAATGCTTTCCGTGTCGGACCAATAGATATTGATTCACGATTAACAATTAGGGATGGACCGCCTTTGTTAATTCTTTTGTGTGATTATACTATAGTGGATATCACCTAGGAGTAGGGATAACCTATAGTATCTAGTTAAATCTTGCTAAAACAAATGCTTGATTTTATCATAATTCTCTAAGGACTTAGGTTTTAGGATGAAGGATCAAAGGTTTCCCCACTAAGGACTTGGGGAAAATAAAGTAAAGATATGTTAATTGATTATTTAGAACTTGTTGATGAAACAAGGATTCAAGGTTGTTATAGGGAAAATAATACACTTTACTCTAGCATGTTCCTCATATCTGTTAAAAATCCAATTTATTATTCTACTTATTTGTACTTATCGTTAAGTGATAATTTCCAACCAGAACCCCAGTTTAAGTTTTGGTTTATTTGAACCACACATTAAACTCGATATCTATATGAAATCCTTGAGATCGACATTTAGGGAATTCTTCCCTTATTACTAGAGGCAAAAATAGCACACTTGTTATTTTTCCGATCAAGTTTTTGGCGTTGTTGCAGGGGACTGCCAAAATATAGAGTTTAATTTGAGTTCAATTAGAATTTTGTTGCTCTTCGACTAAAATTTTATTTTATTTTATTTTTATATTTTGTTATTACTGATTTTTGTCTAATCTTTGTATGCGAGGAAAGCCCTCGGCTGAATTTCCTTTTAACGCACAAATCGAATGAACTTTTCATGTAAGGAGCGGACAAGCACGATTAGCCCGACTTACCTCCGATGAAGAACATTCAGTTCATACAGAATCATAAACAGAATCAGAAGAGGAAATACCAATGGGAGAAAATCTACCAACGCCTGAGAGGCTCCATGGTGATTATGGTGGGACAAATGCACAGATTGGTCGATTGACAATTGTAAACCAACCAGTGAATGTGCCAAATTTCCAATTTCACCCGAGCACCATCACTCAACTAGAAAAGAGGTCCTTCTCTAGAAGAGTCAATGAAGACGCTAACATGAACTTGTAAAGGTTTCTGACCATGACCACCACCTTAAAGATTGATGGGCACACTGATGAGACAAAAAAGTTAAGAGTGCTTTCGTTCACTTTAGCTGATGAGGCTGAAGAATGGTTTTATTCCCTTGTGGCTGGTAGTATTACTTCTTGGGAAGAGATGGAAAAAGCTTTCTTGAATGAGTACTTTCCAGCGTCAGTGTTCATGAGAAAAAGATATGACATCCTCAACTTCATGAAAAAAGAGGGTGAGTCATTAGGAGATGCTTATAAAAGACTCAAAAGAATCCTAGTGGCTTGTCCTACTCACAATATGGATCAGAATGAGAAGATGTAGATGTTTGTTAATGGTCTGAGAATCAAGAAAAAAGTAGTTAATTTATACAACAGCTAGTGGCTCATCTAATTTTTCAACAGCCACTGGTATTAAGAAGATAATTGAAGTAATTGCTGCAAATGAGCATTTGGAGCTATATGACAGGGTTGCAAGAAAACCAGAGGGAGGGAGTGATTTAAAGTTGGAAGCCAACAAACAAATTAGAATTTAAGTGACAGTTGCTGCAGAAGTGGAGAAAAAGCTGAAGGAGATAAAGATAGGTACTAAATAGGAAGCGCAGGTTTAACAAACACAAAATGTTATTTATGAAATTTGCAGTGGACCACACATTTTTATGCATTGTCTTGCAACTACAACAAATTGAAGAGATAAAGTTCTTGAAGCAAAATAATCCATATTCAAACACTTATAATCCAGTATGGAAGAATTATCCTTATTTCTCCTGGAAAGAACAACATGGAAATGTTCAAAATTAGCAACAAGATCCACAAAAGCCATATTGGGAGGTAGCTATTGAAAAGATGGTTGCCCAAACTTCCCAATTCCAAGAAGAGACAAGGAACAATAAAAGGAACACTACAGTGTCTATAAAAATATTGAGGTTTAGATGAGACAAATAACATAACACATATCTCTGCAAGCACAAGGAAATAAAAAAATCATGAGAATATTAATGTTGTCACACAAGGAGTCATAAAGTTTCTAAAGAAATAGAAAAGGAGGAAAAATCTGATGACCATGTCACAAAGGTAGATCTGGAAGTGAGAGAAAATAAGAAAAAGCAGGAAGAAGTGATACCAATTGTGAAGCCAACTTAAAAGAAGAGTGAAAAGAAGACTAAACCTGTGATTAAGTTTCCACATCCCTCTCGAGTAGCAAATAAGGACCCAAAAGAGAAAGACTTTGAGAAATTTGTCACAGTGTTCAAAAAGTTATAGATCAACATGTCTTTCTTTGAAGCCCTTGATAAAATTCCCATGTACCAAAAATTCATGAAGGAGGTCCTATAAAAAATAGACCAATATGAGAGGGACCGATATTTGGTGATGAGGAATTGTATGCAATCACGCTTGAGAGAAGAATCCCCTCCAAGCAGAAGGATCCTGGATCAGTTGTAATACCGTGCACTATAAAGGACAGAACATTCAAGAAAGTTCTAATTGATTATGGTTCTAGTGCGATCTTAATGCCATTATCTATCTTCAAAAAGCTTGGTATTTGAAAGGTAAGCGATAGGGGGACAAAATTAAAATTTGCTGATTACACCATCAAGCAGTCATATGGGGTAGCTGAAGATGTATTGGTGGAAATTGACAATTTTGTCTTTCTAGTTGATTTCCAGATCATGGACATTCCTGAAGATGAAGAGGCTCCTATCATTCTTGGTCGACAAGTTTTGCTTACTAGTAAATGCAAGTTTAATATCGAGAAAGGGACGCTGGTGTTAAAATCATCTGATGAGGAGATAACATTGAAAGTGTTAGAGATAAATAATCAAGGTGCAGGTGGAAATGATCAATCTTCAGTTGGTATGATCAAACTAGAAGGAGAAAGCAAAATTTCAAAACAACTCCCAGAAAAAGTCTCGGGCATAATCTCTCAGGTGGCATCATCTCACGCATTTATCATTATTTCTAAGTTCATTCAAGAAGTTAAGAAGATAAAGAAAAAGGAACATCAAGGTGAGGAGATGGAAGTGGGAAGTAACTTGAAGAAAAAAGTGGTCCATAATTTTGAACTAGATGAGTTCTTGGTTGTGAAAGGGACAAGCAACAAGGTGTGGAAGAGTAAGTATCCCCCATAATAAAGGGGAATGAGTCGTCGAGCCATGCAACGTTAAACAAAGAGATTTGTGGGAGGCAACCCACAGTTTTAATGACTAAGTATTTCCTTTTGTGGTTTTTTATTTATTTTGTTTCCAGGTAATAAACAGGGCCTTACAAGTGCTAGCTATGGGGTAGCAGTGATGTTGCAGTATCCTCTCCCCCCACCAAGAGTCCATCCTTTCACTCTTGTTCTAACAACATTAAGGCCAATGTTTCGTTCAAGTTTGGGGGGGGGGGGGGGGTATTTTATGTTCTGTTATTCATTCATTTTATGGTGTTTTCATTGTTTTAGTGTGTTTGATGGATCTAAAAACTTCACTTTTAAGTCATCCCGAATTTTGACCGAAATTTTTTATTTTGTGCAAGAGCTTGTAGTGTCAAGAAATCAGGAGTAGTATATAGAGATAAAGGGATGATTGTTAAAGGGTAGGAAGTTCGGAATGATGTGTCAAAAAGGGAGTTTGTTTGAACACCTTAGGTTCCCTGAAAAGTGATACGAGTCTAACGTGTAGATTTGTACCATAGTGCTTATATCTTGAGAAGTACTCCTTGAGTAGTTTATCTTGACAGTCTGGTATAATCTAGATTCACATGCATGTATGATTGGTCAAGAAATAAATAATTTTGGCACCAAATGATGAAAAGGAGGTAAAAGGCAACCGAGCCACTAAGTTGGGTAACCCTCACCCAGTTATTCAGCCCAAAGAAGGTGATTCCCAAACATCGTCCAAACAAGGAAAATATATAAACTGAAAAGTTTTGAAAATTTTGTCAGTAATTAAAAGTAGCAATAGCCGCTTATTTAGTGCATAAACAAAAAAATCTTGATTAGTCTTGTGCATGTGATGATCATCATAATTCTCATTGCCTTAATATGATTGTTCGAAAAAAAAGGAAGGAAATTGGGAAAAGACTTAAGTACAAAGCATTGCTAGAGAGGTACCCTAAGGGGAAGCTTAGGTTTAAAATGTTCTTACAAAAACTATTTGGGTCATGTGAACACTAGACGAACTACCTCTTGACTAATGTGAACAAAAGTCTCACGTATGAGTACCGATATGCTATGAATTTCATGAGCCCTTGTAGTTGTCGCTTGAGATCAAGTAACACTCTAAGTGTGGGGGAGTTTGACTAGTGGTTTTTACACCGTTATTTATCGTTAATTGAGTTATATTTTCTTTTTATTGTTGATTGTTTTACTTCATTTTTCCACATTTTATGCGTTGGTTGTATGTTTTACTGTTTGTAGGCTCAAAGGAACAAATCAGGATAAATCGGTGTGAAAATTTTCAAAATTTAGAGTTTCGGAGGAAGTAAAAAAACCATGTTAAAGGAGGCCTGACACGGCCACCTGTGTCACCTGACACAAGCCTTGTCAAGATGAAAGTCGTGCTAAATGGAAAGTCAGGGGGATGACACGGCCACCCGTGTCACCTGACATGGGCCGTGTTAGCATGTCTGGGAGTGGACAAGAAAAGGAAATAGTCAGGGAGCCAACATGGCCACCTGTGTCAGCTGACACAGGCCATGTTGGCTCAGACGCTGATTTTGTTTAATTTGCTGATTTTTCACTATGTATTGACCCGTAAAGACATTTTGGGCATTTCCGACCGAGACCAATGGATTTTCACAATATAGAAGAGTTTTCACGAAAGGCATGAGGACTTTTTGGCCAGCGGAGAATTACACGATTCAAGATTAGAGAAGACAAGGTTTTTGGAGAGCGGAAGATTTTCAAGAGCAGACGCAATTGAAGATCAAAGTTCATCCCAATCCTTGTAATGTCTAGATTTTACCTTATAATTATTTTGAACAATATGAGTAGTTAAACAGCCCCAATGCTAGGGGTGTCCCTGATTTGACATTATAAACAACTTTTATTCCTTGTTTTCATTAAGTCATTTGTTTTCATAATCAATTTAATCGTTCAATGTTTGTAATGATTTCCATGTTGGACGAATATAGATTGATTCATGATTAACAATTAGGGCTAGATCGCCGTTGTTAATGCTTTTGAGCGATTATACTATAGTAGATATTACCTAGGACTAGGGATACCCTATAGTAACCAATTAAATCTTGCTAAAACAAATTATTGATTTCATCATAATTCTAAAAGGACTTAGGATTTAGGAAGAAGAATCAAAGGTTTTCCCACTCAGGACTTAGGGAAAAATAAACTGAAGATCTGGTAATTGAGTATTTAGAACTTTTTGATAAAATAAGGATTCAAGGTTGTTACTGGGAAAATCATACACTTTACCCTAGCATGTTCCTCAGATATGTTAAAAATTCAATTTATTATTCTACTTATTTTTACTTATCGTAAAGTGATAATTTCAAACTAGAACCCCAGTTTAAGTTTTTGTTTAATTGAAACACTTATTAAACTCGATATCTATAACAATTCTTTGAGATCGACATTCAGGGAATTTATCCTTTATTACTACAAAGGAAAACATAGTACACTTGCTATTTTTTCAATCATTTTTTCATTTATAGATATGTACACCATTGAGTTCAAAAGAGAGGATTGTCACATGCACATATGTTTATCTTTTTGCATCCTTCAAACAAGTATCCAAGACCTAAAGACATTGACAAGATCATTAGTGTTGAAGTGCCTGATCCCTTAAAACACCCTTGGTTGTACAATTTGGTTAAATCTCATATGGTGCACGGTCCTTGTGGTATGACAAATCTCAAGTCACCGTGCATGAAAGATAGGAAATTCTCCAAGTTCTTCCCTAAAAAATTTCAAACTACAACTATAGTGAACCAAGATGGTTATCCAGTTTATAAGAGAAGAAACAATAGGCACACAATTGAGAAAAATGGAGTAATCCTTCACAATGGACATGTAGTTCCTCACAACCCAAGTTTATTGTTGAAGTATGAAGCCCATGAAAACATGGAATGGTGCAATCAAAGTACTTAGATCAAATACCTATTTAAATACATAAGCAGAGGTTCTGATCGAATTTTTGATGTCATCCAAGAATCAAACAATACTACACATGCTGACAAAAACAACATTGACAAGACCAAAAAATACTACACATGGAGGATATTTTCACTTTCCATACATGGTAGAAAAGCCAGCCGCAAAGAAATTGTTTTTTCACATGTGAAATTCTGATAGTTAGATCTCAGATTTCCTAAGAGATGTCGAGACACTAATCTCTGAACAACAATGAAATGAACATGATATAACAATTAAAATAGTGCAGAAAAGTAAAGAACACACATAATTGTTAACCCAGTTTGGTGTACAATAACACCTACTCTGGGGGCTACCAAGGTAGGAATGAATTCAACTAGATAGTATTAATTTGTAGACACACAACAAACTTTCACCTAGTTTACAATCTACTCACTTAATCACTACTCGTGCTTAACTTCTACCTAAGACTCGTCTAGGTATGAGACCCTTCTCAAATCCTTTTCAGTCACAAACAGTGACAAGAACACAATTCAAAAGAATTACTTAGAAGACACACTTCAAACACACACAATCATTCAATGCTTAAAAGCTTATGAATGATTGACAGAACATACAACTCAAAAAATAGTCCTAATCTTGTATCAAGATGATATTAGATAGGCTCACAAATAACACACAAACCCTAACAAAAACACTTGTAAGTTCCACACTAATACTAGGTTTGTGACAGTCTATTTAAAGTCATCTTCTTCACTAGATTGGGCTTCAAAAATGCAGCAAATCAGCTACTAAAAACCTGCAGAATCTTCTATATAAATATATGACTTCAATCATTAGTTTCCTAAATTATCTCCATAATAAGAAACTAAGAATACTCCTTGAATTCATTTTGAATCTCTTAACCCTTAAACTGAGCGCCACATAGGATAACATAATATTCCCAATATATTCTAGATTTTAAATAAACTAAAACATCCAACTGTCAAGCTGTACTCAGGCGCGATGTCGAATTATCCTGCATAACACATCTTGTTCAACATATTTCACCAGTTGATAGAACATCTTATTTCAACATTTTTCTGCTAAGTTAGTTTTACCAAACATAATGCCAATCACAAAAATAGAGAACTAACAATCTCCCCCTTTGGCTTATTTTGTCTAAAACAACTTAATACTCCTTACACACATAAACATCAAAAACAGCTCAGGTTTGAAAATAAATCAAACACTAATATTAGAGGCACAACAGAAACAATCTCAACATGTCAGGACATCATGTTTGACAAATCTTCACATTAGTCAAGTACAGAATAAGGACTTCCCCTAAAAACGTTTCAAGTACCACTTCAGAGAATAACAAATTTTCCCCCTCAATATCAACAATCAGATCACACATAGATTTACTCCCCCTTTTTAGCCAAAATATGACAAAGGTGAGTAACACATTAGCACAAATGCTAACCAAATCCTGGGCATTTAACCCTTACAAAATCATAAAGCAATAGAATCAAGTAAACAAAGCTAAACCAAAAAGGTTTATAGAAGCAGGATCTTCACCTAGGAATATGTCACAACAAAGTCTGGAACATGTGTTCCACCAAACACACTACAATGCAAAGATAAAGGAGATTTCCTTTTCTTAACATTATACATATCCAATAAAATACTAGGATGTATATGGTATGATTAGAGAATTTTATTTACCCACAAAAGTAGCATTAATTGCTAAAAGTCCTCATAGATACAAATCCCAAATCTCCTTCTCAAGTTTTCAAATTGAACTGCATCTAGAGCTTTAGTAAAACTATCAGCAAGTTGATTTCCAGTGCTAACATGCTCAAGAGCTATAACTTTGTCTTCAACAAGCTTTCTAATGAAATGATGCATGATATCAATATGCTTAGTCCTACTATGCTGAATAGGATTTTTGGAAATATTAATAGCCTTCAAGTTGTCATAGAATAATGTTATGACATCTTGTGTGACATTGTACTCAGATAGCATTTTTTTCATCCATACAAGTTGAGAACAACTACTTCCTGCAGTAATGTACTCAACTTCAGCTGTAGATAGAGGTAGACAATTTTGTTTCTTGTTGAACCATGAAATCAAATTATTTCCCAAGAAGAAACATCCACCAATGGTACTTTTCCTGTCATCAGCACTACCATTCCAGTCAGCATCAAAGTATCCCATAAGCTCTGAATTTGAGCTATGAGAATACAACATTCCATACTCACATGTACTATTTACATACTTCAGAATTTTATTGACTTGATTGATGTGACTCAATTTGGGTGTTGCTTGATATGTAGCACAAACTCCAACAACAAAATCTATATATGGCCTGCTTGTTGTAAGTTATAGAATAATTCCAATCATGCTTATATATAAACTTTGTTCAACATTAACTCCCTTTTCATCTTTGGATAGCTTCAAGTGAGTGGGAGCAGGAGTTTTCTTATTATTAGCATTCTCCAATCCAAATTTCTTCACAATATTCTTTGCATAATTTCTTTGACAAATAAAAATGGAGTCTTTCATATGCTTGACTTGCAACCCCAAAAAGAATGTTAATTCACCCAACAAAATCATCTCAAACTCGGATTGTATCTATTAGACAAAATGTTGGACCATTTCATTCAACATCCCTCCAAAAACAATATCATCCACATAGATCCGAGCTATCATAAGTTTTCCATGTTTCTCTTTGACAAAGAGAGTTTTGTCAATTCCTCCCTTTCTATAACCATGGTTAATGATAAACTCAGTCAACCTCTCATACCAAGCTCTTGGAGACTCCTTTAAACCATATAATGCCTTCTTTATTTTGAACACATGATCCGGGAAAGAATGATCAACAAATACTTTTGGTTATTCAACATATACTTCTTCATGTAGATAACCATTTAAAAAAGCACTATTGACACCCATTTGGAACAATATAAACTTTAAGTGACATTCCACTCCAAGAAGTAATCTGATAGATTCCAAACGATCTATAGAAGCAAATGTTTCATCAAAGTCCACTCCTTCAATTTAAGTGTACCCTTGAGAAACAAGTTTGCATTTGTTTATGGTGACAACTCCTTCCTCATCTGACTTGTTCTTGTATACCCATTTAGTACCAATAACATTAACCCCTTCAGGTCTTGGTACTAAGTCCCAAACTTCATTTATCATTAATTGACCAAATTAATCTTGCATAGCATGAATCCATAATTCATCATTCAAGGCCTCTTTGACATTCTTTGGTTAAATTTTTGAAACAACAAGAATTTGACACATAATCCCTTGATCTGGTTTTGACTCTTTCATTCATACTTCCTATAATAAGCTCCTTAGGGTGATCTTTCTGAATCCTAATAGAGGGACCTTTGTCAGCAGCATCAGTTTCTTCAGGATCAGTGTTGGCACTTTAATATATAACATCTTTAGGTTCAGTGTTGACACTTGAATCTGTAACATCTTCAGGAACATCGTCATTCATGGGTGAAAATGCTCCAACGTCATCTAGGACATCAACTTCTTTGGTTGAGTCACCAATCACCACATTTTTAGACTTCATCATCACCTTAGTTCTGGTATTGAATACTCTATAGGCTATACTATTTGTAGAGTATCCTAGAAAAATCTCCTTACCACTCTTAGAATCCATCATCATCCTCTACTCACGATCTGTCAAAATGTAGCATTAATTTCCAAAGACATGAAAATATTTCACTATTGGCATTCTTCCTTTCCATCGTTCATAAAGAGTAACATATGTACCAGATTTGATAGTCACTCTATTATGAATATAACATGAAGTTTTCATGGGTTCACCCCAAAAATGATATGGAATTTTCTTAGCATGAAGCATGACTCTTGCACTTTCTTGAATAGTCTTATTCTTGCGCTCTACCACACCATTTTGTTAAGGAGTAATAGGTGAGGAGAACTCATGACTAATCCCTTCAGATGTGTAGAATTCATCAAAATTGTTATTCTCAAATTCCTTCCCATGGTCACTTTTAATTCTGACAATACCACAATCCTTCTCTCTTTGAATCTTTTTGCATAATTTTTTAAAGACTTCAAACACATCAGATTTCTCTTTGATGAAGCTCACCCAGGTAAACCTTGAGAAGTCATCAACAACAACATATTCATACCTCTTTACTCCTAGACTTTCAACCTGCATACGTCCCATCAAATCCATATGGAGTAGCTATAGAACTCTTGAAGTGGTCAGATGTTGAAGCTTCTTATGTGACATCCTTGTTTGCTTCCCAATCTGACACTCACCATATATTCTTCCTTCATCAATATTTAGCTTGGGAATACCTCTAATAGTTTACTTTGACAATATTTTCTTCATACCTTTCAAGTGAAAATGACCAAGCTTTTGATGCCATAACTTAGCTTCATCTTTTAGTGTCATCAGACAAGAGGGAAAATAGTCAGTTTCTTGAGAACTCCACAGATAGAAATTGTCTTTTGACCTTACTCCCTTGACGACAACCTCATTCTTATCATTTGTAACAAGGCATTCAAATTCAGTAAAGTTAACCTTGAGACCTTGATCACATGGTTGACTAATACTTATCAAGTTAGCATCCATCCCTTTAACAAACAGCACATTATCAAGACTAGGCTTCCCTGTATAGTCCAGCTTTCCAACACCTTGTATTTCACCTTTTGACCTATATCAAAAAGTAACATAGTGGTGGAATATGGTTTAATATCCACCAGGAATTTCTTGACACTTGTCATGTGCCCAGAACAACCACTGTCAAAATACCAATCCTCTCTAGTTGAAGATCTAAGAGAGGTGTAAGATATGAATACAAAAGTACCCTTTCTTGAGATCCAATTCTTATTAGCTTTAACAAATTCTTATTCTCTTTTGGGTTATGCTTCATATGTGGATAGCCATATAACCTATAGGAGAAGGATTTTATATGACCAAACCTGCCACAATAATAACATCTCCTTCATTAAGTCTTGTTTCCTGAGTAATTTTTATATTGTCCATGCTGATGTTAGAAAATTTTATTTTACATCTTTTGTTCCAGTTCTCTCTTTGGACTAACAAACTTCACTTAAGTCATTTTACCTTTGTTCTTCATAGCTTGATTATCATGGCCAATCCCTTTAACATTTTCAGCATTCTTTCTAGACTGAAGAATCTCATCAAGCACATTGGAAAAGTTGTTAAGCATTCTTACAGACTTGGTCATTTTATCAAGTTGAGAATTGAGAAAAAGAACTTAACCCTTCAGACCAGAGATGGTGGACAGGTGCTCCAGTTTTTCATCCTCCAGGCCAGAGATTATAGACAAGTGCTCCACTTTTTCAGTCTCCAACTTAGCAATAGTTTTCTTTTGATTTTCAAATAATCAACCGACCTCTTTACTTTTGAGGCACGACTCCTTGTAAGAAACACCTAGTTCTTTAAAGGATAACTCTTCACAGTTCGAGTCTCCACAAAGTAACAAATTCCAGTCAAAGTAGTGACCTGTTTGGCAACTTCTTCTTCAAGATCACTTTCAGAGTCTTCCTCTGAACATGACATGGACAAGCCTTTGTTCTGCTTCTTGATATAAGTGGGACACTCAGCTCTTATGTTTCCAAACCATTCACAGTCATTAAACTGAACTCCTGTTCCTTGGCTGGACTTGTCATCAATTTTATTCCTTCTACCAAAGTCTTGGTTTTGTTGATGTCAAATGACATTTGACCTCGACTTCCAGTCTAACTTTAATACTTTGTTGAATTGTCTCCAAAGTAACAAAATAACTTCGGATATCTCTTGTTATGTATCCATGTCACGTTCATCTTCTAAGACACCAGTATTAGAGACAAAGGCAATGCTCTTCTTCTTTTTAGATTTTTCATTGATTCCTAGCTCAACGGTTTGTAAAGATCACATAAACTCATCAACCTTCATGTTTTTTATATCTTAAGCTTCCTCAACGACTGTTACTTTCATGTAAAATCTCTTGTAAGATAATAGAGAATATTCCTCACCAACTTGGCTT
The DNA here is from genome assembly GCA_948472305.1 of Vicia faba. Lineage (NCBI taxonomy): Eukaryota > Viridiplantae > Streptophyta > Magnoliopsida > Fabales > Fabaceae > Vicia > Vicia faba. The sequence continues at coordinate 1,517,271,027 of OX451737.1, forward strand.
CTGACATCTTCTCCCCTAGGGCACTTTAGGCATTGGCTATCTCAATAATATTCATGTGAAATTCATGAATACTCTCATCCTCCTTCATTCTTAAGTTCTCAAACTTGGTGGTAAGAATTTGGAGCCTATACATATTCACCTTAGAGGTCCCTTCATGAGCATTCTTCAATATTTACCAAGCTTCTTTAGCAACAGTGCAATTGCTTATTAGTCTGAAGATATTTTAATCCACTCCATTACACAAGGCATTCAAAGATTTAGAGTTTTCTTCATCATTCCAGTATTCCTCAGCCTTCACAACATCAGTAGCTTTTCCATCCTCACATACAACCTTTGGTGGATCCCATCCTTTGACGATTTTTAAGCCTTGTTGTCCAAAGACTTGAAGAAAGCCACCATGCGAGATTTCCAATAATCATAATTGGTCCCATCAAGAATGGGTGGTCTATTCACAATTCTTCCTTCCTTGTCCTTTGTACCATAAAGTATCTTTCTTGAATCTCACCCAGAGTCAGAGCAAGATGCCTGCTCTGATACCAATTAAAATTCTAGTTGTCAGATCTTAGATGTCCTAAGAGATATTGAGACACTAATCTTTGAACAACAATGCAATGAACAAGATATAACAATTAAAACAGTGTAAAAAAGAAAAGAACACACAAAATTGTTAACCCATTTCAGTGTACAATAACACCTACTCTAGGGGCTACCAAGCTAGGGATGAAGTCAACTAGATAGTATCAATTTTTAGACCCACAACAAACTTTCACCTAGTTTATAATCTACTCACTTAATCACTACCCGTACTTAACTTGTACCTAAGACTCACCTAGGTATGAGACCGTTCTCAAATCCCTTTCAACCACAAACAGTGACAAGAACACAATTCGCAAGAATTACTTAGAACACACACTTCAAAGACACATAATCATTTAATGCTTAAAAGCTTATGAATGATTGAAAGAACTTACAACTCAAAAAAACTCCTACTCTTGTATCAAGATGATATTAGAGAGGCTCACAAATAACACGCAAACCATAACAAAAACACCCGTAAGTTCTACACTAAAACTAAGTTTGTGACAGTCTATTAAAATCCATCTTCTGGAGTGGATTGGGCTTCAAAAACGCAGCAAATCAGCTACTACAAACTTGTAGAATCTTTTGCATAAAAATAGGACTTCAATCATAAGTTTCTTAAATTATCTCCATAATTAAAAACTAAGAATACTCCTTGAATTCAGCTTGAACATGTTAATCCTTAAACTGAGCGCCACATAAGATAACATAATATTCCCAGAATATTCTGTATTTGAAATAAACTAAAACCTCCAATTGTCTAGTTGTACTCAGGCGTGATGCCGAATGATCCTGCATTGTACATCTTTTTTAACATTTATCACAAGTTGATAGAACATGTCATTTAAACATGTTTCTGCAAAGTTAGTTTTACGAAACATAATTTCAATCACAAAAATAGAGAATTGACAATCTCCTCATTTGGCTTATTTTGGCTAAAACAACTTAATACTCCTTACACACATAAACATAAAAAACAACTCGGGTTTAAAAATAAATCAAACACTAATATCAGAGGCCCAATAGACACAATCTCAAAATGTTAGGACATCATGTCTGAAAAATCTTCATAGTAGTCCAGTCCAAAACAGAGACTCCCCCTCAAGACCTGCATAGTACTACTTTAGAGAATAACAAATTTTCCCCATTAATATCTGCAATCAGATCACACACAGATTTACTCCTCCTTTTTAGCCAAAATATGACATAGGTGAGTAAAACATTAGCATAAATGCTAACCAAATCCTATGAATTTAACCCTTACATAATCATAAAGCAATAGAAACAAGTACACAAAGCAAAACCAAAAAGGTTTACAAAAGATCTAATCATGCATCATCAACATTAGTGACAATCTCATTATATTCTCCTTCTTCAGCATTAGCACCAACAAATGCAATAATTTCACCAATAAAACTAACATCATTACTTCTATCAGCAGGATCTTCACCTATGAAGATGTCACAACAAAGTCTAGAACATGTGTTCCACCAAACACAATATAATGCAATGATAAAGGATATTTCCTTCTTAACATTATACATAGCAAATAAAATACAAAGATATATATGGTATGGTTGAATAAATATATGGACCCACATTAGTAGCATTAATTGCTATAAGTCCTCATAGATACAGATCCCCAATCTCCTTCTCAAGTTTTCAAACTAAAATGCATCTAGAGCTTTAGTAAAAATATCAACAAGCTGATTTCTAGTGCTAACATGCTCAAGAGTTGCGAGTTTGTCTTTAACAATATCTTTAATGAAATATATATGATATCAATGTGCTTAGTCCTACTATGCTGAATAGGATTTTTTTGAAATATTAATAGCACTCGAGTTGTCACAGAATAATGTCGTGACATCTTGCGTGACATTGTATTCAGGTAGCATTTGTTTCATCCATACAATTTGAGAACAACTACTTTCTAAAGCAATGTGCTCAGCTTCAGCTATAGATAGAGATACACAAGTTTGTTTCTTGTTAAACCATGAAATCAAAATGTTTCCCAAGAAGAAACATCCACCAGAGGTACTCTTCCTGTCATCAGCATAATATTGGATGAGGCTCATATGGCTAATAGGTTTTACTTTTAGTCTCTTGATAAATCCTTAAAGATATTATGAGTGGAACTACACATGGTTCCGATAAAACATTTGGAGGTAAGGTTGTTGTGTTTGGTGGTGACTTTAGGAAAATTCTCCCTGTTATTCCAAGAGATACTAGATCTGATATTATTCATGTCACCATCAATGCTTCTTATATTTGGGATCATTATAGAGTCCTCAAGATTACAAAGAACATGCGCTTGCAAATTGGTGCACCTACTTCTACAACAGAAGAAGTTATGGGATTTTCTAAGTGGATCTTACAAATTGGAGATGGGACCATGTGTGAGCCAAATGATGGTTATGATGATATCATTATCCCATATGAGTTTTTAATTTCAAAGTTTTCAGATCCTATAAAGGAAATTGTAGAGGATACATACCCTGATCTCATTCAAAACTATCTTGATTCCACCTATCTGCAAAGTCGAGCAATTTTAGCTTCAACAATTGAAGTAATTGATTATATCAACCAATATATCACAAAACTTTTTCTAGGTATTCAACTAACATTTATTCTTACTTAATTATGTTACTACTTGTGATACGGTGGAAGAACCGACTATTATATACTGGTTTTGCATTTTGTATTCACAAATTTTGCGGTAAGCAAGAGTCGCCACTGACTTTTCTTTTATCTAAATTAAGGAAAGGGTGAAAAGAACAGAAAATGACTTTTTCGAGATTTTCTGAGTAAGGGGGTAGATTATGGAAAGGGAAGGTGTTAGCACCCTTTCCATCCGTAGTTACCTACAGGATCTTAGAGGTTTGCTCATTTTGAAATACCTTTGTGCTTTGTGTATTTGAAAATTTGTTTTGAAAATTCCTTGGTATGGCAGACTTTGTAATGTTTCACGGGAATGTGGAGAAAGTATACAAAGTGTCTTAAAAATGTTTTTGAAAAGTAGTTTTTTTTTGTATAAGTGCAAAATGTTTTCTTGAGCAAACTTCTAACAGCTCTCTACTTTTATACTCGAAAGGGCGTTCTTTTCCACCTATGCTTTAGACAGTGCCATCCTACTTTTAGTGAGTAGGTAGCCCTATCGTTGGATGTATGAGGGACATTACAGTCACAAAGGTAATTTGTGGAGATGCTTTAGCAATTTTGATTAGGAACTAGATCATTTACTGAGAAGGCAACTGTAGGGTCATCGAGGGACTATGATCTTTTTGATTCACGGGTCTTTTCTAAAGCATTCCTGCCTCATGATTGTTTTATTTTTAAAGGCAACAAAAGTGGGGAACCCTAGAGGTGTACATTGCAAGTGTGTTATGTTCAATTATTTTTGTATTTTTGTTAAGTTTGCTAAAGTTTCATTATTAGTCTTATCATACACACCTAGTGTGATACGGTGGGAGAACTGACTTGGGATGTTTTGTGTTTGATCACAAATGTTGCGGTTAGCAAGAGTCGCCACTGACTTTTCTTTTATCCAAAAGGAAAGGTTGAAAAGAACAGGAAAGACCTTTGAGATTATTTCATGAGTTCGGGGGGTAGATTATGAAAAGGGAAGTTGTTAGCACCCTTTTCATCCATAGTTATCTATGGGCTCTTAGTTGCTTGCTAGATCACTTGCTTTTGTTTTAAAATGTGCTTTGTTTAGAAAATGTGCATTATAGTGGTTTTGAAAGTATTTTGAAAAGGCGCCTTCGATTAGGCAAACTTTGTAATGATTCTCCTTCGTAAGAACGTATACAAAGTGTTGGGCTTTTGAAAATATTTTATGTTTTAAAAGTGTTTGGTGTTTTTTTGAAAATAAGCAAGGATGTTTGACTTGAAAGTGAGCAAGCAACTAGGAACAATCTACCTACTCAAAAGTATTTTTTTTCTTTCTTCCTTCCTTTGATATTGTTATCTTACCATTGGTTTGGTAAGAAGCCTTATCTTTGGATGTAAACGGACGGGCGTGGGTCATTGTATAGTCATGATAGAAACGTTGTGAGATATCTTAGCATTTTTTCTCTTGAGGGACTAAGATCATTTGAAAGGCAACATTGATAGCGTCATTGAGGGACTATGATCTTGTATTTTTGATTTTTTTTTGCTAAGATATCCCACATGCATAACATGACCATTTTTATAAGGCAACAAGTGGAATTACCCTAAGGATGCAAGTGTGCAAGTGTGTTTGATTTACATGCATTGTTTATCTTGAATTAGGATTTACTAATTGTTGATTTTAGTCTTTCCATACAAACCCTAATTAATAACATTTATATGAAAGCGATAAATTCTGGAAAGTAAAATTACTACGCTATTACATCATTAGGGGAGGGGGTATACAAATTTACAAATGGGGATTTGCAAGAAAATTAAACTTAATTATCTATTATAACCATATTGAATAATGTACAAGAATTGAAAAGAAAATAATGCAAGAATGTAAATGGAAAAAGAAATGATTTTTTTGTTTGATTTTTTTGAGGAAGGGTTTAATTTTGACCTAATTAAGAAAATTATTAAAATTAAATTAAATTAAACGTAAACTAATTAAGAAAAGAATTTAAGTTAGAAAACATTTTTAGGGTTTTTTATGAAAAGGTTTTAAGTTAATAAAAATAATATGGTAATTAATTAATTAAAAGAGACATAAGTTCTAAATTAATTTTAAATAAAATAATTAAACCTAAATCTAATTATTAATTTATTAAAAAAGAAATTAATTTTTAAGAAAATGTTTTTGTCTTTATAAAGAAAAATAAAATAAATATGTATTAAAATAATTAATAAAAATATTTTTTGAATTTTTTATTAATAATAATAATAATAATAATAATAATAATAATAATAATAATAATAATAATAAAAAAATAATAAAGAAAAATGAAATAAAATAAAATAAGAAAAATAAAAAAATAATAAAATGAATTAAAAAAAAAGGAAATTTGGGTCAGTATGCAAAAGTAAGCAGGGGGTGAAAATGGAGCAAATTTGTTAGGCCCGGCCAAGGAGGCCCAAGCGCTTCCTTATCCAAACAACAAAAAAATGAAAGAAATGTAAAAAGGGGTAAAAGGTCTCGCTGGGGTCGAACCCAGGACCTCCTTAATACGCACGCTTCTTGTACCACTAGAGTGGCCTGTTTCATCCGTCAGTTATACAACAATCAATAAACTTAAAATAAACTAAGTCCATGTTATAACTTCATCTTCAACCTCCAGCCTGAACATCTGCAACTTCATCATTTCTCATCCATTTGCAAAAATGTAAACATCAAACTTGTTCCAAATTCCACAACGATTCCAGAAATGTAAACTACTAAAACTATAAATCAAAGATGAGCATGAATTTTGAATGGTACCAAATTTTTGATCTAACTTTTTCAGAAAGTTCAAACTTAAAATTCTCACTACTCAAGAAATATAAATGAAATCTATGGACATGTACAGTTTCAGGGCAATGATATCTACATTTTATATTCACAAATGCAAGCTTAACAATGCCTAAATGAAAAGATAGAAGTTCAGAAAAGATACCTCAAAACTGGAAATCGTGAAATGCAAATGAGCTTGATTCAAGGTGCTTCAATGATCAGGTTTGCTTCCTCAAGTTCCCAGGAAGCTAATGCAATGATTAGCTTGAGCAATGGATGACTGGAATGGCCTAGAGAAGTCAACTTGCAATGCTCTGTTTTTTAGTTTGGAGGATGATGAAGATGGAGTTACAGTCGTGGAACAGGGATGGGGATGGACTATATTTGATGTGTAGGAGCTTTGTGATTGATTAGGAAGTAAAACACACGAGGGATTTGTGAGTTGCAAGTTCAAAGTCTAAATATGTGCATCAATGGAGTTTCTTGGATAATTTCTGGCTTGCAAATGTTTTAGAGAGTTTCAAGGTGCTTAAACTCATGGTTAACTTGAAAATAGGGCCTCTATTTATAAGCAACAAGTTTGGATTCTTGGAGAAGTCAGAAATCAAGAATCACATGTTTGTGGCTTTTTGCTTGATTTTGAAGAAAGCTTGAGAAATGTGGTTCCAAGGCACAAGTACCTGGCTCATAGGGTGGCTTAGAAGCTTTAAACATGTTGCTTCTAAGCATACATGTTGTGTGTGTTCATAATAACAAGTTATAGACTCAAGAAGAGTGGACTTTGTGCATAAAGCCACTTTTCCAAAATAGCAATGTTGCCTTTCTTCCTAAAATGGTAATAAGCATGGGCAATGCATTGAATGCTTGGATTAAAGCTTCTAATAGTTGTGTAAACATTTAATTATGGAGTGAAAATCAAGTAAGAAGCCTGCAAAGTGAGGTTTGTACAACATGCTTGAAGATTGGGTCAAGTGTTCATCACAAAATTGACTTGTAATACAAGAATGAAACCCTAACTTCATGGCTTCGATTCTCTTAGCTCATATATGATCTTAATGAGTTCTTTGAAATTTTGAAAATATTGTAACATCGTCTACAACCTTCATGTTGGACATTTTTGAAAATTCAAATTGGAACTAGGTGAAAAATTACCATGAAGTTAGGTCAAAATCCTGCCTAAACTAGGGCAAAATTTCACTAAGTCCTCAAGTTTCATGAACATGTCTTCTCAAAATCATAACTTGAAATCTAAGCATTTCTAGGAAAATTTATGCCCTACAATGTTTTAGATCTCATTGAGATCTAAAACTTTCATGTTGGAAGTTTCCTTTGAGTCATCTTGCATCATGGTGAAAATTTGGCTCAAAGTTATGAAAAAAACATGAATTTTCAACACTTATAAAAATACAAAGCCTTGGAAATTTTGACTTTTCAAAATGAAATCTTAACTTTTTGATTTATTTATGAACAAGTTTCATATTTTGACATGTCTTGATGAATTGTAATCTTTGAAACTTGATTTTGATCAAAAAGTCAAAGTTTGACTTTTTCAGTTGTATAGTTCACTGAAAATCAACTATCAATCAATTGATCTTGAGAAATGTTTTCAGCCATACCATTAAGTCAAAATGAAGTTTTTGAATCCTTGAGATCATGTCTTAAACCAATAATTCATTGATTAGGTCAAAAGTCAAAAATTGCACCTTCTCGGTCAAAACCCTAATTTTGACCATTTTGCCCTTTTGATGATATGATCAAATTTCTTGAGGAATTGTGATCCAAACTTTATCATAATGTTGATATGGACCAAAAATTATGGAGTTTGACTGTAAATTGACCACAGTTGACTTTTTCCCCAATACAACTGATTTTAGGTCAACTGATCAATTGACTGAGCAAAAATGTGATCCAAGACTTGAAACTTGACATGAGCAATCTTGAGGATCCAAAATGATCCATGAAAGTCATATGGGGCATTAAAAGTCCAATTATCCTTGTACAAACCCAAACCCTAATTTGGGTCATCAGTGCTTGAGGAAGTGTCTTGAGCTTATCAAACCTTGTGCAATATGAATCAAAGGAGATCTTGTGAGAGATTACTTGAGAAATGAGAGGGAAAATTTTGGGGTACAACAGCTGCCCCTGTTCAATCTTCTTAAACCTGAAGAGTTAGATTGGTGGATCCGCCATTCGTGACTTGAAGGTGGAAGATGATTGAACACTAGAGTGCCCAAAAATTTGCACTCGAAGATGTATTGGGAAGGTGCTTATATATTCCATTTGGAGGAATGTTGGTAAACACTGGAAGAAGTATCAACAAAAATCATTGGTAAATTTATACTAAAACTCGATGTTTTACCTGTGGGAAAAAGGTTTAGCTAAATTCAAATGTATGCATGATGTTCATAAGATGAATAAGATCATGCTAAATGCATTTCGTATGTATATGCTATGATGTATGAATGTGAGATGCATATTTTGTTCGAAAAAATAAATCCCTGACTACTGCTGAGGAGTTCTAGGAAACTGAATCCCGGATTGTTGTTGGGGATAAAGAGTATACATATCTTCAAACTTTTGTTAAAAGAATGCTTCCGTTGGGGAATATCTCTTGAATGTTAGTTGTTATCTGGTCGAATCCAGGATTTACAACTTGCTGAGGATGAGGAAGTCAACTACTATCTGGTCATATCCAGGCTTTACGGTAACTTACTGGGGAAGAATAAATTATCTGTTATCTGGTTGGATTCCAGGCTTCATAGAAAATTTCTTGAAATTTGAACTGTTATCTGGTCGGGTCCAGGCTTCGTAGATTTTTGAGGTGGATGAAAATTAATTATTATCTGGTCGGGTCTAGGCTTCACAATAAACTTGTATGAAGGGATAAAGTTGAACTGATATCTGACCGGGTCCAGGCTTCACAGTAACTTGAAGTGGTAACTGTTATCTGGTCGGGTCCAGGCTTCATAGTGACTTGCTGGGGATTGGTTATTATCTGGTCGGATTCCAGGCTTTACAATGAATTTTTGAGGGAATAAAGTTAATTGTTATCTGGTCGGGTCCCAGGCTTCACAATAACTTGCTTGAAAAGATGAAGTTAAACTGATATCTGTTCGGGTCCAGGCTTCGTAGTAACTTGTTGGGATAAAGGAAAACTCTATTGGGGAAAAGAAGTTATACCCTGGTCTGGCTGAGTCCAGGTTCTTCAATATATCGAAGACTTAAACTTTTATCTGGCTGGGTCCAGGCTTCAAAGTATTTTGAGACGTTAACTATTATCTTGTCGGGCCCAGTCTTCATAGTAGCTGAAAGTTGTACTATTATCTGGTCGGATCCAGGCTCTATGGTATCTGAAAGGTTTTCACTATTATCTAGTCGGGTCCAGGCTTCATAATATTTGAGAAGTTGACTATTATCTGGTCGGTTCCGGGCTTCATAGCAGCTTGAAAATTGTACTATATCTGGTCGGGTCCAGGCTTCATAGTATCTTGTGGAGATAGTAAAGGCTTTATTGATGACTTTACTGGGGATTAGGGGTTGTGGCCCTCTGATTAGTAATAGTCTGAAAAGAAAACTCAAGCTGGAGAGGATAGACTCAGTCGGGGAAGACAGACTCAGCTTGGGGAGGATAGACTATGCCGGGGGAATTTTGTTATTCGTTGATTGTTGTATGTTGGGGAAATAAACCCTGTTGATGAATATTTGATGAACTGCTGACGAGGTGAGTTCTTCTTCTTGTAGGATCAACTTAGTTGGGGAGAAAACTGCCAAGAGATTGAGACTCTGGCTTGGAATCAACCTATGCAAAGAAACTTTGTGGGTAACTCTGTTGAGGATTGGTTTATTGTAGCCGTTCTTGTGGGGATAATGCTAATGAAATAACTCTGTGGGGATATTCCATATACATTAAAGAGATGCTTGCTGCTTAGCAGGACACATGTGCCAAATAGTTTTAATTATGTTCATATGCACATGTTCGTTCAATTTTAGTCATTGGACAACTTTGCACTCAAAACAAAAACAGACAGTTTGCACTTCAAAGTATGTTTGTATTGATATTTTGCCCATGAGTAGGCGTTTTTGTACAAAGAGATGGAGATCCTAGTAAAAGGAAATCGTCTAAAGGAAAACAAAGTTTGAAAACAAAAACAAATAGCCATGTGGAAATGATCTTATTGTATTCCAACTCTACTATTTTCCCAATGTCTTTGAATGCCCCTTGTCGTTGACAGAAGTTAATCGGATTGATCTTGGACCGTTTGAACTTGGACCTTGGTAATAAAGTTGATTGTGGTGATTCCATGGAACATAGTCATACACTTTCAATCCTTAAATTTTGCTTGGACCTCCCTTTTGGGTTTTCATCCCACCAGGATACCCATTTTTGCCCAAGTCGCCCTTTCGGGTTTTCAACTTGTCGGGTGTACAATCTTTTGTATATATCCCTAATTTTTTCCCAAACCTTTTGGTTTTCCGGGATGCCCTTATCTTGGCTAGGTGTGTCAACCTAGCGGGTCTCTTATCCGTAGTATTTTTTAACTATGTCTGCGTTCACAGGATGCGAGAAATCTTCACCATCCATGGTAGTCAACATTATGGCACCGTCAGAGAACACTCTCTTGACAACAAATGGCCCTTCGTAGGTGGGATTCCATTTTCCCCTGGGGTCGCCTTGTGGCATAATAATGCGCTTTATCACCAAGTCACCAGCTTGATATACTTGAGGCTTGATCTTTTTGTTGAAAGCCTTGATCACGCGTTTTTGGTACATCTGACTGTGACAAACAGCAGCCAGTCGCTTCTCATCGATCAAGTTCAACTGATCCAATCTCGTATGAATCCACTCGTCTTCGCCTAAGCCCGCCTCATTCATAATCCTTAGTGAGGGAATCTGAACTTCCACTGGCAAAACAGCTTCCATGCCATAGACTAAAGAAATGGGAGTTTCCCCAATTGATGTCTGAGCTGAAGTACGGTAGCCATGGACAGCAAACAGTAACATCTCATACCAATCCTTGTAGGTTACTACCATCTTCTGCACAATCTTCTTAATGTTTTTATTGGTCGCTTCGATTGCGCCATTCATTTTAGGTCTATAAGGAGAAGGATTGTGATGCTTGATTTTGAACTGAGTGCAAAGCTCGATAATCATAGCATTGTTGAGGTTAGTCCCATTGTCAGTGATGATCCTTTCGGGGATACCATATCGGCAGATGAGGTTATGTTTGATGAATATGGGTACCATGTTCTTTGTGACTGAGGCAAATGAAACGGCTTCGACCCATTTGGTGAAATAGTCGACAGAAACAAGAATGAAGCGATGTCCATTGGAAGCAGTGGGATTGATCTCTCTAATCATGTCAATGCCCCACATTGCAAATGGCCACGGAGCGGTCATGACGTTTAGAGGGATATGAGGCACATGGACCTTGTCAGCATAAATTTGGCATTTATGGCAAGTCCTATAGTGTTGATGGCAATCAGTCTCCATCGTTGACTAATAGTAGCCAACTCTCAGAATCTTCTTGGCCATGGTATGTCCGCTTGAGTGAGTTCCAAAGATACCATCGTGCATGTCTTCCATAATCTCCTCTACGTCATTCTTGTCCACACATCGGAGTAGAGTAGAATCATGGTTGCGCTTGTACAATATTCCGTTATTTAGGAAGAATTTGGATGAAAATCTTTGTAAGAATTTTCTGTCATTGATGGATGCCCCTTCAGGGTACTCTTGTGCTTCAAGATATCTCTTCACCTCATGGTACCATGGCTTTTCTATATCAGTGGCAAGCTCACAGCAGTGTGCAGGCTCATCAAACCTTTTGATTGTAATCATAAGGGCTTCGTTGTCCCATCTGACTTTGAACATAGAAGAGATGGTGGCCAAGGCGTCAGCTAACTGATTTTCTTCCTTAGGGAAGTCTTCAAAGGTGATCTCTTCGAAGTAAGGAATCAGAGATATCACAAGCTCCTTGCATGGGATGATATTAGGGTTCTTAGTGTCCCAATCTCCTTTTACTTGGATAATCACTAGAGCGGAATCCCCAAACACATTCAAATACTTGATCCTCAAATCAATAGCAGCCTTCAGACCCAAAATACACGCTTCGTACTCAGCCATATTGTTCGTACAATCAAAGCATAGTATGGCAGTGAAAGGAGTGTGAAACCTTCAGGGGAGATGATCACGGCACCAATTATGTTACCCAAGGTGTTGGAAGCCCCATCGAAGACCATAGTCTACCGGGATCCTTGTTCAGGTCCATCATACGGTCCAGGTTTCGCACAGTCAGTCACTAGCATGATGTTCTCATCTGGGAAGTCAAAGTTCATAGACTGATAATCATTAACAGCTTGATGGGCCAAATGATCTGCTAGTACACTTTCTTTGATGGCCTTTTGCATTGTGTATTGAATGTCGTACTCAGTCAAGATCATTTTCCATCTGGCTATCTGTCCGGAAAGGGAAGGTTTCTCGAAGATGTACTTGATTGGGTCCATCTTAGAAATCAATAAAGTGGTATGAGTCAACATATACTGTCTTAGCCAGCGAGCAGACCATGCCAGAGTGCAGCAAGTTTTCTCGAGTAGTGAATATCTGGTTCACAGTCGGTAAACTTTTTGCTCAGGTAATAAATAGCATGCTCTTTTTGGCCAGACTCGTCATGTTAGCCCAAAACACACCCCATAGAATTCTCTAGTATTGTCAAATACATGATCAAGGGTCTTCCTTCAACTGGAGGCATGAGAATAGAAGGTTCTTGCAGATACTCTTTGATTTTGTCGAAGGCAACTTGGCGTTCATCATTCCATCTGACTACTTGATCTTTCTCCAAGAATCCTCTAACTTCCTTTTCAGAGTGGGGGACTGGCATTTCTTGGATGGCCTTTACCTTGCCAGGATCGACTTCGATAACTTTACTGCTAACGACAAAACCTAGAAGCTTTCCAGATCGTACTCTGAATGTGCACTTGTTAGGGTTTAACCTTAACTTGTACTTTTTCAACCTTTCGAATAGCTTGTACAGGTGATCAAGATGTTCTTCCTCGGTTTATGATCTTGCAATCATATCATCCACATATACCTCTATGTCATGATGAATCATGTCATGAAACAAAGCTACCATAACTCTTCGATATGTTGCCCATGCATTCTTCAACCCGAATGGCATGACCTTGTAGCAAAAGGTGCCCTATTGCGTAACTAAAGTGGTCTTCTCCATGTCTTCGGGAGCCATCCTAATTTAATTATAGCTGGAGAAACCATCCATGAAAGAGAAGACTTTATGTTGATCAATGTTATCAACCAAGACACCAATACGAGGTAGAGAGAAGTCATCCTTGGGGCTTTCCCTATTCAGATCCCTATAGTCTACGCACATGCGAACTTTTCCATTTTTCTTTGGAACGGACACCACATTGGCAAACCATTGGGGATAAGATGTTACAGCTAGGAATCATGCATCAAATTGTTTCATTACTTCAGCTTTTATCTTTTCAGACATGTCAGGCCTCATGCGACGAACCTTTTGTTTGACAGGAGGACAATCTTCCTTTGTTGGCAGACGATGAACTACAATTTCGGTATCCAACCCTGGCATATCTTCATACAACCAAGCAAACACTTCCACATAGTCATGCAACATTTGAACCAACTTGCTCTTGACACTTCTTTCCAGGTTAGCGCTGATGTTAACCTCTTTCTTGTCTGTCTCGGAACCTAAATTGATGACTTCAACTGACTCTTCGTGCGGCTGAATAGCTTTTTCCTCTTGTAATAAAAGTCTGGCTAGTTCTCCCGGTATTTCACAATCTTCCTCGCCTTCGTCTTCGGCTTGGTTAATTGGATATTCGAAATCATAGTCGGCAATAGTAGATTCATTGGCAATGAGATCCATAGTGGATGAAGACCTGCAAGAGTGTGTGTGTGTGCATGTAAGATACATGGCTATTTTGACAAATGTGTTTGAAGAGAAAGAAAGACAATGAACACAAATATTTGAATGCAAAAGAGTCCAATAATTTGTATTGAATGATCATATGATAAGATGAACATAAATAAAACCCATAACAAATGGACCAAAGTGCCCCGGGCCAGGCACATGGCTTAAAAGTCATTGTTTAATATTACAGACAAAATGTTCTTGAATTAATAAAAAGCAATAAACGAGTGATTACTCCTCAATGAAGGATATGGGAACGAAGTCCTTTGCATGCCAATTGTTGAGTTTCGTTGTAGTAGGATACACCTAATCTTCAAATGCACACTCATCATCAGAATCACCTACAACGTTGACTTCGTGGCTTCCAATACGGAGAGGGGGCTTCCCTGCACGAGCGCGCCTCACTTCCTTCTGAGCCTTGATGGTGAAACCCAAACCAAATTTGTCCACTTTTAATGGGATATAGAGGAGTTACCCCCAAGTATCACTTGAATTGTAGCACGAGTATCTTTGAATGAAACCATCTTCGGCGCGACCTTAACAGCTTTGGACACATCAAAGGAACATTTGGTAGCAACAACCATTGGTGGCACAACTTCAAAATCTTGACATGAGGTCTCTATAAATTCTCCATCCATCTCCATATATTTGAAAGAGTTGAGGTGGCTTACCATGAACTCCTCCTCCCCACAGACAATGACAATTCTTCCTTTGAACAGATACTTGAGCTTTTGATGAAAAGTTGAGGTTAATGCCCCAGCTTTATGGATCCAAGGGCGACCCAAAAAACAGGAATAGGTAGGACGGATATCCATGATGTAGAAGGTAGATTTGAAAATTTGTGAGCCCACCTTGATTGGAATATCTACCTCTCCATGAACTGTCCTTTTTGATCCATCGAAGGCCCTCACAATAATATCACTGGGTTTCAGAACTAAACATTCACAGTCTAAACGGTCTAACGCCCCCTTAGGTAGCACATTTGAAGAAGAACTAGTGTCAACTAGAACATGTGCTATGGTGGTCCCCTTACACTCGACGGAAACATGTAGAGCTTTATTATGGTTCTTCCCAAACGGTGTTAGATCAACATCAGAGAATCCCAAACCATTATTCGGTGTCAAGCTTGCCGCATAATTCTCAAACTGGTCAGTTGTGGTCTCATGAGGGACATGAGCCTTCTTTAATAATTTGATTAACGCCCGAGCATGAGCATCGGAATAGAGTAGCAAAGACAACATAGAAATCTTGGAAGGGGTTTTCCCCAACTGCTCCACGATCTTGAAGTCGCTTCTTTTTATAATTTTTAAGATCTCATCCATTTCATGAGTGGAAGGTTCTCCATCATCAATGTCCTTTGTGGGTACTTTCGTCTCAAAAGTCTCAACTACCTTCTCCTTTCCCCTTGTATCAGTACTTGGCTTAACAGTAGTGATGCGGATAGGTGCCTTTGTAACAACTGGTGGTGAGATGTTGGGTGAAAAGATTCTCCCAGTTCTAGTCACTTCGCTAGATCCAGTTATGTTACCAATATCATCAGCTTTGTTTTCTTCAATCCAAGCGTCTTGTTTTATCCCATGGTAAAACACCTCAGCACCATAGTTCCATGGCACTGCTTTGTTAGAAGAGTGGGGAATTGGTCCAAGATTGGTAATTATTAGGGGAGAAACAGTTGGTTCATTTGAAATCCTGATAGGACCCTTGGAGGAGATCCTAAGAGGCTTGTTTGAGATGGTTATAATGGAGAGATCTTCACATTTATTAGTCAAACTTTTGGCAGACGGATTCTTCTCAAATAGGATCTCATGGTTGTTCATCAAGCGTTGAATGCCTTCCTTCAGCCCTTCTCATCCATTGAGTTGTTTGGCACATCAAACGTAGTCCTTCACAAAGCCAGGGAAGATCTCGGCCTTCAACAGATTATTTTTGATGATTTTCAATGGAGTAGTCAAGTCTTTGACAGAGGAAACAAAAATTGTATCTTCAACAACATTGACACGTTGCCATGATTTGGAATAGGCGCGGTGATTACATTCGGAGTTGGAGGAGGATCAAATTCAATGGTCTTGTTATCGATCAAGTCCTGAATTTTATTCTTCAGTGCCCAACATTGGTCAGTCTCATGCCCGGGACTACTTGAGTGATATGCACATTTGGCGTTTGGATTGTACTTTGGTGAAGAGGTATCTGGATTGGCCGGAGGATCGTGCAATGTCACCAATTTAACCTTTAGTAAGTGTTGTAAGGCTTGGGATAGTGACATGCCTATCCTCGTGAATTGTCTTCTCGGAGTTTCAAATCGTTGATGATTGGCAGATGGTCTTTGAGTAGGAGTTGGATTGGAAATTCATACCTCGTTTACTGACTGGAGGTCATCCTTCTTGGTACGGGCCCTTTCCCCATACGCATCATTGATTTCTTTCTTCACGGTAAAATGTTTCTTTATAGGATTGGAGGTGGAGGAAGATGCCATGGGAATCTTCCCGCTTTTGATGCCGCTTTCAACTCTCTCACCGGTTAAGATCAGCTCGGTGAAAATGGAAGAAGAACACCCAACCAATAAGTTAAAGAACGGACCAGATAAAGTTCCCATAAACATGTCAATGTGCTCCCTATCAGCCAAAGGTGGTTGAACCCTACTAGCAAGGTCTCTCCACTTTTGTGAATATTCTTTGAATCCTTCATTCTTCCCCATTGTCATGTCTTGCAACTGAACTCTTATCGGCGTTAAGTCGGCATTATACTGGTACTGGTGGTAGAAAGCGGTGGTTAAGTCTTTCCATGTATTGATACAGGAACTATCCAAATGGTAAAACCACTCTAGTTGCGTTCCGGCCAACCTTTCTTAAAAAAAGTGAACCCAAAGTTTCTTATCAGCTGTGTGCGGCTGTATCTTGCGCACATAAGATTTCAGGTGAAGTTTTGGACAGGAAACCCCATCGTATTTTTAAAAGATTGGTATTTTGAATTTGTGGGGAATGACAACCCCACATATCAAACCCAAATCATCAAAATACAAACCGGGGACGACTTGGATCTCAACGGCCTTCAATCTGTCTTCTCAGATGAGTCTTCCACTACCGGGATCTGACGGACCGACTCTTTGAACCTTCTACCCATGTTGACCAGGGCTTTCCTCTTTGGCTTCTTCTTGGCTGCCAACAATGCCATCATATCTTGTTGCCCCTTGTCTAGGTCCAGTAGAGTCTCTTGGAACTGAGAGTTTTGTACTTGAAGGTCCTTCACTATTTTCTCTAGATCCATCTTGCTGAAATAAACAGCAGAAAGATAAGGAAACCTATTGAGTGAAAACCTGTTATGTTATGATGCATGGAAAATGTATATGCAAATGATTTCAAGGATTTATGAAATTTAAATTTGTATAGACAAAGAATGAACAAACGTCAAATTTCATTAGTTAGTTTAAAATGACTACAACATGCATCTTGGGCTTACAAAATAAATCTCTAAGATAGAAAAACCGAGTGCATCATCTTCGGTGCAATGTAGGCGTTCACGCTTTGCTCTTCATGTAGCTGCTTTGTAAGTTCCAAGACTCTCTTACCACTAGCATAAAATTGAGCTTCGAAGGTATCTCGTTCTTCCTTTAGATAAATCCAACCCTTTTGCAAGTCTTCAAGAGAAGTAGGCATGTTGGGATGGAGGACAGTGTACGGGACATCTCCTTCAACCACAGGTTCCATGATAATTGGTAAGATGGAGGGATAAGGCATCACAAGTTTATGAGCACGAACTCATACCCACCTAAGATAAGGTTCAAGTGGAATAGAATTCTTGTGTTCCAGCATCTTACTATCCACTTTGCTCATCATCCTCCATGCTCGTATAAACCTCTGACGATAGCTTTGATCGTTGCTTTCATAGTCAAAAACCACTCCTTGGATGAGCATATCATGCAGACTATCTCTTTGGGCATACCCAAACTGTCGTAAGGCTAAACAAGGGTTATAAGTGATACCTCCCCTAATTCCAAGAAAAGGGACATTAGGGAATTCCCCGCAACGGTTTATGATAGTAATGTTCTCTAAGGATCGAGAACACCAATGGATATCTGAATGTTTGAGCGTCATCAACTTATGGGACCACCTCAAACCTTGCTCGTTCTTCAACACAGAGCGGGAAAGATGAGAAATAAACCATCTAGCCAAGAGAGGATTGTAACACATCAGTGCCCCTCTCTTCCTCATAGTGCGAGTGTGAAAAGAATATAGGATATCTCCCAACAAAGTAGGCACCGGATTGTGAGACATGAAGATTTTGACAGCATTTACATTTATGAGTTGGTCAGGGTTTGGAAACAAAATCATCCCATAGATGATAAGGGCCAAGATTTCTTCAAAAGCTTGTAAGTCCAAAGAGTTCCAACAATCTTGAGCTTTCTCAAACAAGAACTTGGCTAAGAAACCTTTGACACTACTCCTTGTTTTCCAATTAGTCATGACATCAGATTGTTGCAAGTGTAATGCTCGGGCAATCTCTTCAGGTCTTGGATCTCTTTCCATACCGTTGAAAGGTAGTTTATTAAGGATAGGAATCCTCAAGAGTTGAGAGAATTCTTCCATAGTAGGTACAAGCTGATAATCGCGAAAGGTGAAGCAATGATGTAAAGGATCAAAGAATTGGAACAGTACCTTCATCATATCTTCATTTGAGCTAGAGGTAACCAAGTTTAGGAGGCAACCATGTATTTTGGTGAATGAAGAATTCTCAGGGACCCTTGATGCTAACTCTTTTAGTTGAGAAGGAATTCTTACGAGATTGACTTGAATGGTTTTATTACGAATAGAAGCCATGTCCTACAAAAGAGAACAAAGATAAATCCCAATAATCCTTGAAATGGTTAGTGAGAGTGCTTATGATGTTTTGATGTTTATGATGATATGGACAAGTAAGCATATACAAATAAAGAAAACAAGTCCTTAGGTTTAGGCTTGCATGGAGTCTCATAGGTAAGTATCCTCTTGAAGTTTAGTTGGCTTAAACCTGTCCTAGAAATAGTAACCGGGTTTTAAGGGATCTCAATATCACTGATCTTTCTTGTTGGGCATTGTTTCAGCGCGAGCCTCTTTAACGGCGACCGAAATATCCCGAGAAGTCTGATCTCAATGAGTGTAGTATCGAGTATCAACCAACTTCAGACTGCACCAAAGCCGGTTATCTCACTACTTCCTAATGGCCAATTTGGTCAAGTAAAGGTTCTAAAGTCAGTTAGTGCTTCATGACACCACACAGCAGCCCCGTGTTCTCCTTGAATATTCAAGGGCTACCGGTACCCAAAAATGTGTCACACTAATGTAGCTATTCCTTAGACCATGTCGGTATACCCCGCATTGTTTCCACAACGTATTGCTACTTACCTATAAGGTATCCTAAATTCGGGTAGAGGATTTAAAACAAGCCCAAACAAGGAACCAAAATGTAAAGCACGCAAGTCAAACAATAAAAGAAAGTAAAGGTGATCTAGCCCTAAGTTAACCCCACTTTTAAGTTTTTCCACAGCAGAGTCGCCAATTCTATGATACGGTGGGAGAACTAACTTGGGATGTTTTGCTTTTGATCGCAAATGTTGCGGTTAGCAAGAGTCGTCACAGACTTTTCTTTTATCCAAAAGGAATGACTGAAAAGAACAGGAAAGACCTTTGAGATTATTTCTTGAGTTCGGGGGGTAGATTATGAAAAGGGAAGGTGTTACCACCTTTTTCATCCATAGTTATCTATGGGCTCTTATTTGCTTGCTAGATCACTTGCTTTTGTTTGAAAATGTGCTTTGTTTGGAAAATATGCATTGTGGTGATTTTGAATGTATTTTGAAAAGGCGCCTACGTTTAGGCAAACTTTATAATGATTCTCATTCGTAAGAATGATACAAAGTGTTGGGCTTTTGAAAATATTTTATGTTTTAAAAGTGTTTTTTAAAAGAGTTTGGTTTTTGTTTTGAAAATAAGCAAGGGTGTTTCATTTGAAAGTGAGCAAGCAACTAGGAATAATCTACCTACTCAAAAGTCTTTTGTTTCTTTCTTCCTTCGTTTGATATTGCTATCTTACCATTGATTTGGTAAGAAGCCTTATCTTTGAATGTAAAGGGACGGGCGTGGGTCATTGTATAGTCATGATAGCAACGTTGTGAGATATCTTAGCATTTTTCTCTTGAGGGACTAAGATCATTTGAAAGGCAACATTGATAGCGTCATTGAGGGATTATGATCTTGCATTTTTGATTTGTTTTTGCTAAGACATCCCACATGCATAACATGACTATTTTTATAAGGCAACAAGTGGAATTACCCTAAGGATGCAAGTGTGCAAGTGTGTTTGATTTACATGCATTGTTTATCTGGAATTAGGGTTTACTAATTGTTGATTTTAGTCTTGCCATACAAACCCTAATTACTAACATTTATATGAAAGCTATAAATTGCGGAAAGTAAAATTACTACGCTATTACATCATTAGGGGAGGGGGTATACAAATTTACAAATTGGGATTTTCAAGAAAATTAAACCTAATTATCTATTATAACCATATTAAATAATGTACAAGAATTGAAAAGAAAGTAATACAAGAATGTAAATGGAAAAAGAAATTATTTTTTTGTTTGGTTATTTTGAGGAAGGGTTTAATTTTGACCTAATTAAGAAAATGATTAAAATTAAATAAATTTAAACCTAAACTAATTAAGAATAGAATTTAAGTTAGAAAACATTTTTATGGTTTTTTATGAAAAGGTTTTAAGTTAATAAAAATAATATGGTAATTAATTAATTAAAAGAGACCTAAGTTCTAAATTAATTTTAAATAAAATAAAAGAAAATAATTAAACCTAAATCTAATTATTAATTTATTAAAAAAGAAATTAATTTGTTAAGAAAACGTTTTTATCTTTATAAAGAAAAATTAAATAAATAAGTATTAAAATAATAAATAAAAATATTTTTTGAATTTTTTATTAATAAAAATAATAATAATAATAGTAATAAAAAATAATAAAGAACAATGAAATAAAATAAAATAAGAAAAAGAAAATAAAATGAATTAAAAATATAAAAAAAAAAGGAAATTTGGGTCAATATGCAAAAGTAAGCAGGGGGTGAAAATGGAGAAAATTTGTTAGGCCCAGCCAAGGAGGCCCAAGCGCTGCTTGGTCCAAACAAAAAAAATGAAAGAAATATAAAAAGGGGTAAAAGGTCTCGCTGGGGCTCGAACTCAGGACATCCTTAATACGCGCACACTTCTTGTGGCACTAGGGTGACCTGTTTCATCCGTCAGTTATACAACAATCAATAAACTTAAAATAAACTAAGTCCATGTTATAACATCATCTTCAACCTCCAGCCTGAACATCTGCAACTTCATCATTTCTCATCCATTTACAAAAATGTAAACATCAAACTTGTTCCAAATTCCACATTGATTCTAGAAATGTAAACTACTAAAACTATAAATCAAAGATGAGCATGAATTTTGAATGGTACCAAATTCTGACCTAACTTTTTCAGAAAGTTCAAACTTAAAATTCTCACTACTCAAGCAATACAAATGAAATCTTTGGACATGTACAGTTTTAGGGTAATGGTATCTACATTTTATCTTCACAAATGCAAGCTTAACAATGCCTAAATGAAAAGATAGAAGTTCAGAAAAGATACCTCAAAACTGGAAATCATGAAATGCAAATGAGCTTGATTTAAGGTGCTGCAATGATTAGGTTATCTTCCTTAATTTCCCAGGAAGCTAATGCAATGATTAGCTTAAGCAATGGATGGCTGGAATGGCCTGGAGAAGTTAACTTGCAATGCTCTGTTTTTGTGTTTGGAGGATGATGAAGATGGAGTTACAGTCGTGGAACATGGATGGGGATGGACTATATTTGATGTGTAGGATCTTTGTGATTGATTAGGAAGGAAAACGCACGAGGGAATTGTGAGTTGCAAGTTCAAAGTCAGAATTTGTGCATCAATGAAGTTTCTTGGATAATTTCTGGCTTGAAAATGTTTTAGAGAGTTTCAGGGTGCTTAAACTCGTGTGTTAACTTTCAAATAGGGCCTATATTTATAAGCAACAAGTTTGGATGCTTGGAGAAGTCGGAAATCAAGAATCACATGTTTGTGGCTTTTTGCTTGATTTTGAAGAAAGCTTGAGAAATGTGGTTCCAATGCACAAGTACCTAGCTCATATGGTGGCTTAGAAGCTTTAAACATGTTGCTTCTGAGCATACATGTTATGTGTGTTCATAACAACAAGTTAGAGGCTCAAGAAGAGTGGACTTTATGCATAAAGCCAATTTTCCAAAATAGCAATGTTGCCTTTCTTTCTAAAATGGTATTAAGCATGGGCAATGCATTGAATGCTTGGATTAAAGCTTCTAACAGTTGTGCAAACATTTAATTATGGAGTGAAAAGCAAGTAAGAAGCCTGAAAATTCATGTTTGTACAACATGCTTGAAGATTTGATCAAGTGTTCATCACAAAATTGACTTATAATATAAGAATGAAACCCTAACTTCATGGCTTCGATTCTTTTAGCTCAAATATGATCTTAATGAGTTATTAGACATTTTGTAAAGCTTGTAACATCCTCTACAACCTTAATGTTGGACATTTTTGAAAAATCAAATTGGAACTAGTTGAAAAATTGCCATGAAGTTAGGTCAAAATCCTGCCTAAACTAGGGCAAAATTTCACTAAGTCCTCAAGTTTCATGAACATGTCTTCTCAAAATCATAACTTGAAATCTAAGAATTTCTATGAAAATTTATTCCCTACAATGTTTTAGTTCTCATTGAGATCTACAACTTTCATGTTGAAAGTTTCGTTTGAATCATCTTGCATCATGGTGAAAATTTGGCTCAAAGTTATGAAAAAAACATGAATTTTCAACACTTAGAAAAATTCTAAGTCTTGGAAATTTTGACTTTTCAAAATGAAATCTTGACTTTTTGATTTCTTGATGAACAAGTTTCATATTTTGACATGTTTTGATGAATTGTAATATTTAAAACTTGATTTTGATCAAAAAGTCAAAGTTTGACTTTTCATTTGTATAGTTGACTTTTCATCAATTGACTGAAAATCAACTATCAATCAATTGATCTTGAGAAATGTTTTGAGCCATGCCATTAGGTCAAAATGAATTTTTTGAATCCTTGAGATCATGTCTTAAACCAATAAGTCATTGATTACGTCAAAAGTAAAAAATTGCACCTTCTCAGTCAAAACCCTAATTTTGACCATTTTGCCCTTTTGATGATCTGATCAAATTTCTTGAGGAATTGTGATCCAAACTTGATAAAATGACATATATGAGTTCATAATGTTGATATGGACTAAAAATTATGAATTTTGACTGTAAATTGACCACGGTTGACTTTTCCCCAATATAGTTGATTTTAGGTCAACTGATCAATTGGCTAAGCAAAAATGTGATCCAAGACTTGAAACTTGACATGAGAAATCTTGAGGGTCCAAAATGATCCATGAAATTCATATGGGGCATTAAAAGTCCAATTATTCATGTACAAAGCCAAACCCTAATTTGAGTCATCAGTGTTTGAGGAAGTGTCTTGAGTTGATCAAACCTTGTGCAGTCTTGAATCAAAAGAGATCTTGTGAGAGATTACTTGAGAAATGAGAGGGAAAATTTTGGGGTACAACACCTAGTTACTAGAAGTTAATGTATATTGCAGAATATTAAAGTGCAGGAATTTAAATCTAATGCTATTACAATGCTTTGGGGAGGGGATTTACATATCTAAAAATGAGGAGGTAAAGCAATAAATATCCTAGTTTTAATCTATTACATCTAGTGAGCAAGTGCATTAATAATAAAAATGCGAAATTAAATAAACGCGTGTGAAATTAAAAATAACGTCTAGAAATATCCTAAGAAGTAAAAATCTTTTGTTTTGTTTTTTTTTATGTATAAATGAAAATCAAGTCTAAGTTTATTTAATTTTTAATTTAAGGAAAGGGTTAAAATACTTAATTAATTTATTTACAAATTAATTTGAT
Organism: Vicia faba; assembly: GCA_948472305.1. Classification (NCBI taxonomy): domain Eukaryota; kingdom Viridiplantae; phylum Streptophyta; class Magnoliopsida; order Fabales; family Fabaceae; genus Vicia; species Vicia faba. The sequence goes on from OX451737.1 coordinate 1,517,295,000, forward strand.
TAATAAAAAATGTCCTAATGTTTTTTGTGATTTCTTATTTAAGATTAATTTAAATAAAAAAAGATCAATGAAGAAATAGCTAAAAGAACAAAAAATAAAATATGAAGGAGTGAGGGGATCCTTCGATCCAGGGAGGCTCAATGCTTCGATTCAGAGGAAAAAGTTGCCTCCGATCCAGAGAAAGATGGATTTCGATCCATAGGAAAAAGGGTAGCCTTCGATCAAGGAGGGATGTTTGTCCTTCGATCCGGGGGTGGATGTTGTGAGGGGACTGAATCTACAAAGGTATGTTAGCCAAAAAGAAAAGCATGACTTGGGTGCCAAGCCCAGGTCCTTCGATTCTATACACCCTGGCCTCATTTATGTTGGATCTGCAACAAGCGTTAGAAGCAAAACAAAGGCAGACTTGGGATCGAACCCAGGTCTTTAGTCTTGAACAACAAATCGAATGAGATTACAAATGTTGATGTGTCATGCAAATGTAGAGATTTATCTTTTTTTACCAATTCTTACCAATGGTTGATGGATGAATATGTGATGATGAGTGTGGGTATCCTTGTTTGATGATTGCTTTGATTTGGCTTCTAGACGTGGATACCCTTTTTTAAGGGCTGGTTTGATTTGGATCACTTATGAGATTTTTGATAACTATGGTGGGTTTATGGGCAGCGTATCTCCAATGTGTGTGTACAACTTTTTGGCTTGCAAGCATGATGCTTATATAGAGTAGGAGGGATGGGACAAGAAGACAAAAGTTTAACTGCCATAAACAAACGTTTTCAAGGCCATGAGTGAAGTTTTGTAACTGTGGCCAAAGACATGGGATCTTGTCTTCTTTTTTAAATTTGAATAAATGTGGACAATTTTGGCTTTCGAATAGCCCCAGTCTCTATCCTTAAATTGGACCTCCCATGCACCCTTCGAATGGGCCTTTTGTGTAGCCTTCGACTGGGCTTAAGTTGCCTCTTTCGACTGGGTCTTTAGATGGTCCTTCTGGAGTACCCTTTGAATGGGCCTTTGGTGTGTCCTTCGCATGGCTATTTTGAATGGACTTTCTATGTATGCTTTGGCCCTCTTTGAATGGGCTACCAAAATGTGTCCTTCGAATTACTATCACGCTTGTTGAAGTGTGTACAATTTGTTTAAACTGGGGCCACTGCCTAGGTGAAGCTGGCACAAAGGTAGCCAGTGCCTTGTGGGTCGAAGGCAACTTTGAAGGAGTTTTGGCCTTGTGCTGAAGACAAACTGAAGAGAGATCCGTGTGCTAGTGACACGCTGAGGGGTCTTTTGCCCAGTGGGAGATTTGTGAATCGAAGGCCAATTTGGAGAAATTCTTGCTTTTGTATGCTGAAGGCACGCCCAGAGGGATAGTTTGCCTATTAGAAGCAGGAAACAAGCTTGCTCCAAGGAAAAAAATGCCCAATCTAAGCAGGGACCCAGATTGCTTGTAGGTAGCCATTGCATTTGTGAGTCAGGACAACATGCAAAAATAATGGTGCAATCAAGGGAGCAATGACAAGAAGCCTTTCCCCTTTGGATTGAAGGAGGTTGTTTTAAAGGGAAAACATTCCCAGTCAAAGCTGGTGTGCAGCAAACCAACAGAAGGCCTAGGCTTCAATCTAAGCTTAGAAATTTGAGGCAAGCTTGGAGGAGGTTAGGTGCTCGATCGAAGCCTGTCCAAATACCAAATTGAAAGGCCTTTTAATATTCCAATCGAAATACTTTGCTAAGATGCCAATCGAAATACCTAGCTAAGATGCCAAACGAAGACTCCTTGTTTGTCTTCAAAAAAATTTATTTCTTCCTTTAATCAAATGCTTGTGACCACCCATATAAGAAAAAATCTTGGAAAACATGAGAGGGAAAATTTTGGGGTACAACACTACTAAATACGTTATGTAATACTTTTTTCTCATTAAGTATATTTTACAATTATTGTAGGAGAAGAGAAAGATTACTTTAATAGTGATTCTATAGATAAATCGGATGCTACTAGCTTTGATGCATATGATCATGTCACACCTGAGTTCCTAAATGATATTAAAACTTCTGGATTTCCTAATCATTCAAAAAAGTTAAAAGTTGGGGCGACTATAATGCTTATGTGCAACCTGGATCAATCTGAAGGCTTGTGCAATAGTACACGACTAACTGTCACGAGGCTTGCTAATCATGTCATTGAAGCAAAGATCCTCTCTGAGAAAAATTTGGTAACATCATTTATATTCCTAGAATGTCTTTGTCTCCCTCACAATCCCCATGGCCATTTAAATTAGTGAGACACCAATTTCCAATGATTGTTTTGTTTGCCATGACAATTAATAAAACACAAGGGAAATATCTAGGCTATGTTGGTTTATATTTACCAAAAGAAGTTTTTAGTCATGGTCAATTGTATGTTTCTATCACTAGAGTTAAATCCAAAAAGGGTCTTAGAATTCTTAATCATGAAAAAGATAAACAAGCTATGAGTACTACCACTAATGTCATTTTCAAGGAAGTTTTCCACCATATTTAATAGGTTTTTTTATCTATACTTTATCATAGCATGCAAAATATCTATTGCATTTGTGTACATCATAACAAACCTTTATATTTACCTTTCATTTTGAGATCCAACCTTTCACTATATTTTGAATATTGATGATACAACTCTACAATTTCATAATCCTTTATAACCCATATTGTATTTTATTTCTTCTTTTACTACTATCTTAGTGTTATGAAATTAACACTCATTCTTGTGTTATGACATTAACACATTGTCTGTTGTCATTTTTTAAGACATGATTATTATTTAAATATTCTACGTTAGTTCTTTTTTTTTAATTCTATATTTCTACTATCTAAGTGTTAGGACATTAACATTCATTGATGTGGTTTGACATTAAAAAATCTTTTCTTGTCTTTTTTTTAATGCTTATTCTTTTAAGATTATACAATACTAATAATTGTCAGTTCTATATTTTCATGGTTGGCTAAATTTTGGCTAGGCATGGTTCTAAATATGGTTTTATGTTGTTGTTGAATAAGATGTTGCAGCATCTTTATCAACTGTCATAATAATTTTACTGTTGTGCATTTTCAGTCAGACGTCGAAAGCAGATGTTATTACATTTTGATCTGATTCTTCAATACAGCAGTCACTAATGTTTTAAATCTTGTCAGATTTGATTTGATTCTAGAATATTTTTATTAAAAGTGTTTCAGTTAATTTTGCATGTCAAGAAGATTTTATCTAGAACAAGGTTTTATATCTCCAACTGTGCATTAGTTACTAAATTGGATCCTTGAGACAATTTAGGAAACTTTGTATTGGTTGTTCCAATATTTAAGGAATTTTACTGCACAACAGATACAACTCTCAACTTGTGGATCAAGAAACTTTTGGACTTAGAATATTGAATTCCATAGATTGAAGAAGTATATTTAAAGAGAAAACCTAAACCTAAAGTGCCAACTTTTAATCTTTCAACAATTATAAAATTAGGGGAAGAAAATAGTCTTAGGTTTTGAGAGTCTCTTGTGTATTGTGTAGGTGTTTGTCACCCTTGTATCTTTCGATACATGTGGTAGACTTATTGTTATCCTCAGAGGTTTGAAGCAAGGGTGAGTATTATTCTTGGAGGAATCTTTTAAGAACTCTCTAAGTATTGTTCCTAGTTAAGAGTCTTGACTAAGTATTGTAATGGAAGAATGATCTTCTTATTGAGTTATACTCATTGCAGTTACTGTGATTGAGACTGTTAGATACCATTGAAGTGATTAGAAGTGGGATTGCGATTCTAATATCTAGGGAGGACCTAGGTAGAAGTAGCATTGGGTAGATATTAGGCGAGAAGTTGTAAACTATGGAGTTTTACTTTGAAATAATATTGCTGATAGTGGACTTCCTTCCTGACTTGATATCCCCCAGAGTAGGTGATGTTGCACCAAACTGGGTTAACATATCATGGTGTTATTTATCATTATGCAGTTTAAGTTTCTGTATGTGTTTAACTTGATGAATCTGTTTAGGATGTCCGATCAGATGTTGTAACATCTTTCTTAACATTGTTCTGATGTTGGAATTTCAGTATCTCTGTATGTGGCCTGTACTAAAAGAATTTCAATTGGTACCAGAGCATACACCCTGGCCATTGGGTGAGCTTCAGGGGGTAATTTTTCCAGTACTATTGTTCCTTGTGGAAGAATGGAATGATTTTGTTCTTGTTATCAATTGACAACAGATTTTGAAGAATTATCAATATAGGAGATTCCTCGTTCTGAAGAGATTGAAGAGTAGAGCATGTGTTGTCTCTACAAAATTTTAGAGGTGTTAATTTCATAGTCAATGGAATTGACAAGTTTCCTTTTCAAACTCATTATCACTGGTGACCAAAGACACGTGGAAAATTCTCAATTCCACTCATAAAGGAATCTTAGTGTTTGTTTTTCAGACGAAAGACTGATCAAGAAGAAGATACTCAAGTCTTTATTGAAGATATTTGACATGGAAGTTACAATTATTGAAGCAAAACAAGAGCATGGATTTTTTTTCTAACTCTGTTAAAGCTCGTTTCATTTTTCTGGTGATTGTTTTCTTACTTCTTTTATGTTCCTTGGAAGACAATCTAATCAGGAGTTGAAGAGATTTGACAGTATGTCCTGACCTCATGTCATAACATTTGTGTTACTTCAACATGTTTGTGATGCTAAAAGAAAGGTTGGATTTGTTGTATAGATCAATGTCGAAGCATTCATATGAATATGGAGATCTTGGATCTCTGTGAAGAAAAATGCACTTCTTATCTCAAGAGCAAATGTATGGGTTTTCTATATCTAATTTGGCTGAAAGATGGACTTCTTATGAAGATTTTTCGACTGAAGGTTTATTTCACAATGAGCTAGAAGTTTGTTTCTATGATTTGTATCTAGAATGAAGGGAGCTATCAACTGTGAAGAAATAGAAGGTGTTTATTTCTGATCTTATGTCTTAAGAGAATGATGAAGTATTTATTATCTATGTTTTTTCTAGGTGAAGTGACTATATTTAATCCTCGAGCGTGATGTCTTGATCAAGTTTTGTAAGGATCATCCAGATCAGTTGGAGGAGTTTGTTTAAGAGGGAAGATGATTGGAAGTTTAAAAGTTACAAAAGGTTGTTTTTATGAAAAAGGTAAGTTGAGTCAAGGATGTCATAATATTATGTTAGGCATTCTGCTTACTCATGCTAAAATAAGTTTACTTGCACTGAAGAATCTCTTATGTGTTGAGTTGATTTTAACAGCTTTTGGTTATTATCTAAAAGGTTGATTTTAGTATTATTTAACAAGGCAGTGGTTATTACTCAGAGAAGGTGATTATTGCCTTTTCTCTCATACCTTTCTTAGGTCTCCAACTAAGATGATTGGTATTCTGACACTAACTGTTCCAGAAACCCAACTGTAGTAAAAGTGTTTATGGTGGTTTGTTTAAGTCTTATTCTGATCAAATATTACTCTGTGGAGGATGCTAAAAAGGAAGTTTAAGGACACTGGATAACTAAAGAATTCGGGATGGATTCTCTAAGCTTTTGGTAATTGGTTTTACTCAACGAATGATTTAGATGCGTCATCAAGGAAGAATGTTATGTCTATAATGAGATGTGTGAAGTCCCTCTAAGGATTTATGAACTATTGTTATTTGTGAAATTCACATGTATTTAATTGTTTATTCTCTTACTTGGTGTTCAAATAAAGAAGTTATATGTTACACTAGAAGGTGCAATATCAGACAATTGCAAAAGCCCAAAGAACCTATTTTATGGATCTGATTTGTTCAATACAAGATGAGTATCATGGTGGATAGAAACTTATATGTATTATTTTCTATTGCAAGAGGAAATTATATTGTTGGTAATGTCTTCAAAGGGTCTTATCTACACCTTTTATGAAAATAAGGTATTTTTTCGAGTTATTATTTTGAGGGAAGTACTTTTAGTGATGAGTAACTTCAGGATCAAGATTAGTGATATGTTCATTGAGAAAGGTACTAATGTTCAACCAGATGTTGGAACATCGTCACAATAATTTGTTACTCCAGTGTGTGGAAGATTCTAAAGCGGGTGAAGGTACTAAATAAGGAAGCTCTCAAGAAAGCATTTAAGAGGGGGTTCATTATTTGGAAATCTCAAGGGAAATCTCTAGACTATGTTGGTTTATATTTACCAAAAGAAGTTTTTAGTCATGGTCAATTATATTTTTCTATCTCTAGAGTTAAATCCAAAAAGGATCCTAAAATTCTTAATCATGAAAAAGATAAACAAACTATGAGTACTACCACTAATATCGTTTTCAAAGAAGTTTTCCACCACATTTAATAGGTTTTTTTTTATCTATACTTTATCATAGCATGCAAAATATCTATTGCATTTGTGTACATCATAACAAACCTTTATATTTACCTTTCATTTTGAGGTCCAACCTTTCACTACATTTTGAAGATTGATGTTACAACTCTAAAATTTCATAATCCTTTGTAACACATATTGTATATTATTTCTTATTTTTCTACTATCTTAGTGTTATGAAATTAACACTCATTCTTGTGTTATGACATTAACACATTGTTTGTTATCATTTTTTATGACATGATTATTATTTAAAAATTCTACATTAGTTCATACTTTTTTAATTCTTTATTGCTACTATCTAAGTGTTTGGACATTAACATTCATTGATGTGGTTTGACATTAAAAAAATATTTTCTTGTCTTTTTTTTAATGCTTATCCTTTTAAGATTATAGAATACTAATAATTGTTAGTTCTATGTTTTTATGGTTGGCTAAATTTTGGCTAGGCATGGTTCTAAACATGGTTTTATGTTGTTGTTGAATAAGATGTTACAACATCTTTATCAACTGCCATAATAATTTTATTGTTGTGTGTTTTCAGTCAGACATCAAAGGCAGATGTTATGACATTTTGATCTGGTTCGGCAATACAGCAGGCACTGTTGTTTTAAATCTTGTCAGATTTGATTTGATTCTGGAATATTTTTATTAGAAGTGTTTCAGTTAATTTCACATGTCAAGAAGATTTTATCAAGAATAAGGTTTTATATCTCCAACTTTTCATTAGTTACTAAATTGGATCCTTGAGACAATTTAGGAAACTTTGTATTGGTTGTTCCAAGATTTATAGAATTTTACTGCACAACAGATACAACTCTCAAGTTGTGGATCAAGAAACATGCTACTTTCCGTTCGAACCTATTCCATTTATCTGTAACCAAACTGCGTATGCTCTCATGGGACCTACTCCCGATGAGATTAGGGCACAAAAAAATCTGAAAAAGTGTTTCCCTGTTCATAGAAGCACAAGACCCCCATTTCCTTGAAGTGTCCTTTAGATTTCTCCCATATCTATAGGACCTCAAATGTTTTTATCTCTGCTCCTGGTTGTCCTGATGAACTTGCTCTTCAACAATCGTTCAATCTCTACTTTGATTTTGGACAACACTGAAACAACCGGCGGAAAATCATTGAGATGAAATCAATGAAGTCGCCATCGAATGTCTTTTATCCCATAGGATGGAAAAGGTAAACATCGACAAAACGTGAAGGGGTGAAATCACGGTCTTGCAACCATAGAGATCGGGTAAGGAAGTCAGTTACGCGAGGGGCAGCTATTAGCACCCCAAACGTCTGTAGTACTCTATAAGATCCACTTATGTTTTTTCTGATCTAACGGTGTGAATTCTATATCCAAATCTTAAGAGTTGAAAATATATAAGAGGGGGAATGCTTGCAAACAGAAAGAGAAAATAATGTAGGGAAAATAAAAGGTGTGCTCGTTCGGGCCCTACCCCAATGCATACGTATCCCTTTTAAGGAATCAAAGTAGCCGTAGTTCGGCTTCAAAAGTTTTGTTGTTTTGTGTTTTTTAATGAATAATATTAATTTCGCCTTATGTCGCAACTCGACCTTTTGAGACTTACGCATCAGCACAAAAGTGAATTAATTTGCTCTTTTGAAAAGAGTTTTGAAAGAAAAGCTCAAGGGAAAAAGAGTTTGTGTTGGTTGGTGTTTTTGCGGCAGATAACAACTAGTTGATCTTAAGAGAGAGATATTAGCCATTCCTCCATTTATCTATTAAATATGTCTTTGAGACTTGAATCATACCAAAGCTTAGAATGGAAAAGCAATAAGATCGAGAAGAAACCCGCTAATCATTTCCCTGGCTCAACAAAGATATGATTCTCATCATTAATTTTTAAAGGGTTTTTGAGGTTTGCCAGAAAAAAGAAGTTTTTCTTTAAATGCTAGGATGCAAAAGGAAAAGAAAAGTATAAAGGGAGACTAACCTAAATATATCCCTAATATTGTCATGCAATATTGATCCTATAGTTGAGTTTTGAAGGGAAATCTCTGCCTTATGTTGACATACATGGATATAAGCCTAAGGTCTATTGAATGCACACTTACAGTAGGGTGAATTGAAAACTTAAGGGAATCATACAAGAAGTGGATCTATTTAGAGGAAGGGATGGTTGAGCATCAAGATCAATCAGCACTAACAAACAAAACAAGGGATGAAAATCTTAAACACACCAAGACAGATGGATAAGAAACAATCATGCTTGGATAAGAGAGAAGGGTGCTTTGAGGTATGAGAGAACAAAGAAAAATAAGATCAAACCCTAAAATTCTAAACTCAAGCAAAAGGGGCAAGATGAAACCCTAATATGTTCTCTAATCAAAATTAGGTTAAAAAAAAGAAAAATTTATAAAAATGAGCTAATTAAAACTTAACTTTATCAAGGCTTATAAAAGTCAGAAACATGATTTAAATTCCTTGGATTAAATTGAGGAGTTAGAAATGATTGGGTTTTATCAAGACTAGTGGATGAAAAGGGTCAACTAGAGAGTTTTAATATAATATCTGTGAAAAAAGGGAAATCAAAAGTTAAAATTTAACAAAAATAATTTTGATTATATTAACTCATCCAAGGAATTAAATCATATTTACTTTGATTTTTATAAGTACAGGAAATTAGGTTTTAAAATGCTTCTTCTAGCCTAAGCAAAAGAAAAGTTCAAAACTATTATTAATTTCTAAAAATTAGAAAAATAGGAAAATTAAAAAGTAAAAATCAATTAAAAAATATAGTAAATTGGTTTAATTCCTAAGGGTTAGTAAAATTATTTTTATGGAGTTTTTTTTAAAGGAAAATATCAAAAGAAAAATAGTTTCACACAATACCAAAAAAAGGTAAAGAAAACAAGAGATTGCAAAAAATTGATTTCTTTCCTTATCACAACTTTTTTATAAAATCAAACAAAAATTATTTCGATTAAATATATTCAAAATAGAACCTGAATTTTTGTATTAGGGAAAATTAGAAAATAAAATTCTAAAACCAAAAAAATGATTCAAAACCCTAAAAAAACTAAATGATTTATTTAATCCTACAAAACTGATAAAAAAATGAAATAAAATCCAAAATGTGAAAATATACTAAAAACAAATTTAGAATATTTTTTTTGATAATTTTTGGATAATAGAAAAAATATTAAAAACAAAAATAAGAAAAAATTGCATCAAATATTCAGAAAAAAAGAAAAGAAATAAGGCTTCTTACACCTGATTTCAAACAAATGCGCTGTAAAAGAAATTTAAACCATGCTCAATCGTACAACGCTGCGTAATCATCCTTGTAACTGAACCAAGCCCTAAGCATTTTTCTCAGTTTTGTGCGCCGATTTCAGATCACGATTACTCCCTTGATTCTTGATGAAAACGCATGAAATTGTGATCAATTTAAAGATCTCACTGAGTAGAATAACGTACTATCAAATAATTACAAAAATGATTCATAAATCAAAGAGAAAAAGGCGTGTGAAGATCACTAAAATCCACATGTTATTTAGCTTGCAAAAACAGATATCAAACATGCTTCTTCAGATCCACATATCTCACTCGTTTATGAACTAAATCACCTGATCCAAACATTAAAGTTCATTATAAAAATGCAAAGAACAACGAGATGATCATAGATTTCTTAAATAATGCAAGATTGAGTAGAGATCTGAGCATAAAGGCATTGTTTCAGTCAAAATTCAAACCATTTGCAGAGCACAAATTCATCATCAAATCTCTCACACTCATACTTTAGAAATAAGATTCAGCCAGCTAGCATGATTAGAACTAAGTCTACATTGCAAATGCATGATGAAATGATAATGTGAAGTTCATGAGAGCTTACTTAAAAAAGTAAAAATTAAATTCACTAAGTGCCTCTGAATTCAACAAGAAAACTAGTGAATCTTCTCTTTTCAGCTTCAATGGTGATGAATTAATGAAGATGTTGTGGCTTGATGCACGAGAATAGGGAGAGCTTGAGAATTTGATAAAGAATGAAGAGGACTTGAAGCTTGCGAGAGAGAATCAAGGAGCATGTATGCAGAGCTCTTTTTTGTAATGAGAGTGAAGAAGTGCTTATATAGAGCAGAGAAGCGTACTAGAGAAGCTTTGTAGAGGGATAATTCAGTTATTGTAACCTCAGAGCCGTTGGAGGGCAATGTTAGAAATTTGTAACAAGTTTGACTGATGCTTATCAGCTTGCGTTTCATGCCATAATGCTGGCTATATGTGTGTGTTTTGATAAGCGGAAATGGAATGAATTTGATTGAGATAAGCGTGTGAATGATGAGCTGGAACAAACTTCCTTGTTTGCCTTGCCAATGCACTCTTGGATTAGTTGTGATAATATCAACCTTTCTCAATATTTCCTTGTGCGTTTTTGTAAAGAGTGAGGCCTTTAGAAATTTTTCATGACAAGCAACAATATTATAGTTGATGAAAAGTCAAAATGGTGTTTGCAAGTTGGTGAAAAATGGCATGGATTTGAGAATGACTTGGTTGGGGCAGGCTTCGTTTGCGCGCATTCCATAGGAAGATATGCATGGCAAGGCATATTTATGAATCCATCTTCAAACCCTAGTATATCAACCAATTGTTATCCAAATTAAATGATTTAAAGCTCAAACTGTAACTTACACATTCAATTACAATTATCTTTTGAATTTCAACTCCAATCATCACTCGCATTAAGAGGTAAACTCTTGTGAATATAGGCATGTCGGGTGTTTGATGTAATGATCGTACCAACGCACGCGCGAGGCAAATGTCCTGAACATAAAGATAGCATTGCATGCCCTCATGTTCATTTCATTGTAACTCTCTCCATAATGCTTAAAATGAAATATTCTTAAAATCCAAAATGAAGAGGACACAAATATCTTCAACTTTGATGTTAAAACATTTTTTAAATCATAAACCATTCAATAATAAAAATGATGATGAAGGTGTTCCCATCACATGCTTGATGAAATTTCGCGCGCGAAGCCTCCTTTGTTGGGCAAACTTGCTATCTTTGGGCTTTAAACTCGTGAGCACAATAACTCACAAATGCTTCACTTTTGGGGTTTGAGCACACATTAACAAACTTGTATGTCTTTTCTCAAGCTTTTCAAGCATATAAGATTTTCCTCCATTGGATAAAAAAATAAGAGAGTTATGAATGTCCATAATTCAGTACTATAGGACTTAAAAACTTAGAATTTTATTTTTAAGTGTCCAAATAACTTCTTGGACAAGTTATCTCCATTTTGATATTTTCTCTTGATTTTGTGACACCAATGATTATGAAATATGAAAATAGCATACTTGAATTGATGGTTGACCAAAACTCCACTTGGTCAACTTGACTTTGGTTGACTTTTTGGTCGAAATGACTATTTTGCCCCTTTTGATTAGTTGAACTTCTTTCAATCAAAATTGGTGGTCAACCTTCCTATCATAGATGCTCATAAAAATGTTGAGGAACATGGAATCAAATATTGCCCAAGAAATCAAAGGTTCCTTGGTTAAACCAAAAACCCTAATTTTGGTTCTCTGTGTTAGGAGATGATGACCCAACTTCAAAACCCTCATCCTCCTGGAATAATTAAGAAATTTTTTGAATAAATATGAGGATATTATACTTCACACAATTGTATTTTGTAAGCCTTAGACTCCTCAACTGATCAAAACCCTAATCTTGAGAGATGGACAGTGGAAGTGTGATTCTTCTCCAAACTTTGCCAATTTCCATCTTCTAATGATCATGTGGACAAATGGAATGTCTACCAATATAAGAAAACCTTGTATCTTTGAGATATTTTAAAGATTAGAGATATGGGATCCTTTTTTGCACTAATTGACCAAGAAAACATTTTCTAGAGCTTGTAAAAGAACTTGGGAACTTGAACACCCTAACCCTTATCATGAGAATGCATGAATGTATATGATGAATCACAACCCATGTGATTAAATGAAGAGGGCAAATTTTGGGGTGCAATAAGCACTTCTGGAGCGAACCTTCTTGGCATCTGCTTGATTGATCATTTGCCTGGATTTATAGACAGCTTCATCTCCACCATTTCTCTACTAAAATAAGGCATCTCATTGTAATCCCATGCAAAGCAGTCTTTAAATTCTTTAAGTAATTCGATCACTTGATCCTTCATCTGGGTGTCGATCTTGGTGCTGATGTAAGTAATTCTCTTAATCGAACCATCACCCAGGTCGACTTCCTCCAAGGGATCTTGTGCTTGCATCTTCAAAACATTGTCTCTTGGATCTTTCTCAAACCCCAAAGGCTCTTCTTCGTATATACAATCAAGCCTCTGGCTTTCTGAAGCCGTTGTTTGGCTTGATTCACCAAGCTCTTCCGTCATGATGGCCTCAAGTGCCATATTTGAAACATCTTCAGCCTCTAAGGCCGCATTTATTCTGCTTTCATCCATATAACCCAAAATTCTTGCCAGAGCATTCACCTCATGCATCATCATGATTTCATTTTTCTTCCCGCCCAGTGGGCTCAAACTCCCATTCTGCAGCTGGATATGTGTCCAACTTTCATTGGTCCCAAATAAAACCTTGAGTGGGGTGTAAAGTCAAAAAATTTATCGCGTCAAGATGCGGCTTGGAAATTGCATCTTTTAGGCCGCACGGTGGTATAGTTGCAAATGCTTTGCCAAAATACTTTTGATTCACTACCTTCGCATCAGCAGTAAAATCGTTATGATATGTCTCTGTGTTTTCAATGATCTCATCCTAACGCCATATGGACACACGCTGATGCAGGGTTGATGGCACCTCCCTTATTCCATGTATCCATTCGCGCCCCAACAACAGGTTGAAATTTTCGTTGGACAATATCACCGTGAATAATGTTAGCCTTGAAGTCGAGCCAACTGACAGATTCACTTGAATCACACCCAAGATGTGACTTGTCTTTCCTTCATAATTTGACAGGACCATATTGTGTGTGTAATATGGTGGGAGAACTGACTTGGGTGTTTTACGTTTTATCGCAATTGTTGCGGATAGCAAGAGTCGCCACCGACTGTTCTTTTATCCAATAAAGGAAAGGGTGAAAAGAACAGGAAATACCTTTTGAGATATTTTCTTGAGTTCGGGGGAAGGTTATGAAAAGGGAAGGTGTTAGCACCCTTTTCATCTGTAGTTATCTACGGGCTCTTAGTTGCTTGATCACTTTGAAAATTCTTGTTTAAAATGTGTTTGTGATTGGTGTAAGTTTGAAAATATTTTGAAAACTCATTTGTTTCGGCAAACCTTGTAATGATTCTCTTCTATATAAGAATGTATACAAAGTGTTGGTTTTGAAAATAGTTCAAAAAGATGTTTGTTTTGAAGATATTTTGAAAGTGTGAGTGTGGAGACGGTTTTAGTTTGTGAGCAAGAAACTATGAGTGTCCTACCTACTCAAAAGGTCTTTGTTCTTTTCCTCCTCCTTTAGATATTGCTACCTTACCATTGATTGATAAGAAGCCCTATCTTTGGATATGAAGGGACGGGCGTGGGTCAATCGTATAGCAATAAAAGGCAACTTAGGAGACGCTTTAGCAATTTTTATAGGGACTAAGATCATTTTACCAAAGGCAACACCGATGGATCATCGAGGGACTACAATCTTTTTTATCCAGGATCTTCGCTAAATCGCCCATATTCGAGGGACATGACTATTTTACGAGGCAACAAGCAGGATTACCTCAAAGGTGCACGTGTGTGAATAGTGTTTCAGTTACATTCATTTTTTTATTTGAGATTAGGGTTTTCTAACGGTTAATTTATCTTGCCACACACACCCTAATTACTACCAATTATATGAAAACGATAAATTTGCGGAAATTAAAATCCTAAGCTATTACATCACTTGGGGATGGGGGTAAAATTTACAAATGGGGATGAAGCATAGGCCTAATTAAATTATTACAACCATGTTGAATAAAATAAATAGCACTAAAAATTATAAAAGGAAAATAGTGTACAAAGAAAGTAAAACAAACTTTTTGTATTGACACATAGCTGCATGCATCGACACATGCCATTTCCTGTTTGTGAAAAATTCAAATCAACTCAGTATGAGTCGATGCATAGTGGGATGTCGGCTCATTCCACTTCCTGTTTCTGAAAAATCCCAAATCAACTCATTATGAGTCGATGCATAATGGGATGTGTCGACTCATTTCTTGTTTGTGTCGACACATTGGTATTTTGTGTCGACTCATGCACCTTTTGTATTTCTATTTTTGGGTCTGGATAGCAGTATGCATCGACACATAAGTCCTTGTGTCGACTCATACTCTATTATGTCACTAAAATGAGTCAACTCGTGTGAGCATGTGTCGAATCATGCTGCAGTTTTTTGCCTTAAACATTGTTCTATTGTGTGTACCAGAAGTTCTCAACATAGTATTGACAAATATGAAAAGAAAGTAAATGGTTAGCTTCAAAAGGCAATGATTACTACATTTTACCATAAAAAATGAATCATTAATGATGCTTGAAATGAAAGGTTCAATAGTCAAGAAGACTTACCTTGACACTGCAATTTGTTTTAATGTCTAAACCTCTTTCCAGATGATGTGATGGCTTCAGTGATCCTCCAGGATACTGCTCCAGTCCTCCCTTTGTATTGGAAGCTACTGGACCACTCTCTAACTCAGTCAAGTTATATAATACTATCTTTTGTTTGGTGTTTGAAAGGTGATGATAATGACACTACATAAATTGTTCAAGTGTTTGAACGATCTCTATGTGATATGAAGTGTTTGGATGGCTGGTTTATGGGAGAGCTTGTAAAGTGGAATAATGGGTTGAGTTTTTTCTTTTGTGAATGAAGATAGAGCTGAAGATGAGTATAAGTTACAAGAAAAGTTCTATTAGATCATTTTTTCAAAACTCTCTATTCTCTCTCTAAAAGCCAACCCCTTGTGTGTTGTGAAAATAATTTATTTGTAGATGAAGTTTGGCTGAGATTTAGGGGGGAAACAAATAAGTTTTTGAACTGTTTGGGTATGTTGTCTCATTGTTTTTTAGATGCAGCTCTCATATGAAAATTTGGTGCAAACATGGGACTGATATGATGCAGACTTTTCAAGGCAGCATTGCAGGTTTTGGAGCAGAATGTGACAATGTTTAGAGGAAACATAGCAGGACTGGTTTTGCATAGACTGTTTTGTGTAGGAACAACAGGTTTTAGACTGATATGCTTGGATTGGTTGGTGCAAACTTTGGGCTTTATTCAACAGTAAATTGGACAACATTGTTTGTAGCATGATACAAGTTTGGTTTTGTGGACAACATAGTGGCAAGGTTTGAAGATTTGAGTCTAATGGAAAAGTTCAAACAAGACAAAACTTAGGATTTGTAACTTGCAATTTTTAACTTTAAAAATGCAGCCTTGTTATTTACTTGAAAGCTTGTAGCAATTTGAATTGTCTTGAATTGTGGTGAAAATATATCATGAAGAAATGATATTAATCATGTATAGAAAATATTAGAAAAATTTTCCAAATCTGGCAAAGTTTGATTTTTGACTTTCTTGACTTTTGATGATCAAATTCCATATTTTGAGTTGTCTTGATAAGATGTGATTTTTGAAACTCAAATTCGACAAAAAAGTCAAAGTTTGACTTTTCAGTGTACAGTTGACTTTTTCATCAGCTAACTAAATTTCATTTGTCAATCGGGGGATGAATTGAAATAGGAAGTTAGGTCAAAATGGTGTATTTGAATCCTTGAGATCATATTTCGAACCAATAAGTCATGTACTAGGTCAAAAGTCAAAGTTTGGTCACTCTCAGTCAAAATCCTAATTTGGAGTCTTAGTGCTTCGGTGATGATTTTGTCTGATCAATTCCTTGAGAAACCTTGAAAATTTAGATATCATTTATGAGGAATGTCTTGAAGAAGAGAGGGAAAATTTTAGGGTACAACAGCTGCCCCTATTCAATCTTCTTAAACTTGAAGAGTTAGATTGGCGGGTCCATCATTCGTGACTTGAAGGTGGAAGATGATTGAACACTAGAGTGCCCAGAAATTTGCACTTGATAATGTGTTAGTTGATTGTGTTTGGAATGGGCTTAAAGATGCCATTTGTAGAGGTGATAAAGAATTCGTCAGAGATGGGCTTACAGATGCCATCCAGAGTGACTTTTGGTAAAAATTGGAAGAAATATCATAATAAATCTTTGGTCGATTTATTCTAAATGATATGCTGGAATGGACCCGTGTTAAGCCGTGTCTGAAAATGTATTAGAAGGAACCCGTGTAAGATTGTTTCTTGATGGGCTCGTGTAAAGTTTCATCTGCAAATTTAGAAGGAACTCGTGTAAGATTGCTTCATGATGAGCCCGTTGAAGCTGCATCTGGTCGCATAAATAGTTGCTCTATCTTGCTTCAGGAACTAATCTCGGACCTGTTGAAAATTGTTGATGATAATTATCTGTTGATTGATCTTTCCTGAAAAGGTAAAGAGTTTTCTATATGAAATGTCATGATGTATGAAATTCATTGTGTAATGATGTTCTCAAAAATGAGGTTGTGCTATATGCGCTTTGTATGCATATGCTATGAATGTTGTTGAAATGTATCTTTGTCTTGGAAAATATATCCTTTACAAATGTTGGGGAGCCTTGGGAAGTTAAATCCTAGGTTGTTGTTAGGGATGAAGAGTATGCACATCTTCAGACCTTGTTTAGAATGTTTACGTCGGGGATTCCTGTTTTGTTGAGAAGAACTCCGCTGGGAATATTGACTTTTCTTGAGGGAAACTCTATGGAGAGTGTTGATTTCTGCTTGAGGGAAAGAGTTCAGGAGTTTTAGTCGTCCTTTGATCTACTAGGGAGTTATCTCTTGATTGGAGAGAAAGGGAATTAGCTATTATCTGGTCGGATCCAGGCTTCGCAACAACTTGTTGGGGATAATGAATTTAACTATTATCTGGTCGGATCCAGGTTTCAGCAACTCAAACTGTTATCTGGTCGGGTCCAGGTTTCAGCAACTCGAACTGTGATTTGGTCGGGTCCAGGTTTTAGCAATTGAAGAAGCTAAACTATTATCTGGTCGAGTCCATACTTTAGTAACTTAAAATTGAGATTTACTTTTATCTGGTCGAGTCCAGGCTTCAACAACTCAAACTGTTTTCTAGTCGGGTCCAGGCTTTGCAGTAACTGAAGAAGTTAAACTATTATCTGGTTGGGTCCAGGCTTTAGTAACATGATATTGAGATTTACTGTTATCTGGTCGGGTCCAGGTTTCAGCAACTCAAATTGTTTTCTGGTCGGGTCCAGGCTTTACAGTAATTGAAGAAAGGATGAAGTTGAACTGTTATCTGGTCGGGTCCACGCTTTGCAGTAACTCGCTTAAAGAGATGAAGCTAATTTTTATCTGGTCGGGTTCCAGGCTTCACATTAGCTTACTGGGAAGGATGAAGTTGAACTGCTATCTAGTCGGATCCAGGAATCGCAATAACTTGCTTTGGAGGAATGAAGTTAACTGTTATCTGGTCGGGTTCTAGGCTTCACAATAACTCACATTGTTATCTGGTCAGACTCCAGGCTTCGTAGTAATTGAAGAAGTTAAACTGCTATCTAGTCGGATTCCAGGCTTTGTAGTAACTTAGATGAAATCAATCTGTTATCTGGTCGAGTCCAGTCTTCATAGTAATTTTCTTGAGAGGATAAAGTTGAATTGTTATCTGGTCGGGTCTAGACTTTGTAGTAATTTCTTTAGAGGAATGTAGTCAATTGTTATCTGGTCGAGTTCCAGGCCTCACAGTCACTTTTGGGGATAATAACGACTCCGTTGTGGATTGCAATGACTCTGCCGGGGGCTAAGGGGTTTCGTCCATTGATTTGCAATAGTCTGAGGAGAAAACTCAAGCTGGGGAATTTGCAGTTTGTTGGGGAAATAAACCCTGTTGAAGAGAAAATTCGATGACCTCCTGGAGAGGTGTTTCCTTTAGGGAGAAATCCATAAGGCCCTTTCTTTAGACCAACCCAGTTGGGGAATGTCATAATGAATCTGAGCCTTGATAGTATCTGAAGAGGTATTGGACAAATATCAGAATGGCATCCGTATCTGAACTACATTGAGAAGAAAATATGGTATAAGTGTCAGAATGAATCTGCATGTAGATTATGTCTGAACTGTATCTAAGAAGATGCATTTTGAATAAGTATCAGAATGGTTCTTTGTCTGGATCGTATCCGTATTGTATCTGCAAGAGAATCTGGAATGAGTATCAGAATGAACCTATATTTAGATTGTACATGTAATGTATCTAGAAGATGGTAAACCGTTGGCAATCTCCCTGGTGTGATGTGCATTTGCTGGAAGAAGATCAAACTCCTCTATTCGCTGGTGGGTTTGACTATGTCATTGGCTTGAGTATGCTCCACTTTTTTTTGAAGAGGCTTCTGCACTTGTCAGGGATAGCCTTGTAGAGGTGGCTCTGGAGAATTCACTGGGAATTTCCTTATGAAAGTGACTTTGTGGGGATTTGTCACTGTCCATAGTAGCAAGTGTTGTAGTATTGCCAAAAAATGTTTGATTGGTTGTACATGACCCTTTACTAGAATTCATGTTCAATTCCCTAAGTGGTTCCGACGGAGACCTGCCCCTGGCTAATTAGGACTTTATGAGAGATTTCTTGGAATCTTGACTTGACTGCCACTGATGAGTTAGACAATAACATGTCATGCCCCTTGACTATAGGAGAGTTCTCATTAGAGGTGTCTTCCAATTTGAAGTGATTCTGTTTCTTGAGAGAATATTCCGTTCATTGGATGTTTGACGTGCGAATTTCTCTATTGTTGATCAATTGGCCATATGCAAACAGTGGTATTCAAACAATGCAAAGTTTATGTTTGTCTTGAAATTTTTGAAAATATGTTTTTAATAAAAGAATTTTGCAAGAATATGAATTCAACTCAGGATTTGTAGTTAGCCTCAAAGGAGTCAGGATACCTTTTGTAACAGTATGCTTTTGAACTAACCCATGCTTCAATTAGGACTTTTAAAAGCTTGTAACATAGTCTGGTTCACGGTTTAAGAAACAAAGGATAAATCTCAAATTTTACTTTTACCCGCTCGTTCTTCATGATGTTCTACAGTCCTAAACTCAGTTAATTGTGCGTTTGAACTCCTACTGAATCTGGAATGATATTTGGGTGATGGTTCGGGTAAACTAAGCTTATTTGTGAAGGCAGTCATTTTTGCAACATTTTTCTGTTATCGAGGATTTG
This sequence comes from Vicia faba, assembly GCA_948472305.1. Classification (NCBI taxonomy): domain Eukaryota; kingdom Viridiplantae; phylum Streptophyta; class Magnoliopsida; order Fabales; family Fabaceae; genus Vicia; species Vicia faba. The sequence continues at coordinate 1,517,314,621 of OX451737.1, forward strand.
TAGCGACCTCTTTTTTATTTATTATCCCTGATTTTTGCCTGACTGTTTTTTTGTTTGTTTTGAGACTACAGTCAGCGGGATGCCCCAGTTTTTCTTAAGTCTCCTTCGTAGGTTTTGACTTAGTGGGCTTTTTCTTTTGAGAGATAATGACTGCCTATTTTACGGGGAACCATCATCGTATTTCAATTCAGAAGTATGTTTTTGATGTCATTTGTTATGTATGAAGTGAAAGCTTGCGACTAAACGCACATTTGAATTAACTGAGAAACTACCCTGCCCCAGGTTCTAATTAAAGGTTTCAATTTGTGTGAAAAAGAAAACTCCTACTTCTTTGGCTCAAAGGGGTTGACTAGGGATTATCTTCCTTATAACTCCACTATTTAGGAATTGAAAGAACACCTGTACATCATCAGCAAGGTCTGTCCAAAAGCATACTGTATGAGATTATGGTATTTTTTTAGTCATCCTCCCTCTAAAGTCTTAAGGCTTGTAGTGGAGAGTTGAATATCATATCAAAAGAGGTAAAAGCATAATTTCAGTATAGTGAAGACGAATGGGTTAACTCAAGACAAACAAATGTAATGCATTAATGAGAACAATCAAATTTTGACATAAGGACAAATGTTTGAGAAAACAAAGAAATTATAACTGAAAATTCAAATAAACAAAAGTTTCTCCACCTAAACTTCTCGCTTCAGATGGTGTGTCTTTGAGGGGTGACAGAAAAACTCCAGTTGACCATCTTGTGTAAATTCCAACATTCCTTTGTTAATCAGGTCTTAAATCTTGTTTTTCAATGCCCAACAATGGTTAGTGTTGTATCCTCGACTGTTGGAGTGGTATGCGCGCTTTTCATTGTGTTTGTAGCGGGGAGAAGAAGTATTAGGTTTTTTAGGAGGCTCTCTCAATGTAACCAACTCGTCTTCTAACATATGATGCAATGCTTGAATCAAGGACATGTTGATCTCGGTAAATATCTTTTGGGCATATCTTGCTTATGCTGACCACCCTATCGTGGTTGGCGAGGTCGTTGTTGGACCCTTGCCGTAGTAGCCATTTTGAAAGGTGTTCTCTCGACCAAGCCAACTTCTTGTCTCATCGGAGGTTGTTTAATGACTTAATCCCCAATCTTAATTGTTTGTTTCATACGGTTGCACCCGTCTTGATGAAGCTTGTTGACGAGAATTCTTAACTCTTCTTTTCCCCGAGCTAAGTTTTGGATAAGAGCCATCTAACCCACCATCTGTCCCATCATCTAGATTTTCATCATTGTTATCTCAGTTTGTAACCGTTCCAACTAGTCATCCCTGTTGTCCTCAGGATTCTTCTTGGTCATGCTCTTAGTGAGGAGTGCTTTCACTTCTTCTTGCCCATTGGATAAATTCAGGAACATTTCTTGAAGTTGAGCATTTTGGGTCTGAAGATCCTTGATAGTCTGTTCGAGGGCCATTTTTACTGAACTAAACAGTAAGCAGATGAGGAAACCTGTATGGTGAAAACCTGTCATGATATGATACATGGTATATGAATGTAATGTTTTCAAGGACTTTTTAGATTTAAATTTTCTTAGACAAACATGGAACAAACATTAATTACATTAATAAGTTCAAATGGTTACAAAAATCCTCTTGGGCTTACAATGGAAGAAACAAGGATGATACAAAATAAACTCCTAAAACAAAAAGGAATCAAGCTTCCCAGGAGAGCATCCTCTTCGGTGCAATGTAGGCATTCAAACTCCGGTCTTCATGAAGTTGTCTTGTGAGCTCCAAAACCTTCTTCTCGCTTGTGTAGAACTGGGTTTCAAAGGTGTCTCGCTCCCGTTTGAGTTGAATCCATGATCTTTGCAACTCCTCGAGAGTAGTCGACATGCCAGGATGAAGAATAGTGTAAGGAATATCTCTCTCGGTAATAGGCTCCATGATGATTGGTAGAATTTCCTCATAAGTCATCATAAGATTTTGAGCGCGAGCTCACACCCATTTGAGATAAGGATCCAAAGGAATGGAGTTCTTATGCCCAAATGTATTACTATCAACTTTGTTCACCATGCCCCAAACTCGTATGAATCTCTGACGATAACCTTAGACATCGTTCTCGTAGTCAAATACAATTCCTTAGACAAGTGCATCATGAGGACCATCCCTCCTAGGATACCCAAATTGTCGCAAAGCCAAACAAGGATTATATGTGATTCCTCCCCTGATTCCAAGGAGAGGGACATTAGGAAATTCCCCACAACGATCAATGATGATAACGTCCTCCAAAGATCGAGAACACCAAAGAATATCTGAATGCGTGAGTGACATCAACCTATTAGACCATCTCATTCCTTGCTCATTCTTCAAAACAGATCGAGGAAGATATGAAATAAACCACCTAGCCAACAGAGGAGTGCAACACATAATAATTCCCGTTTTCTTCATGGTGCAAGCGCGGAGAGAATGCAAGATATCCCCGAGTAAGGTAGGTACTGGATTGCGAGATAGAAAAACCTTGACTGCATTCACATCTATGAGTTGTTCTGGGTTAGGAAATAGTACCATCCCATAGATGAGAAGAGCAAACACTTCTTCAAAGGCTTGTAAATCTAGATCATCCCAAAAATATTGAGCCTTCTCAAACAAAAACTTGGCTAGAAACCATTTGACACCATTTCTTATTTCCTAATTAGACACAACGTTAGACCATTGCAAATGTAGAGCTCGAGCAATCTCCTCAGGTCTTGGTTCTTTCTCAATATCGGTGAAGGGTAATTGATCAAGAATAGTCATCCCTAAGAGTTGAGGAAAATTCTTCCGTGGTAGGCACTAGTTTGTAATCAGGAAATGTGAAACAATGGTGTTTAGGATCAAAAAATTGAAAAAGCACATGTACCATGTCCTCTTCAAAGTTTGTAGTAACCAAGTTGATGAGATGATCCTACTTCTTGGTGAATGGAGAATCGTTGGGAACCCTTGATGCTAATTACTTAAGTTTAGGAAGCACTCTCACAAGGTTAATTCAGATGGTATTTCTTCGCATGGAAGCCATGTCCTACAAAACAGCACAAAGATAAACCCCAAAGTCGTTGAAATGGTTAGTGCAAATTCAATGGTATGATGTCATGATGTTATGTACAAGTAAACACATACACACGAAGCAAACAAGTCCTTAGGTTTAGGCTTTCATGAGGTTCATAGGTAGGTACCCTCTTGAAGTTTAGTTGGTTTAACCTGTCCTAGAAAGTAATCGGGTTCTAGGGGATCTCAATATTATTGATCTTTCTTTATTGGGCATTATTTCAGTGCAAGCCTCTTTATCGGCGACTGGAATATCCCAAAAGTCCGATCTCAATGAGCGTAGTATCGAGTATCAACCAACTTCAAACTGCACCAAAGCTAGCTATCTCACTACTTCCTAATGGCCAAGTTATTCAATTAAAGGTTTTAAGGTTCGTTGGTGCTTCATGACACCACACAGCAGCCCCGTATTCTCCTTAATTCGCCATAAGGGATACCGGTACCCACAAATGTGTCACACTAACATAGCTATTGTCTCAACCATATTGGTCTACACCGTACAGTCTCCATAATTTTTTCTATTTACCTAATGATGTTCCCAGATCTGGGTAGAGGATCAATACATACCCAAACAAGGACCCATAAGTATAAAGCAAACAAATCAAACAATGAAGGCATTTAAATGTGATCTAGTCTCTAAGGTAACCCAACTTTTAAGTCATTCCCCAACAGAGTCTCCAGCTCTGTAATACGGTGGGAGAACTAACTTGGGTGTTTTGCGTTTTATCGCAATTGTTATGTGTAACACGGTGGGAGAACTGACTTGGTTGTTTTGCGTTTGATCGTAATTGTGCGGATAGCAAGAGTCGCCACCGACTTTTCTTTTATCCAAAAGGAGAGGCTGAAAAGAACAGGAAAGACCTTTAGAGATGTTTTCTTGAGTTCGGGGGGTAGATTATGAAAAGGGAAGGTATTAGCACCCTTTTCATCCGTAGTTACCTACGGGCTCTTAGTTGCTTGCTAGATCACTTGCTTTTGTTTGAAAATTTTCTTTGTATGGTTTTTGAAAGTGTTTTGAAAAGGCGCCATCGTTTAGGAAAACTTTGTAATAGTTATCGTTCGTAAGAACGTATACAAAGTGTTGATCTTTTGAAAATGTTTCAAGTTTGAAATATGTTTTGAAAGTGTTGGTGTTTGTTTTGAAAATAGCAAGGATGTTTTGATTTGAAAATGAGCAAGCAACTTAGGAACATTCTACCTACTCAAAAGTCTTTCTTGTGCATTTCCTCTTTCCTTTGACATTGTTATTTTACCATGGATTGGTAAGTAACCTTATCTTTGTATGTTAAGGGACGGGCATGGGTTATTGTATAGCCATGATAGCAATATTGTGAAATGTCTTAGCAATTCTCTTTGAGGGACTAAGATCATTTTGAAAGGCAACATTGATAGCGTCATCGAGGGACTATGATCTTGTATTTTTAGATTGATTTTACTAAGATATTCCACATGCCTGACATGGCCATTTTTGTAAGGCAACAAAGTGGATTTACCCTAAGGGAGTAAGTATGCAAGTGTGTTGATTTACATGCATTATTTTGTCTTTGAATTAGGGTTTGCTAACTTATTGATTTTAATCTTTCCATACAAACCCTAATTTACTAGCATTTATATATAAAGCATTAAATTGCGGAAAATAAAAATACTAATCTATTACATGAATAGGGGAGGGGGTGTACAAATTTACAAATGGGGATTTTGCAAGAAAATTAAATCTAATTAACTATTACAACCATATTGAATATTGTACAAAATTGAAAATAAAATACATGAATGCAAAAAATGGAAAAAAGTAATGATTTTTGTTTGGATTTTTATGAAAGGATTTTAACCTAAACCTAATTAAGAAAATAATTAATAAAAATCAAATAAAATTAACTTAAACTAATTAAAAAAAGAAATTAACTAAAAAAATATTTTTTAGGGTTTTTTTATGAAAAGGTTTTAAGAATAATATAAAAATACATAAAAAATAATTAATTAAAATAAACCTAAATTCTAAATTAATTTTAATTTACAAGAAAATAATATAATATAATAATTAAACCTAATTATCTAAATATTAATAAAGGAAAGAAATTGAATTGTTAAGAAAATTATTTTTGTTCTTTTTAGTGCAAAAATAGTAAAATAAATATTTTTTTGGATTTTTTTATTAATAAAAAAAACTAATATTAGTAATAAAAATAATAACAAGAAAAATATGAAAGTAAAATAAACTAAAATAAAAATGAAAATGAAATAAAGAAATAAAATGGGTCCGGGGAGTATGAAATATAATCAGGGGGGAAAGTCAGTAAAAATAATGAAAGCCCAATGTTTGGAGCCCAGGCGCTGCAAACAAAAACAAATGAAAAAGTGAAAATATGAGAAAACAGCAAAAAGGGTACCACTGGGGCTCAAACCCAGGTCCCTCTGGTTACAGGCGCGTGCTTTAACCACTGGGGTGGTGATACATCCCTTTACTTATATCAAACCATAAATATATATTACAAATCAAGTCCATGGCCTGAACTCCATCTTCAACCTCATGCCCAGCCAGACAACCTGCAACTTTCTCATTTCTCAACAAAAATGGAAGATGACAACATGAAAGTTGTTGCATTTCTTCTCACAAATCCAACCATATAAATAACTAAAGCTAAAAATCAAAGATGAGTAAGAATTTTTCTGGCCCTAATTTAAAACCTAAAAATTTCAGAAACTTCAAATCCAAAATTCTCTAAGTTCAAGCCATATAAATGCAAACTATGGATATGCACAGCTTCATGGCAATGAGGTCTACATTTTATCTTTGAAAATGAAAGCCTAACAATGCCTATATGAATAGTTCAAAAGTCAGAAAACTCACCTTGCAAGAGGGTATCGTGTTTTGAGTTTGAGCAGCTTTTGATGAGTTCTAATGATTGGGTTAGCTTCCTCAAGTTCCCAGGAAGCTAATGTGATGTTTGGCTTGAGCTGAAAGTGGCTGAAGAGTTCTGGAGAAGTCAAGTTGCAAGGTGCTGTTTTTTAAAATGGTGGATGATGATGGAGGTGTTACAGTTGTGTTGCAGGTGTTGGAATTGTTTATATATGTTATTTAGAAGCTTTTGAGAGTAATAGGCCAAAAAATGCACGAGCAAATTTAGAGATTGGGTTCAAAACTCAGAAATGGCAAGTTTTGAGATGTTTTTGGTGGTTCTGTTCTTTAGGGGGTTTTCAGGGCTTGAGCATGCATTTTTTAGCTTGCAAATGACTTGTATATTTATAGGCAAGAGGTCTTGTGTGTTACAACAAGCCAAAATTTGAAAAATCAAGTTGTAGCATCTTTACTTGTTTTTGAAGTAAAGTTGAAACATCTTGTTCCAAGGCATGGTACAGGGATGCATAGAGTGGTTAGTACTTTAGACATGCTTGCTTTTAGTTTATAGGGTTAGTGTGTGAATAAAGAACAAGTTCAATGCTCAAGGAGAGTGGACTTTGTGATTAAAGCCACTTTTCAAGAATAACAATGGTGCCTTTCTTCCAAAAATGGAAATGCAACTTGGATAATGGTTCAAATGCTTGGAAAATGGATTAATATGTTGTGTAAACATTTAATTAAGGAGTGAATTGTAAGTTATAAGCCTGAAAAGTGAGAGTATGCAACATGGCTATGTGATTTGGTCCATTGTGCATCACAAATTCTGCATTGTAAAACAACTTGAAACCCTAACTTCTTGCCTTCGATTCTCCTTGCTCAAAAATGATCTCAAGTAGTTATTGGACATTTTAGAAAGCTTGTAATGTTCTCTACAACCCCTATTTGAATCAATTTTTCAAAATCCAATTGGAACTATGTGAAACTTGGCCCAGAAGTTAGGTCAAAATCCTGACCAAAATGCTCAAAACATCACTAAGTGTTTTAGTTTTAAGAACATGATTTCATGGGTTAATAACCTGAAATCCATGAATTTCTAAGAGGATTTGTGTTCAAAAATGTTTTAGATCTCATTTAGATCTACAACTTTCATGTTGAAAGTTTCCTTTGAATCATCTTGCATCATGGTGAAAAATTGGCTCAAAGTTGTGAAAAAATATGAAGTTTTCAACAATTAGAAAAATTTCTAAGTTTGGAAACTTTGACTTTTCAAAATGCAATCTTTAGTTTTTTGATTTCTTGATGAACAAGTTTCATATTTTGACATGTTTTGATGAATTGTGATCTTTGACACTTGATTTTGACCAAAAAGTCAACGTTTGACTTTTCAATGTGCAGTTGACTGAAAATCAACTATCAATTAATTGACTTTGAGAAATGTTTTGAGTCATGCCATTAGGTCAAAATGATGCAATTGAATCCTTAAGATCATGTTTCCAACCAATCAACCATTGTCTAGGTTAAAAATCAAAAATTGGCTTTTCTCAATCAAAACCCTAATTTTGACCATTTTGTCCTTTTGATGATCTGATCAAATTTCTTGAGGAATTGTGGTACAACCTTGATCAAATGACATATATGAGCTCATAATGTTGACATGGATAAAAATTGTGAAGTTTGACTGTAAATTGACCATAGTTGACTTTTTCCTCAATACAACTGATTTTTAGGTCAACTGATCAATTGACTGAGCAAAAATGTGATCCAAGACTTGAAACTTGACATGAGTAATCTTGAGGGTCCATAATGATCCATGAAATTCATATGAGGCATTAAAAGTTCAATTATCCTTGTGCAATCTCAAACCCTAATTTTCAGTCATCAGTGCTTAAGGAGGTGTCTTGAACTGATCAACCCTTATGCAGTCTTGAACCAAAGGAGATCTTGTGAGAAAATACTTAATAAAAAAGAGGGAAAATTTTGGGGTAAAACAGCTTCCCCTGTTCAATCTTCTTAAACCTGAAGAGTTAGATTGGCGGATCCGCCATTCGTGACTTGAAGGTGGAAGATGTTTGAACACTAGAGTGCCCAGAAATTTGCACTTGAAGATGAATTGTGAATAGGATTATAGATGCCATTTGGAGGAATGGTGGTAAATACTGGAAGAAATATCAGCACAAATATTTTGTCTATTTATACTAAAACTTGATGTTTTACCTGTGAGAAAAAGAGTTAGTAAAAATGCAGATGGATTGCATGATGTTCACAAGATGAATGAGATCATGTTAAATGAATTTTGTATGTACATGCGATGATGTATGAATGTGAGATGCATGTTTTTGTCCGGGAAAATAAATCCCTGACAGTTGTTGAAGAGTTTTGGGAAGTTGATTCACGAATTTCTGTTGGGGATGAAGAATATACATATCTTTAAACTTTGTTGAAAGGATGCTTCAGCTGGGGAATATCTCTTGAATGTTAGTTGTTATCTGGTCGGATCCAGGCTTCACAATTTACTGAGGATGAAGTAGTCAACTGCTATCTGGTCGAATCCAGGCTTTGTAAAAAATTTCTTGGAATTGAATTGTTATTTGGTCGGATCCAGGCTTCACAATAACTTGTTGGGGTAGAGGCAAACTCTATTGGGGAAAATAAGTTAAACCTTGGTCTGGTTAAGTCCAGGTTCTTCTACATTTGAAGAGTTAAACTATTATCTGGTCGGGTCCAGGCTTTAGTAACTCTAACTGTTATCTGGTCGGGTCCAGGTTGCAGCAACTTACTGGGAATAGTGGCAAACTCTACCGGGGAAGAGGAGTTTTGCTAGTGATTTTGTAGGAATTAAATTGTTATCTGGTCGGGTCCAAGCTTCAGCAATTTTGAACTTGAGGTTAACTGGAAAAGAATCAAAATAAATCTTGGGAGTGATTTATCTGAAACTAGCAGAAGTCTTGTATGTTGCTTGACTGGGAAGAATCAGAATAAATCTTGGAGCAATTTATCTGAAACTAGCAGAAGTCTTGTATGTTGCTTGACTGCGAAGAATCAGAATAAATATTGGAGCGATTTACCTGAACTAGAAATGTTCACTGGGAAAGTATCAGGATAAACCGTTGAGAGGTTTAAACTGAACCAACAGAGGTCTTGAATATTCTTTAACTGGAGAGAATCAGAGTAGATCTTTGAGCGATTTATCTAAACCAGATAAAGTGCCTACTAGGAAAGAATCAGAATAAGTCGTTGAGAGATTTATCTGAACCAGCAGGGATTTGGAGAAGAATCAGAATAAATCGTTAAGAGATTTATCTGAACCAGAGAAGACGTATGCGGGAAAGAATCAGAATAAACTGGTGAGAGATCTAAACTGAACCGGGAGGAATCGGGAGAAGAATCAGAATAAATTGTTGAGAGATTTATCTGAACCAGAGAGGTCTTGAATATTCTTTAACTGGAGAGAATTAGAGTAGATCTTTGAGAGATTTATCTAAACCAGAGAAAGTGCCTACTAGGAAAGAATCAGAATAAATCATTGAGAGATTTAAACTGAATCGGCAGGGATCTGGAGAAGAATCATAACAAATCATTGAGAGATTTATCTGAACCAGAGAAAACTTCTGCGGGAAAGAATCAGAATAAACCGTTGAGAGATCTAAACTGAACCGGAAGGGATCTGGAGAATAATCATCATAAATCGTTGAGAGATTTATCTGAACCAGAGAAAATGTCTGCGGTAAAGAATAAGAACAAACCGCTGAGAGATTTAAACTGAACCAGCAGGGGTCTGAAGGAAATATCTGTTATGTAGATGGTCGACCAGTCCTTTCTCGGGAATTGATCTATAATTGACTTGTTGAAAATTTGACGATAATTTTCTGTTGATTGATTTTTCCTGAAAATGTGAAGGGTTAGTTGCATACAATGCCAGGATGTATGAAATGCACGGTATAATGCTGTTTCTCAAAATAAATGAGATTGCTCTGTATGCATCTGTGTTGTCAATGTTAAGACGTATGGATGTAATGTATGGACACATTAATTGTTATGTCGTAGTGTTGCTGGAGTCGGGGAAAATAAATCCCTGAGTACTGCTGGGAATGAAGAGTGTAAGTCTTCATATTTTGAAGTTCAAGTGTTGATGGATGAGTTTCCATTTATTAGAGAAATAAACACTACTGTGGAAGGGAAACATCGTGCATTGCTTGTGGACCTCGTGAAATCCTGTTGGGGAATCTTTGGAGCGGTAACTGGAAGTTTTGTTCCGTCGAGGATGTGAGAGCACTTGATACCATTAGGCTGCATACAAGAGATACATTAGTGATCCTGTAGTGGGATGTCATGGTTTCCGCTCTTGCTGGAAAAAGTAACTGCGGGGGATTTTGTGGAATGGTCTATAGAAATTATCCTATTTCCTAAAGCCATTAGTGATTGTCTTTCTATTTTTTGTTCCCTTTTTTTTCTCATTTGTAAACAGTAATCACATTCAAATGCATATGTTCAAAAATAATCATCGGACGTTTTTGCAAACAAAACACGGAAATAAAAGAAAAACAGATAGTTTTTCACTTTCAAAGGAATATCTTTGTATTAACTTGAATAAGTCTTTTTGTACAATAAGACGAACATCCTAGTAATGGAGTGTCGTCGTCGAAAATGAAAATTGACACAAAGAAAAGATAGCTATGTGAAATAATCCCATGGGGTTCCCATTCTTCTATAGCCTTCATGTCTCTGAGCGTCTCGTCCACTTGTTGCTTTGTCTGACGCTGATTGGATTGATTAGTACCGTTTGAGTTTGCCAGTCGATACTGAAGGTTGTTTGTAAGATGATTCAACGGGACATAGTCATACGCTTTAATTCCCTAACTTTTTCCTGGACCGCCCTTTCGGGTTTTCAATCCATCGGGATACCCTTTTTTGACCAAGCCACCCTTTCGGGTTTTCAGCTTGTCGGGTGTATGTATTTTGTTGTTGTTGTATTTTATCCCTAATTTTTGCCTAGGCCAGTCGACCTAGCGGGTATTTATTCATGCGTAGTATCTTTTGACTATGTTCGTGTTTACAAGATGCGGAAGGTCGTTGCCATCATAGTTGTTAAGATTATTGCTCCACCAGAGAATATGCTTTTGATCACAAATGGTCCTTCATATGTAGGAGTCCATTTGCCCCTGGGATCACCTTGTGGCAATATGATACGCTTTATTACCAAGTCACATACCCGATATACCTGACGTCTGACCTTCTTGTTAAAAGCTTTGATCATACGTTTTTGGTACATATGACCATGACAGACAACCGTAAGCCTCCTCTCATCAATCAAGTTCAACTGGTCAAGTCGAGTTTGAATCCATTCATCTTCATTCAGCCCTGCATCTTTTATGATTCTCAGAAGGTATTTTGACTTCAATTGGTAGGACGGCTTCCATACGGTATACCAAAGAGAAATGAGTTGTCCTTGTTGATGTGCGCGTCGTGGTACGATAACCAGGGAGAGAAAATGGTAACATCTCATGCCAGTCCTTGTTGGCCACTGTCATTTTTTATATGATCTTCTTGATGTTTTTATTTGCGGCTTCGACAGCGCCATTCATCTTTGGCTGGTAAGGAGAAAAGTTATGGTGTTGGATCTTGAATTGCGTGTATAGTGCGGTAATCATAGTATTGTTGAGATTGGTACCATTATTCGTAATGATTCTCTCCAGGATACCGTATCGACAGATGATATTCTGTTTGATGAATCGGGCCACAACGTTCTTGGTAACAGAAGCGAAAGAAGCTTCCTCAACCCACTTTGTGAAGTAGTCAATGGCAACCAAAATGAAGTGGTGTCCATTAGAAGCTATAGGTTTGACTTCTCCAATCATGTCGATGCCCCACATCGCGAATGGCCAGGGAGCAGTCAGGATGCTTAGAGGAACTAGAGGCACATGTACTTTGTCAACATAGATTTGACACTTGTGATAGGTTCGTGAATGCTGATGGCAATCTGCTTCCATGGTAGACTAGTAGTACCCCACCTGTAGGATCTTTTTAGCCATCGTGTGCCCACTAGAATGGGTTCCAAATGTGCCTTCATGTAGATCAGCCATGATTTTTTCAACTTCACTCTTGTCTACGCAATGAAGCAAAGTAGAGTCGTGGTTGTTGTAACACGTTTGGAAAACTGACTTGGGTGTTTTGCATTTTATCACAAATGTTGCAGTTAGCAAGAGTCACCACCGAATTTTATTTTATCCCAAAGGAAAGGATGAAAAGAACAGGAAAGACCTTTAGAGACATTTTCTTAGGTTTGGGGGGTAGATTATGAAAAGGGAAGGTATTAGCACCCCTTTCATCAGTAGTTATCTATGGGCTCTTATTTTCTTTCTAGATCACTTTCTTTTGTTTGAAAATGCGCTTTGTGTGGTTTTTTGAAAGTATTTTGAAAAGGCGCCATCGTTTAGGCAAACTTTGTAATGATTCTCGTTCGTAAGAATATATACAATGTGTTGATATTTTGAAAATGTTTGAAGTGTGAAAGGTGTTTTGAAAGTGTTGGTGTTTGTTTTGAAAATAGCAAGGATGTTTTGGTTTGAAAATGAGCAAGCAACTAGGAACATTCTACCTACTCAAAAGTCTTTCTTGTTTATTTCCTCTTTCCTTTGACATTGTTACTTTACCATGGATTGGTAAGTAACCTTATTGTGATCGGTGGAAATAGAACTGACTATTTTTAGCTGGTTTCGCGAAATGTCGCGGTAAACAAGAGTCGCCACCGTCTTTTATGTTCTCCAACATGGAAAGGACAAAAGCACAGCAAAATTCCTTCTTTGAGAATGTTTCTCGGTTCGGGAGGTAGATTTATAGAAAGGGAAGGTATTAGCACCCTTTCTATCCGTGGTTATCCACGGGCTCTTAGGTACTTGCTCTTATGTTTTCAAAAATTTGTTTGCTTTTCAAGTGTGTGTGGGTTTTGAAAAAAGTTTCGTTTGAAAAATTTCTAAGTAACTCTTGTATCTGTCCTCAAGAGTGTATGAAAAATTTGTTTGAAAACTTTTAGAAAGTGTGAGTGCGAAAAGTATTTTGTTTGTTTTTGAGAGAGCAAGTACCCATGAGAAATCTACCTACTCTAAGGAATTAGGCTGTGTAAGAGTCCTTTAGATAGTGCTATCCCACCATTGAGAGGTAGGTAGCACCGTCGTTGGAGGTGTTCGGGTCAATTCGATTATGAGGGACAATGTGGTCACCGAAGCAATAGTAGGACACCTTAGAAGTAACCCTAATGTCCTAGATCCTTTTTATCCGAGGCAACCGTTTCGAGGCAACTGGATCTTTAGACAGGAGTGCGACCTCTAAGACACCCTATACTTGACGACCACGTTCGAGGCAACCAGTGAGGCGTACCTTAGGAGTGGTATGTGCTTGTGTGTTGTTTTCATGTTATATTATCTTGTACATGTTATTTGTGAGCTACGGATTGATTTTATTTGTCATACAAGTCTTTCATGCATTTTTAGCAGTTAATAGTGCGGAAAATAAATTGCAGAAAGTTAAATCTACGCTATTACAAGGCGCGGGTCTATACATCGCCAAAAACATAACCCGTTTTGGAAAATAAGTGCGGAAAAGTAAAGAAAGCAATAAAACCTAATTAACTATTACATCCTTTGAGCAGATACATAAATAATCGAAATAAGAATAATGCGCGAAAGAATGAAACGGGACGTCCTTAGGGTTTTGACCCTTTTTGAGACAAATATGAGTTTTGTCCTTTTTTGCAATTAATTCAAATTAACCTAATTTACTAATTAATTATTTAAGAAAAAAATGTTTTTTTTATGTTTTTTTATGTAAAATAAAACAAAAGGAATTAAAATTAAAAGTTAGTAAAACCTAATTCTAAGTTTATTTTATTTATTGTAAAAAAAGTTAAAGTTAACCTAATTTAAACTAAGTTAATTAATTTACATTTTTATTTACAAAAATAATAATAATTAGTAAAAATAATGAATAATAAAAATATTATAAATATTATAAATATTTAAGTTTCTGAATTTAATATGAAAAATAATTTGTTTATGAATTAATAATAATAATTATAATAATTAAAAGAATTAAAAGGAAAAGAAAATAAGAAAAATAATAGTAAACCAGGGGGGTGTTGATGGACCCAATGGAGGTTTAGTTCTGGAAATTCAGGCCCAATAGCACAAAGCCCTTGTTGACTTCTGGAATCAGGTGCATGCTCATTGACTGGAACGTACCATGATCTTCATCTCTGGCCCTTGGATGTATGCTTGTAGACACATGGCACATGGATGCCTAGAGCATATGGTGGAACGCGTTTAGGAAGCTGCATGGGAACTTGTTAGAAAAAATATTAACAAGCATTTGGGGGACCTGGGAATCGAACCCAGGTCCCATTGATTTCCAGACACGTCCTCTTCCACTAAGTCAAGCGCCTGTAATTGTTAGTATAGTGGATAATGAAAATATTATGTAAAAATAACAACACATGCTGGAATCAATAAAACGCGCGCCATTATATTTGAACGAACCAATTGCGCATTGCTAGCTCACCGTCTTCTTTGTTTTCCTGCAACAAAACACAACAGATAGCGGGGGTTTTTAACCCCCACAAAGTGAAACGACCAAAAATAGCGACTAGCTCCCTAGGCTATATAAATAGGGCGCGAGGGTTGCTTTGTGATTGTCTCGTTCCAGCGATCTCAACCATAGGCGTTGGAGGTTCTAATTTTACCTATATATCAAAGCCCCAAATCAAGAGCTTGGAAACCCTAGAATTCTCCAATGGTGATTTGCGTTTCAGGGCACCATAAGACAATTAACCAATACCAAAAGCTTCAGAGAGGTTAGAGCAATGCAAAGCATACAAAAAATCACATTAAATATGCAGGAATTATGAGTTTCGATTATGGAAAAGTTATTCAAACCGTGAAACTGTTATGGCGTGTTTCTTGAGCTTTATGGCTTGTTTTTTATTGCAATGCGTTCCTGAATGTCCCAGCAAGGTATTGGAATCAAGAAAGGGGTTTGAATTGGCCTGGAAGGTTGAATTCAATTTTCAAATTTCTTGGCTTTTTTTCAATATGGTAATGGTGTTTTTGCAGCAGCTTGCACGTGAATGGAATTAGGTTTGGCTTCAGCATATATAGTATGATGGAATTAGGGTAAATCTTGCACAAGAAATCCTTTGAATTCATGTTTTCAATATTTGATTTCAATCAAATCTTTTTGCATATTTTTGATTGACAAAACTTGCCAAACATGGAGATTTTGATGTCCTTGATATGTACACGAATTTCCAGCTTGCCCTGAGTGTATTTGCTTCACAAAAGATTTGAAAAAAACATATCTTTGAATTTCCTACATTTAAAATCAATTAAATGAATTAATATTAATAAAAAATTCAATTAATTAATTAAAAATAAGAAAATAAATCAATTTAAACTCATTGGGCTGTGCATAGGCCTTGGACAATGTTTCAAGAAAGAATTTGAGGCCCATTAGCAAAAACAAGGTGTTTTAGGCAAAGTTGACTTTTACAAATTCCCAAATATTTCCCAACTTCTCCAATGCATATCTTGCTCAATTTTGATCATATGAACATGTTCTTGGACATTTTGGAAAGTTCTTGAAGTCCTCTAACCAATGCCTTTGGTCCCATGTCATTTTGATTTACCAATCTCAAGTTATGGTCTTTGACTTAAAGTGCCTTTTTGTTGACTTTTGAAATTGACCTATAATGTAGAAATTGATAACTTTTTGTGAGAGCATTTCTTGGACTTGGAATGTGAAGATGAGTTGTAGGAAATGTCATCCCCTTCAAAATGAGAATTAGATGATTTTTCTGATGGACCATGAAAAAGTTATGCCTTGGTCAAGTTACAGTTGTATTTTCAGCTGTCCAAAAATAGAAACTTTTGGTATCTTGATGATTTTTGAGCCATGCTTGTGGAATCATGATCAAGACTTGATCAAATTATGATTGTGGCTTCAAAATAAGATGTTGACCAAAATTTTTGACTTTTGACTGCCAAATGACCATTTTGCCCCTGCAGTTGATTGTGAACCAAATGAAGCTTTTGACTGTGCAACTTGACCCTGTGAGCCTTGAAACTTATCATGTAGATGCTTGGAAATGTATATAGGCTTATGGGACTTGTTTGGACCACTGAAAACCTCAAATTCTTGGAAGGAACCAAAACCCTAATTTTGACTGTGTTAGGAGGCAATTGGACTGTGTATTCCTTGAGTAGTCTTGAAACATTTGAAGATGATCCTTGACAAACTTTGAAGAATATGGGAGGGCAAATTTTGGGGTACAACAGTTGCCCCTGTTCAATCTTCTTAGACCTGAGGATGTAGATTGGCTTGCGTGCCTTTCGTGATTCGAAGGTGGAAGATGATTGAACACTAGAGTGCCCAAAAATTTGCACTCGCATAGTAGAGTATTAGCAGTGTGATGACGGGAATGGGCTTATAGATGCCATTTGGAGAGATGGTGGATAGGAGGATGGGCTTATAGATGCCATCTGGAGATGTGATGGATAGTTGTGGAGATGGGCTTACAGATTCCATCGGGGTGTCGATCGCGTAAGAGATTCCTTAGCGAGAACTTGCGTACTTGAGAAAGAAAGATAATTTCCTGGCCTGTTACAGGTGTTGATCTTCAAACTCTTTATGCAGATATGCCCTGGCTAGATACAGGTATCGAATCCATAATCAATCGCTCACAGATATGCCCTGGCTAGATACAGGTATCGAATCTTGAACTTCAAAAGGTTGCTTACAGACGTGCCCTGGCTGGATACAGGTATCGAATCCACAAACAATCGCTCACAGATATGCCCTGGCTAGATACAGGAATCGAATCTGGAATTAGTCGTCTACAGATATGCCCTGGCTGGATACAGGAATCGAATCTCTAAACTCTTCATGCAGACATGCCCTGGCTGGATACAGGTATCGAATCTACAATCAGTCGCTCACAGATGTGCCCTGGATAGATACATGAATCGAATCCGGAACTTCAAAAGGTTGCTTACAGACGTGCCCTGGCTGGATACAGGAATCGAATCTCTAAACTCTTCATGCAGACATGCCCTGGCTGGATACAAGTATCGAATCTACAATCGATTACTCATAGATATTCCTTGGCTAGATACAGGAATCAAATCCGGAATTAGTCGTCTACAGATATGCCCTGGCTGGATACAGGTATCGAATCTCTAAACTCCTCATGCAGACATGCCCTGGCTGGATACAGTGTCGAATCTACAATCAGTTACTCACAGATATGCCCTGGCTAGATACAGGAATCGAATCTGGAATGGCGACAGTTGATAGTAATCATCTTTGTATTGACCTTTTCCTGAAAAGGCAAAACATTAGTTGTATGCAACGTTATGATGTATGAAGTGCATGATGTCATGATGTTCTCAGGGAGAAATGAGGTTGTGTTATATGCATTTTGTCATGTATGTCAGCAGGATGTATGAAATGTGAAATGTCTATGAATGTATTTTCGTCTAGGAAAATAAATCCTTGACGAGTGCCGGGAGCCTGTTAGATCCTGGGCTGATATTTGAAGAGTAGAGTTCTTCGGTTCCGCTGGGGATGATGGTTGCAAGAATGAACCGGTAGGAGAAGATGACTCCGTTGAGGAATAAACTTGTTGGAGAGATTACTCTGCGGGGAATACTCTGTGGGGAGAGGTACTTTGCTGAGGTTTGATGATAACTCCACTGGGGATACCGTTGATATGTTTTGTTGGGGAATTTGATGAATGAACTCTGCTGGGGGATAGGAAGAACTTCACCGAGGACGATCTTTCCGAGGTAATTAGCTGAGGATAACCCAGTTATAAGCTCTGGTGGGGAATAACCTTTGAATAAAGCCGGGGAGAGACGTATGTACTCTGCAGGGGATAAGCTTCCAGAATCTACTGGGGATAAGCTTCCAGAATCTACTGGGGAGATTGATTCAACTCTCCTGGGGAAACTTTTGAAATGTACTAGGGGAGTGGCTCCACTGGGGTGTCTGGTATTCCGCCGGGGAACAATCTTAGATCAAGACTGCCGGGGATGCTTGCTTAGGAACATTTGTATACTCCACTGGGGAATATTGAGATCTTCTGGGGAATACCCAACTTCCTTAAGGTTGACAGTAGGCTAACTCTGCTTGGGGAGAGTGTTGCTGACTTGCTGAGGATACTGTGCCTTTTCGGGGCTGAGGGGAGACCAACTCTGCTCGGAGGAGAGTATTGTTGAATCTTGATTTACTCTGCAGGGAGTGAAGGTATCCTGGTTACATTCTTCAGCCGAACCTACCTTGGTACCTTGGTGGACAGAGCAACTAGATCGTTTAGACAACTCATTATTGCCCCTGTTTCTGATGTCACCTGTAATTAGTCCTTTGTTTCGCATGCAAATATTTATGAGTTAGCAATTAATGTCAAATGCATATATCAAAAATGAACATTGGACATTCTTCGCAAAACAAAACATAAAAAAGGAAAAACAATTGGCAATTTATCTGAAAAGTGAATTTGTATTGATTTTTGATTTTGCCTGTAAATAGGCGTTTATGTACAAGAGGCTGACGTCCTAGTAAGAGAACGCCGCCGAACAACAGAGTTTATACAATTTTGTGAAAACAAAACAAAACAGCTATGTGAAAAATAATCCCACTGGGTTCCAACTCTGCTATCGCCTTTATGTCTTCAAGCGTCTCATCACTTTGCTGCTTAGTTGAAGATGAAGCTGATTGATCGATGTCGTCTGAGCCTGATAGTTAATACCGAATTCTGGATGCAAGGTGATCCAAGGAGACATAGTATTATGCTTTAATCCCTAACTTTTGCCTGGACCGCCCTTTCGGGTTTTCAGTCCACCGGGATACCCATTTTTGCCCAAGCCGCCTTTTCAGGTTTTCGACTTGCCGGGTGTACAGATTTTTTTATTTCATCCCTTATTTTTGCCCGAACCCTTTTGGTTCGCCGGGAAACCCTTATTTTTGCCTAGGTGTGTCAACCTAGCAGGTCTTTTATCATGCGTAGTATCTTTTTACTATGTCTACATTGGCGGGGTGAGGAAGGTCGTCACCATCCATGATGGTTAGAATCATAGCTCCTCCTGAGAAGATATGTTTAACCACAAATGGCCCTTCGTACGTAGGGGTCCATTTGCCCCTGGGGTCACTTTGAGGAAGAATGATGTGCTTGATTACCAGGTCTCCGACTTGATACTCTTGTCGTCTGACTTTCTTGTTAAATGCCCTGATCATCCGTTTTTGGTACGTTTGACCATGACAAATAGCGGTGAGTCTCTTTTCGTCAATCAGGTTTAATTGATCAAGCCGAGTCTGGATCCAGTCATCTTCATTCAAACCCGCATCCTTCATTATCCGGAGAGAGTATATCTGGACTTCGATAGGCAAGACTGCCTCCATACCATAAACCAAGGAAAAGGGTGTTGACCCGGTTGACGTCCGTGCTGAGGTACGGTACCCATGAAGAGCAAACGGTAACATCTCGTGCCAATCTTTGTAGGTCACTGTCATCTTCTGCACAATCTTCTTGATATTCTTATTAGCTGCTTCTACAGCCCCATTCATCTTCGGTCGATAAGGAGAAGAGTTGTAGTGTTGTATCTTGAATTGCTCGCAGAGCTCAGTGATCATCTTGTTGTTAAGATTGGTACCATTATCCATAATGATCCTCTCAGGTACCCCGTATCGACAGATCAGGTTGTGCCGAATGAACCGCGCCACGACGTTCTTGGTTACGGTAGCATAGGAAGCTGCTTCAACCCACTTTGTGAAGTAATCAATCGCTACTAGGATGAAGCGATGCCCGTTGGATGCTGTAGGTCTGATCTCGCCGATCATATCAATGCCCCACATTGCAAAAGGCCAAGGTGCTGTCAAGACATTCAGAGGCACCGGAGGAATGTGCACCTTATCCGCATAAATCTGGCATTTGTGGCACGTCCGAGAATGTTGGTAACAGTCGGCTTCCATTGTGGACCAGAAATATCCTGCCCGAAGGATTTTCTTTGCCATGGTATGGCCACTGGAATGTGTTCCGAAGGTACCTTCATGTAGCTCTGACATGATCCTTTCTGCTTCAGTCTTATCCACACAACGCAGTAAGGTTGAATCATGGTTTCGCTTGTATAGAATGCCATTGCTGAGGAAGAACTTTGCAGCGAACCTTCTCAGGAACTTCTTGTCATTAAAAGATGCCCCCTCGGGGTATTCTTGAGCTTCCAAGTACCTCTGTACATCATGATACCAAGGTTTTTCAGTTACCTCTTCAGCCTCAAGATCACAGCAATATGCAGGTTCGTCCAATTTCCAAATGATGATCCGGGGAGCCTCATTGTCCCATTTGACTTTGAACATAGAAGACATCATAGCCAGCGCGTCCGCCAACTAATTCTCCTCTCTTGGGAAGTGTTCAAAAGTTATCTCTTTGAAAAGGGGGATCAATGTCAACACATACTCCTTGTAAGGAATAAGATTTGGGTGTTTCGTATCCCACTCGCCTTTGATCTGACTGATCACGAGAGAAGAATCTCCGAAGACACTCAGAAACTTGATCCTTAAGTCAATTGCAGCTTGAAGACCCATGATGCACGCTTCATACTCTGCGATGTTGTTGGTGCAGTTGAAACATAGCCGGGCAGTAAGTGGAGTATGAGTGCCCTTAGGGGATATGATCACAGCGCCAATACCATTACCCAAAGCGTTCGAGGCTCCGTCAAAGTGCATAGACCATCGGGATCCCTCCTCAGGTCCTTCATCCGGTCCAGGTACTTCACAATCAGTCACTACCATGATGTTCTCGTCTGGAAATTCAAAGTTCATCGACTGGTAGTCGTCCACTGCCTGGTGTGCCAAATGGTCTGCCAATACACTTCCCTTGATTGCTTTCTGAGTCGTGTACTGGATGTCGTATTCTGTCAAGATCATCTGCCATCTTGCTATTCTTCCGGACAAGGCAGGCTTTTCGAATATGTACTTTATTGGATCCATTTTTGAGATCAACAGAGTAGTGTGAGTCAACATATACTGTCTCAGCCGGCGAGCAGCCCATACCAAAGCGCAGCAAGTTTTCTCGAGCAGTGAGTATCGAGTCTCACAGTCGGTAAACTTTTTGCTAAGGTAATAAATGGCGTGCTCTTTTCGGCCAGACTCGTCATGCTGCCCCAGCACACACCCCATTGAGCTGTCAAGTACTGTCAAGTATAGTATTAGAGGTCTCCCTTCAACCGGTGGCATAAGAATGGGTGGTTCTTGGAGATACTCTTTGATTCTGTTGAAAGCGGCCTGACATTCATCGTTCCAACGTACCACTTGATCTTTCTTTAGCAGCTTGAAGATTGGTTCACAGGTAGCAGTTAGATGTGAGATGAATCGGGCAATGTAGTTCAGCCGTCCTAGAAAGCCTCTGACTTCTTTCTCTGTCTTGGGAACTGGCATCTCTTGTATGGATTTCACCTTGGCAGGGTCCACTTGAATACCAATGTCACTCACGACGAAACCTAGAAGTTTTCCAGATCTCACCCCAAAGGTGCACTTGTTCGGGTTCAACCTCAGCTTGTACAACTTCAGACGGTCAAACAGCTTCTGTAGATGGTCAAGGTGTTCCTCCTCAGTTTGGGACCTTGCAATCATATCGTCGACATACACTTCGATCTCATGATGGATCATGTCATGAAACAAAGCAACCATGGCACGTTGGTAGGTTGCCCCAGCATTTTTCAACCCAAAAGGCATGACTTTGTAGCAAAAGGTGCCCCACTGAGTAACAAAAGTGGTCTTCTCCATGTCTTCAGGAGCCATCTTGATCTGATTGTAACCGGAGAAACCATCCATGAAGGAGAATACCTTATGTTGAGCCGTGTTGTCAACCAGAACGTCGATATGAGGCAGAGGGAAATCATCCTTAGGGCTTGCCCTATTCAAATCCATGTAGTCAACACACATTCGGACCTTACCATCCTTCTTCGGCACTGGAACTACGTTGGCAACCCACTGAGGATAAGAAGTCACTGCTAGAAACCCGGCATCAAATTGTTTCATAACCTCAGCCTTGATTTTCTCGGACATCTCTGGACGCATACGGCGGACCTTCTGTTTAACCGGAGGGCAGTCTTCCTTGGTAGGCAGGTGATGAACCACAATGTCAGTATCCAACCCAGGCATGTCTTCGTAAGACCAAGCAAAGATTTCCATGTAGTCATGCAGCATCTGAACCAACCGTTGTTTCACACTAAGCTCTAGATTGGCACCAATCTTGACTTCCTTTCTGTCTGTCTCCGTACCCAGATTTACCATTTCCACTGGCTCTTCATGTGGCTGAATGGCCCTCTCTTCCCGGAGTAATAGCCTTGCAAGCTCACCAGGCACTTCACAATCATCTTCACCTTCGTCTTCGGCTAAGTTGATCCGATTTTCGAAGTCATAACTGGCAGTAGCAGAGTCGTTACTAGTGAGATCCAGAGTGGATTGGAACCTGTATAGGTGAGTGTGTGTAAATATAGCTGTTTTGCAATATATATAAAGAAAGAAAGGGAGCACAAGGTTCGAAATGCGAAAAACGTCCAATGCTTTTATTCATGATATATGAAAATGACAAATAATAAGCCCTCACAAATGAAGCCACGGTGCCCCGGGTAAGACACTGGGCCATAAAGTTTCAAATTATTGTTCGTTACAAATTTAAAACAAAGGAGTTCATTACTGAGTGACAAAAGTAATAGGTATGTAGTCTTTGGCAGTCCAGTTGTTCAGTCCACCGTTGGTCATTGGGTAGATCCAGCTGTTGAATTCAGATTCCTCCATGTCGTCTTCAATAGCATTCACTCCTGAGTTGGTGATGAATACAGGAGGTCTTCCAATCCTTCCCTTACGCACAGCCCTCTGAGCTTCTGCAGTGAAACCCAAACCAAATTTTTCAGTCTTCGGAGTAAAATCAGGAAGTCAGCCCCATTTTGTGCCCTCGCCCTTCTCAATCACAGCCCGGGCATCCTTCAAGAAAGCCATCTTCAAAGGAGAGTCTTCTTCAGTCACAGTCTCTGTTGATGCCAGTGTCTGAGGCACCTCTTCAAAATGTTGAAAGGGGGTCTCAATGAACTCCCCATCCATCTCTATGTACCGGAACGAGTTAAGATGGCTGACCATATATTCTTCCTCCCCCTGCACTGTAAAAATCTTCCCTCTGACCGGGTACTTAAGCTTCTGATGTAATGTGGAGGTCACAGCTCCAGCTTTGTGGATCCAAGGATGACCCAGCAAACAAGAATAGGATGGTCGGATGTCCATCACATAGAAAGTAGAATCAAAAACTTGAGAACCAACCCTGATTGGAATGTCAACATCACCATGCACCATCCTTTTGGACTTGTCGAAGGCCCAGACAACAATGTTACTTGGCTTGAGCTCTAAACCTTCACAATCCAGCTTGTCTAGAGCTTTCTTGGGTAATACATTTAATGAAGAACCAGTTTCAACCAACACATGGGAAAGAGTAGTGCCCCTGCATTCAATGGAGACATGCAGGGCATCATTATGGTTCTTTCCTTTGGCAGTCAGATCGGCATCAGAGAAACCCAACCCATTATCAGCAGTCAAGTTGGCCACACAATCGGTAAATTGATCAGCAGACGTTTCTTGTGGCACATGGGCCGTCTTCAGGAAGGAAATCAGGGCCTTGGCATGGGCCTCTGAACACAAGAACAGTGATAGCATAGAATTTTTAGAGGGGGTGTGCCCCAGCTGCTCAACTACATTGAAATCACTCTTCTTAATGATCTTGAGAATCTCTTCCATCTCTTGCTTGGAAGCTTCAACATTGGTTGTCTTTGGTGCCTCCGTCTGGGCAGGCACATCAGTAGCAATCCCTTTTCTCCGAGCGTCAGATGACTCGGCAACAGGGGTAGAAACTGGAACTTGGTCAGGAAGGGAAGCAGGCACACTGGCAGGTGTGATGACAAGAGGTCTTTGAATGGCTGGAGGTGCAATATCTGGTGAGAAGAGTCTACCACTACGAGTAACCTTAGCGGGCCCGGTGATGTTGGTGACGCCGGTACTGGTATCAAACTCTTGTTTTACTCCGAGCACATAAACATCTTCCCCATAGTGCCAAGGGACAGCTTTGTCAGATGTATAAGGGAGGGGCCCCAGAACAGTGATGATGATAGGAGCAATCTTCTGAGTGGACATGATTTTGACAGGCTTCTTTGAGGGAGCCTTAGGAGAATTGTTGAAAATAGTGACAATGGACACTTCTTCGGTAGGGACAGCAGGAACAGCAATCTTCTTGAACAAGATCTCTTTGCTATCCATCAGGTTTTGGACGCCTGACTTCAGAAAAGGACAACAAGCAGGTGAAACAGCACATAGATGGCAACCTTTACTACATCCCGGAAATAAACTGGCTAGCAACAGGTTCCTCTTGACAGTCAACAGCGGAGTAACAATATCTTCCACAGAGGCCACATACAAGTCTTCCTCGACAGCATTCACTCCATGCTGGGGCATGGGAGCAGTCACAACATTGGGCCTTTCGGGCGCCTCGAACTGTATTTCTTTAGCATCAATAAGGTCCTGAACCTTATTCCTCAGAGCCCAACAATCATCAGTAGAATGCCCCGGGCTATCAGAGTGATAAGCGCAACGGGCGTTGGGGTTGTACTTTGGAGAGGTTGTGTTCACTACCTTCGGAGCTTCTTTGACAGTTACCAGATTGGTTGACAGTAGTTGCGGCAATATCTGAGACAGGGTCATACTGAGCCGAGTGTACTGCCTTTTGGGCCTCTCACCCCTTGGTTGGTTATATTGCTGAGGAGCAGCAGCATGCTTTGAAATTACCACCGCGTTGACAGCTTGGCGGCGTTCCGATTTATTCTATTTCCTGGAACCATAAACAGCACTAGCTTCCTTCTTGAAGGGTTTCTTTTCAGAACTTGAGGATGCACCTTTCTGTATCTTCCCCGACTTGATACCAGCTTCTATCCTCTCACCAGTCAGAATGAGGTCTGTAAACCCCGCAGAAGAATTACCAATCAGATGGTTAAAGAACGGACCAGACAGGGTCCCCAAGAACATGTCCACGAGTTCACGGTCAGTCAACGGTGGCTGCACCCTGCCAGCCAGGTCCCTCCACTTTTGCGCGTACTCCTTAAAACCTTCTCCCATCCCTAGCGACATACCCTGGAGTTGGGTACGTGTAGGAGCGAGGTCGGCATTGTACTGATACTGCTTATAAAAAGCAGTAGCCAAGTCCTCCCAGTTACGAATACTGGTTCCATCCAGCTGATAAAACCATTCGAGTTGAGCCCCTGAAAGGCTATCCTGGAAGAAATGGATCCATAAGTTTTTGTCTGCAGTGTAAGGTTAGATCTTCCTTACATGAGAACGGAGGTGCGGCTTAGGGCAGGAAGCTCCGTCATACTTCGCAAAAGAAGGTTCCTTGAACTTGTGCGGGATCACCACCCCAAAAGATAAACCTAGATCTCTAAAATCCAACCCAGGCACCTGTTGAATCTCCATGGCACTCAGACGGTCCTCCAGTTGTTTGTACCTGTCCTTAGCAGGAGGGTACTGTTCGTCATTGAAATCCGTCTCGTTGTCGGAGACCACAGGACTAGGAACCCTTCCCCTTGGGGACTGTCTTTCCCTACAGAGGAAGTAGCTTGATCAGCCTCATTCTGTAGTGTATTCCCAAACCTCCGTCCAGTGTTAAACAGCACAGTCCTCTTCTTCTTCTTTTTCAACAGCAGAGTCTTCAATTCCTGTTGCCCCTGGGCTAAGCTCATGACCAGCTCCTGGAATTGGGCGTTCTGGGCCTGGAGGGCCTTGATAGCTTGTTCATTGGATGATTCAGGATTCATGATGAGACTGCTGAAATAAACAGCGAAGAAGATTAAGCAACCTGTAAAAAAGAGTACCTGTTATGCACATGATGCATGATATGCTATTATGCAATGCATTCAAGGGTTCGAAAGTTCAAATTTGTTGTAGACAAAAAGAGAACACCCGTTATATTAAGAAATAATATGTTCAGTACATCAATGCCTCATGGGAGAAATATTACAAAATACTTAATCCCAAAAGACACTGCGCATCCTCTTTGGAGCTATGTAAGTGTTGAGAGTCTTTTCCTCGTGCAGTAGACGGGTGAGCTCCAAGACCTTCTTCTCACTGGCATATAGACTGGTTTCAAGAGAATTTCGTTCTTCCTTGAGTTGGATCCAGCTTTTTCGCATTTCTTCCCAAGATGTTGGCATGTCAGGATGTTGAATGGTGTAGGGCACCTCTCCTTCCAAAGATGGCTCTTTGATCACAGGGAGAACATGAGGATATGGCATCACCAGCTTCTGGGAGCGGGCTCGTACCCACTTGAGATAAGGCTCCAGGGGGATGGAGTTCTTGTGCCCCAGTGTCTTGCTATCTACCCTGTTGGGCATCCTCTAAGCTCTGATAAATCTCTGGCGAAGTCCTTGTGCATCATTGTCGAAGTCAAAAACTATGTCAGGAATCAACATGTCATGAGGGCCATCCCTCCGAGCATATCCAAACTGCCTCAAAGCCAGACATGGGTTGTAAGTAATTCCCCCTCTAATTCCAAGTAAAGGAACATTAGGAAACTCTCCGCAACGATCAATGATGGTGAAATTTTCTCTGGACCGAGAACACCAATGTATATCAGCATGCGTAAGAGTCATTAATCGTTGTGACCATCTCAAACCCCGCTCGTTCTTCAAAACTGATTGTGGAAGGTGCGAAATAAACCACCTTGCCAGAAGAGGAGTGCAGCACATGAGAACACCTATTTTTCTCATGGTTCGAGTGTAACATGAGTGAAGGATGTCCCCAAGCAACGTAGGTATAGGATTCCTGGACATGAAGATCTTGACAGTATTGATATCTATAAGCTGATCCGGATTCGGGAACAACACCAACCCATAGATAAGGAGTGCCACAACTTCTTCAAAGGCTTGTAGGTCAAGGGAATTCCAACATTCTTGGGCCTTCTCAAACAGGAACTTTGCCAAGAATCCTTTGATACCACTTCTAACTTCCCAATGTCCCTTGATGTCAGATGGTTGTAGGCATAATGCTTTAGCAACCTCTTCAAGTTTTGGTTCCCTTTCCGTACCGTTGTAGGGTAGTTGACTGAGAATGGGAACCTTCAGAAGCTGAGAAAACTCTTCCAAAGTAGGCACCAATTGATAATCCGGGAAAGTAAAACAGTGGTGCAAAGGGTCAAAGAACTGGAACAACACTTTCACCATATCCTCTTCAATGTTGGTATTGACCAAGCTGATGAGGGACCCTTACAAGGTTGATCTGAATTGTCTTTCTGCGGATAGTTTCCATGTCCTACAAAACAAGAACAAAGATGAAGATTCGAACCCTTGAAGTGGTTAGTGGATGCATATGATGTTGTATGATGTTATGATGTTATGATAAAAACACACCACAAGTATTCACAAAAAGCAACCATGATAAGGCACACAAGTCACACCAGACAGCCCTTAGAGTTTAGGCCAACATGAAGTTCAGGTACTACCCTCTTGAAGTTGGTGGGCTCAAAACCTGTCCTATCAAAAGTAACCGGGTTCTAAGGAGCTCAATATCATTGGGTTGTTTTCTATGTTCATTGTTTTGATTTAGCCACTGAACTGGCAATGAAAATATTCCAAGAAAACAACCCTCAATGAGTGTAGTATCGAGTATCTACCAACTTCGGACTGCACCAAAGTCGGTCATCTCACTACCCCTAAAGAGGCCAGGATGGTCAAGTAAGGTTCCTAAGGTCAGTTGATGCTTCATGACACCACGCGGCGGCCCCGTACTCTCCTTGACTTGACTCAAGGGTTACCGGTACTCACCAAAGTGCCACATCAACGTAGCAACTGCTTCAACCGTGTCGGTATACCCCGCACAGTTCCCTCACAGTTTGTTGCTACTTCTAAAGGGTATCCCCAGATCCGGGTTAGGATCTATAAAACTCCGATACAAGCCCACAATATTTAAAGCATTCAAGGCATTCAATTGAAAACATAGGTGATCTAATCCTAAGGTACACCTCACTTATTAAATATGTCCCCAACAGAGTCGCCAGTTCTGTGATCGGTGGAAATAGAACTGACTGTTTTTAGCTGGTTTCGCGAAATGTCGCGGTAAGCAAGAGTCGCCACCGTCTTTTATGTTCTCCAACATGGAAAGGAAAAAAGCACAGCAAAATTCCTTCTTTGAGAATGTTTCTCGGTTCGGGAGGTAGATTTATAGGAAGGGAAGGTATTAGCACCCTTTCTATCCGTGGTTATCCACGGGCTCTTAGGTACTTGCTCTTATGTTTTCAAAAATTTGTTTACTTTTCAAGTGTGTGTGGGTTTTGAAAAAAGTTTCGTTTGAAAAATTTCTAAGTAACTCTTGTATCTGTCCTCAAGAGTGTATGAAAAATTTGTTTGAAAACTTTTAGAAAGTGTGAGTGCGAAAAGTATTTTGTTTGTTTTTGAGAGAGCAAGTACCCATGAGAAATCTACCTACTCTAAGGAATTAGGCTGTGTAAGAGTCCTTTAGATAGTGCTATCCCACCATTGAGAGGTAGGTAGCACCGTCGTTGGAGGTGTTCGGGTCAATTCGATTATGAGGGACAATGTGGTCACCGAAGCAATAGTAGGACACCTTAGAAGTAACCCTAATGTCCTAGATCCTTTTTATCCGAGGCAACCGTTTCGAGGCAACTGGATCTTTAGACAGGAGGGCGACCTCTAAGACACCCTATACTTGACGACCACGTTCGAGGCAACCAGTGAGGCGTACCCTAGGAGTGGTATGTGCTTGTGTGTTGTTTTCATGTTATATTATCTTGTACATGTTATTTGTGAGCTACAGATTGATTTTATTTGTCATACAAGTCTTTCATGCATTTTTAGCATTTAATAGTGCGGAAAATAAATTGCAGAAAGTTAAATCTACGCTATTACAAGGCGCGGGTCTATACATCGCCAAAAACATAACCCGTTTTGGAAAATAAGTGCGGAAAAGTAAAGAAAGCAATAAAACCTAATTAACTATTACATCCTTTGAGCAGATACATAAATAATCGAAATAAGAATAATGCGCGAAAGAATGAAATGGGACGTCCTTAGGGTTTTGACCCTTTTTGAGAAAAATATGAGTTTTGTCCTTTTTTGCAATTAATTCAAATTAACCTAATTTACTAATTAATTATTTAAGAAAAAAATGTTTTTTATGTTTTTTTATGTAAAATAAAACAAAAGGAATTAAAATTAAAAGTTAGTAAAACCTAATTCTAAGTTTATTTTATTTATTGTAAAAAAAGTTAAAGTTAACCTAATTTAAACTAAGTTAATTAATTTACATTTTTATTTACAAAAATAATAATAATTAGTAAAAATAATGAATAATAAAAATATTATAAATATTATAAATATTTAAGTTTCTGAATTTAATATGAAAAATAATTTGTTTATGAATTAATAATAATAATTATAATAATTAAAAGAATTAAAAGGAAAAGAAAATAAGAAAAAGAATAGTAAACCAGGGGGGTGTTGATGGACCCAATGGAGGTTTAGTTCTGGAAATTCAGGCCCAATAGCACAAAGCCCTTGTTGACTTCTGGAATCAGGTGCATGCTCATTGACTGGAACGTACCATGATCTTCATCTCTGGCCCTTGGATGTATGCTTGTAGACACATGGCACATGGATGCCAAGAGCGTATGGTGGAACGCGTTTAGGAAGCTGCATGGGAACTTGTTAGAAAAAATATTAACAAGCGTTTGGGGGACCTGGGAATCGAACCCAGGTCCCATTGATTGCCAGACACGTCCTCTTCCACTAAGCCAAGCGCCTGTAATTGTTAGTATAGTGGATAATGAAAATATTATGTAAAAATAACAACACATGCTGGAATCAATAAAACGCGGGCCATTATATTTGAACGAACCAATTGCTCATTTCCAGCTCACCGTCTTCTTCGTTTTCCTGCAACAAAACACAACAAATAGCGGGGGTTTTTAACCCCCACAAAGTGAAACGACCAAAAATAGCGACTAGCTCCCTAGGCTATATAAATAGGGCGCGAGGGTTGCTTTGTGTTTGTCTCGTTCCAGCGATCTCAACCATAGGCGTTGGAGGTTCTAATTTTACCTATATATCAAAGCCCCAAATCAAGAGCTTGGAAACCCTAGAATTCTCCAATGGTGATTTGCGTTTCAGGGCACCATAAGACAATTAACCAATACCAAAAGCTTCAGAGAGGTTAGAGCAATGCAAAGCATACAAAAAATCACATTAAATATGCAGGAATTATGAGTTTCGATTATGGAAAAGTTATTCAAACCGTGAAACTGTTATGGCGTGTTTCTTGAGCTTTATGGCTTGTTTTTGATTGCAATGCGTTCCTGAATGTCCCAGCAAGGTATTGGAATCAAGAAAGGGGTTTGAATTGGCCTGGAAGGTTGAATTCAGTTTTCAAATTTCTTGGCTTTTTTTCAATATGGTAATGGTGTTTTTGCAGCATCTTGCACGTGAATGGAATTAGGTTTGGCTTCAGCATATATAGTATGATGGAATTAGGGTAAATCTTGCACAAGAAATCCTTTGAATTCATGTTTTCAATATTTGATTTCAATCAAATCTTTTTGCATATTTTTGATTGACAAAACTTGCCAAACATGGAGATTTTGATGTCCTTGATATGTACACGAATTGCCAGCTTGCCCTGAGTGTATTTGCTTCACAAAAGATTTGAAAAAAACATATCTTTGAATTTCCTACATTTAAAATCAATTAAATGAATTAATATTAATAAAAAATTCAATTAATTAATTAAAAAAAAGAAAATAAATCAATTTATATTCATTGGGTCGTGCATAGGCCTTGGACAATGTTTCAAGAAAGAATTTGAGGCCCATTAGCAAAAACAAGGTGTTTTAGGCAAAGTTGACTTTTGCAAATTTCCAAAATTTCCCAACTTCTCCAATGCATATCTTGCTCAATTTTGATCATATGAACATGTTCTTGGACATTTTGGAAAGGCCTTGAAGTCCTCTAACCAATTCCTTTCGTCCCATGTCATTTTGATTTACCAATCTCAAGTTATGGTCTTTGACTTAAAGTGCCTTTTTGTTGACTTTTGAAATTGACCTATAATGTAGAAATTGATAACCTTTTGTGAGAGCATTTCTTGGACTTGGAATGTGAAGATGAGTTGTAGTAAATGTCATCCCCTTCAAAATGAGCATTGGATGGGATTTTTCTGATGGACCATGAAAAAGTTATGCCTTGGTCAAGTTACAGTTGACTTTTCAATTGTCCAAAAATAGAAACTTTTGGTATCTTGATGATTTTCGAGCCATGCTTGTGGAATCATGATCAAGACTTGATCAAATGATGATTGTGGCTTAAAAATAAGATGTTTACCAAAAATTTTGACTTTTGACTGCCAAATGACCATTTTGCCCTTGCAGTTGATTGTGAACCAAATGAAGCTTTTGACTGTGCAACTTGATCCTGTGAGCCTTGAATCTTTTCATGTAGATGCTTGGCAATGTATATAGGCTTATGGGACTTTTTTGGACCACTGAAAACCTCAAATTCTTGGAAGGAACCAAAACCCTAATTTTGACTGTGTTAGGAGGCAATTGGACTGTGCATTCCTTGAGTAGTCTTGAACCATTTGAAGATGATCCTTGACAAACTTTGAAGAATATGGGAGGGCAAATTTTTGGGTACAACACTTATATTTGCATGTAAAAGGGACGGGCAAGGGTCATCGTATAGTCATGAATAACAATGTTGAAAGATATCTTAGCATTTTCTTTAAGGGACTAAGATCATTCGTAAGGGAACATTTGTAACATCTCGAGGGACTATGATCTTGTATTTTTATTTGTTTTTGCTAAGATGTCTTACATGCGTATTATGACCATTTATTTCTCAAGGCAACAGTGGGTTTACCCTAAGGGTGTAAGTGTGAAAGTGTATTGATTTACATGCATTGTTTTGTCTTTGAATTAGGGTTTGCTAATTTGTTGATTTTAATATTTCCATACAAACCCTAATTTACTACTATAAAGTATTAAATTGCAGAAAATAAAAATATTAAGATATTACATCATTAGGGGAGGGGGTGTACAAATTTACAAATGGGGATTTTGCATGAAAATTAAATCTAATTAACTATTACAACCATATTGAATATTGTACAAAATTGAAGATAAATAATGCAAGAATGCAAAATTGAAAAAGAAATGATTTTTATTTGGTTTTATGAAAGGTTTTAATCTTAACCTAACTAAGAAAATAATTAATGGAAATTAACTAAAATTAAAACCTAAATTAATTAACAAAGAATAATAAGTTAAACATGATTTTTCTAGGTTTTTTTGTGAAAAGGTTTTAAATAATAGAAATAATAGAAAAATTAATTAATTAAAATAAACCTAAGTTCTAAATTAATTTTAATTTACAAGAAAATAATGTAGTCATTAATCCTAAGCTTAAATATTAATTCATAAAAAAAGAAATTAATTTTTTAAAAGAAAATGTTTTTGGTCTTTTTTATGTTTTTATAAAGAAAAATAAAATATAAATGAGTCTAAAAATGATAAAATAAACATTTTTTAGATTTTTTTATTAATAATAATAATAATATTAATAATAATAATAATAATAAAGATGATAAAAGAAAGTAAAATAAACTAAAAAATAAAAATAAAAATAAAGAAATAAATGACCAGGGGGTGCTAAAACAGGGCCAAGGGTTAGAAGCCAGCAAAAAAAACAAAGTCCACTGCATTGAGGCTCAGGCGTGTGTGTTTGTGACAAAAAGAGTGAAAATGTGAAGAAGAAAAAAAGAACAAAAGGTAGTGCGCTGGGTGTTGAACCCACGCCCTCTTGGTTACCAGTGTGCTGCCTTACCACTGGGGTGGCTATACATCTGTTTACTTATATGAAATGATAAATACATAACATATAATGCTTCCAAGGCCTGTACTTCGTCTTCAACCTTCAGTCAGCCAGAGTACCTGTAACTTCTTCATCTCTCAACAAAAATGGAAAGTACAAACATGAAAGTTGTGGCATTTCTTCCCACGAATCCAACCATATAAATAACTAAACTATAAATCCAAGATGAGTGAGAATTTTTCTGGCCCTAATTTAAAACCTAAAAATTTCAGAAACTTCAACTCCAAAATTCTCTAAGCTCAGGCCATATAAATGCAAACTATGGATATGTACAGCTTCGTGGCAATGGTATCTACATCTTATCTTCACAAATCAGAATAAAGTGGTGCTTGTATGAAGATATAGAAGTTTGAAAACTTACCTCTTGCAGCTGGAGTCGTGTATGGAGTTTGAGCAACCTTTAAGAAGGTCTGATGATTTCTGTAGCTTTCCTGGACCTCCTTGAATATGGTCCAACTCCTACTTTGCTTTGAGGATGGCTGAAACTCCCAACTCAAGTCATGTTGCAAGCTTCAGTTTTGGAAATGGTGGACAGTGATGGAGGAGTTACAGTCTTGAAACAGGGGTTTGGATCACTTGTGTATGATGTAAGTAAGGTGTCTGGATGGTTAAAAATCAAAACGCACGAGTGGAAATGGAGATGGAGAGTTTTGGCTCAAAGCTGTCAAGTGGAGCAGTTATGTGTAGCAAGGGTGTTAGGGAGAATTTTTGGAGGCTTGAAATCGACTGTTAGCTTGCAAATAACTTGTGCATAAGGAAAAGGTTCTAGCACTTGAGAGGGTCAGAAGTGCAAGATATAGAGTTATGGCTATCTTACTTGATTTTGAAGAAAAGTGGAAATATAGTTTCAAGGAAAAGTACAAGCATGGGCTGAATTGTTAGAGGCTTTAGACAAGTTTCTTTTGGGTTATAGGTTGTGCGTGATCAGAATAAAACAAGTGCAAAGCTCAAGAACTGATTTTGTGTATAAAAGCTACTTTTCCAAAATGGTAATGTGCACTTTCTTCCCAAAATGGCATTAAGCATGGGCAATGCATTGAATGCTTAGATTAAAGCCTCTAACAGCTGTGCAAAACATTAATTATGGAGTTCCAAGCAATTTTGAGGCCTGCAAAGCAAATATTGTGCAGCCTAGCATGGATTTGAATTCTTGTTCATCATGGAAATGACCTATAATTCAAGAATGAAATGCCGACTTCATGCCTTCGATTCTCCTTGCTCAAAAATGATCTCAAGGAGTTCTTGGACATTTTAGAAATCTTGTAATGTTCTCTACAACCCCTATTTTAATCACTTTTGAAAAATCCAATTGGAACAATATGAAACTTGGCCCAGAAGTTAGGTCAAAATCCTGACCAAAATGCTCAAAATTTCACTAAGTGTTTTAGTTTCATGACCATGATTTCATGGATTAATAACTTGAAATCCAAGCATTTCTAGGAAGAGTTGTGTAAAGCAATGTTTTATATCTCATTGATATCTACAACTTTAATGTTGAAAGTTTCCTTTGAATCATCTTGCATCATGGTGAAAAATTGGCTCAAAGTTGTGAAAAAATATGAAGTTTTCAACACAAAAATTTCTAAGTTTGGAAAATTTGACTTTTCAAAATGAAATATTGACTTTTTTATTTCATGATGAACAAGTTTCATATTGTGACATGTTTTGATGAATTGTGATCTTTGACACTTAATTTTGACCAAAAAGTCAAAGTTTGACTTTTTAGTGTACAGTTGACTTTTGATCAGTTGACTGAAAATCAACTATCAATCAATTGATCTTGAGAAATGTTTTAGTCATTCCATTAGGTCAAAATGATGCATTTGAAACCTTGAGATCATGTCCCAAACCAAATAACCATTTCCTAGGTCAAAAATTAGAAATTGCCCTTTCTCAATTAAAACCCTAATTTTAACCATTTTGCCCTTTTGATGATCTGATCAAATTTCTTGAGGAATTGTGATCCAAACTTGATAAAATGACAAATATGAGTTCATAATGTTGATATGGATAAAACATTATCAAGTTTGACTATAAATTGACCACAATTGACGTTTTCCCCAATACAGTTGATTTTTAGGTCAACTGGTCAATTGACTGAGCAAAAATGTGATCCAAGACTTGAAACTTGACATGAGAAATTTAGAGGGTCCATAATGATCCATGAAAATCATATGAGGCATTAAAAGTTCAATTATCCTTGTGCAATCTCAAACCCTAATTTCAGTCATCAATGCTCAAGGAGGTGTCTTGAGCTAATCAACCCTAGTGCAGTCTTGAACCAAAGGAGATCTTGTGAGAAATTACTTGTTAAATGAGAGGGAAAATTTTGGGGTACAACAGCTGCCCCTGTTCAATCTTCCTAAACCTGAAGAGTTAGATTGGCGGATCCAGCATTCGTGACTTGAAGCTGGAAGATGATTGAACACTAGAGTGCCCAGAAATTTGCACTCGAAGATAAATTGTGAATGGGCTTATAGATGCCATTTGGAGGAATGATGGAGATTTTCCAGAGATGGGCTTGTAGATACCATCCAAAGGTGATTGTTTACAGAAAATGGACTAAGTCTGAACTTGATTTCAACTGGGAAAGAATAAGAATAAATCTTTGGAGCGATTTATCTGAAACTAGCAGAAGTCTTGTATGTTGTTTGACTGGGAAGAATCAGAATAAATCTTGGAGCGATTTATCTAAACTAGAAGTGTTCATTTGGAAAGCATCAGGATAAACCATTGAGAGGTTTAGACTAAACCAAAAGAGGTCTTGAATATTCTTTAATCTGGAGAAAATCAGAGTAGATCTTTGAGCGAATTATCTGAACCAGAGAAAGTGTCTGCGGGAAAGAATCAGAATAAACCGTTGAGAGGTTTAAACTTAACTGGCATGGATTTAGAGAAGAATCAGAATAAATTGTTGAGAGATTTATATGAACCAGAGAAAGTGTCTGCGGGAAAGAATCAGAATAAACCGTTGAGAGATCTAAACTGAACAGGTAGGGATCTGGAGAAGAATCAGAATAAATCATTGAGAGATTTATCTGAACCAGAGAAAGTGTCTGCGGGAAAGAATCAGAATAAACCATTGAGAGATTTAAACTGAATCGACATTGATCTGGAGAAGAATCATAACAAATCATTGAGAGATTTATCTGAACCAGAGAAAACTTCTGCGGGAAAGAATCAGAATAAACCGTTGAGAGATCTAAACTGAACCGGAAGGGATCTGGAGAAGAATCATCATAAATCATTGATAGATTTATCTGAACCAGAGAAGATGTCTGAATCAGAGACAGCGTCTGTAGGAAAGAATCAGAATAAACCGTTGAGAGATTTAAACTAAACCAGCAGAGGTCTAAAGGAAATATCTGTTATATAGATGGTCGACCAGTCCTTTCTCGGGAATTGATCTATAATTGACTTGTTGAAAATTTGACAATAATTTTCTGTTGATTGGTCTTTCCTGAAAAGGTGAAAGGTTAGTTGCATGCAATTCCATGATGTATGAAATGCACGGTATAATGTTGTTTCTCAAAATAAATGAGATCGCGTTGTATGCATCGGTGTTGTCAATGCTATGACGTATGGATGTAATATATGGACACATTAATTGTTATGTCGTAGTGTTGCTGGAGTCGGGGAAATAAATCCCCGAGCACTACTGGGAATGAGGAGTGTAAGTCTTAATATTTTGAAGTTGAAGTGTTGATGGATGAGTTTTCATTTATTAGAGAAATAAACTCTGTTGTGGAAGGGAAACGTCGTGCATTGCTTGTGGACCTCGTGAAATCCTGCTGGGGAATCTTGAGAAACTGGGCGACTTTCACTGGGGAATCTTCGGAGCGGTGACCAGAAGTTTTGTTCTGTCGGGGATGTGAGAGCACTTGATACCATTAGGATGCATACTTGGAGACACGTTAGCGATCCTGTAGTGGGATGTCCCGGTTTCCGCTCTTGCTGGAAAAGTACCTGTGGGGGATTTTACGAAATGGTCTAAAGATATTATTCTATTTCTTAAAGCCATTAGTGATTGTCTTTCTATTTTCTGTTCCCCCTTTTTTTGTCACTTGTAAACAGTAGTCATGTACAAATGCATATGTTCAAAAATAATCATTGGACGTTTTTGCAAACAAAACACGGGAAAAAAAGAAAAATAGATAGTTTTGCACTTTCAAAGGAATATCTTTGTATTAACTTGAATAAGTATTTTTTGTATAACGAGACGAACATCCTAGTAAGGGAATATCGTCGTAGAAAATGAAAATTGATACAAAGAAAATATATCTATGTGAAATAATCCCATGGGGTTCCTATTCTGCTATAGCCTTCATGTCTCTGAGCGTCTCCTCCACTTGCTGCTTTATCCGAAGATGATTGGATTGATTAGAACCGTTTGAGCTCGTCAGTCGATACTAAAGGTTGTTTGTGAGGTGATCCAACGGGACATAGTC
This sequence comes from Vicia faba, assembly GCA_948472305.1. NCBI lineage: Eukaryota > Viridiplantae > Streptophyta > Magnoliopsida > Fabales > Fabaceae > Vicia > Vicia faba. Next base: position 1,517,351,984 of record OX451737.1, read on the forward strand.
ATACGCTTTCAATCCCTAACTTTTTCCTGGACCGCCCTTTCGGGTTTTCAGTCCACTGGGATACCCTTTTTTGCCCAAGCCGCCCTTTCGGGTTTTCAGCTTGCCGGGTGTACAAATTTTTTTTGTATTTTATCCCTAATTTTTTCCCAAACCTTTTTGGTTCACCGGGATGCCCTAAATTTTGCCTAGGCCATTCGACCTAGCGGGTCTTTATTCATGCGTAGTATCTTTTGACTATGTCCGCGTTTATAGGGTGCGGAAGGTTGTCGCCATCCATAGTGGTTAAGATCATTGCTCCACCAGAGAATATTCTTTTGATCACAAATGGTCCTTCGTTTGTAGGAGTCCATTTTCCCCTGGGATCACCTTGTGGCAATATGATACGCTTGATTACTAAGTCACCAACCCGATATACCTGGCGTTTGGCCTTCTTGTTAAAAGCTTTGATCATACGTTTTTGGCACATCTGACCATGACAGACAGCCGTAAGCTTCTTCTCATCAATCAAATTCAACTGGTCAAGTCGAGTTTGAATCCATTCATCTTCATTCAGCCCTGCATCCTTTATGATTCTCAGAGAAGGTATTTTGACTTCAATTGGTAGGACGGCTTCCATACCGTATACCAAATAGAAAGGATTTTCCCTTGTTTATGTGTGCATCATGGTACCATTATCCGTAATTATTCTCTCCGGGATATCGTACCGACATATGAGATTCTGTTTGATGAATCGGGCCACAACGTTCTTGGTAACAGAAGCGAAAGAAACTGCCTCAACCCACTTCGTGAAGTAGTCAATCGCCACCAAGATGAAGCGGTGTCCATTAGAAGCTGTAGGTTTGACTTCTACAATCATGTCGATGCCCCACATCGCGAATGGCCAGGGAGCAGTCAGGACTTTTAGAGGAACTGGAGGCACATGTACTTTGTCAGCATAAATCTAACACTTGTGACAGGTTCTTGAATGCTGATGGCAATCTGCTTCCATGGTAGACCAATAATACCCCGCCCGTATGATCTTTTTATCCATCGTGTGCCCTCTAGAATGGGTGCCAAAAGTGCCTTCATGTAGATCAGCCATGATCTTGTATGCCTCAACCTTGTCTATGCAACGAAGCAAAGTAGAGTTGTGGTTGTGCTTGTAGAGAATTCCATTACTGATGAAGAACTTAGCAAAGAATCTTCTCAAGAACTTCTTATCATTGACTGAAGCTCCCTCCGGATACTCTTGGGCCTCGAGATACCTCTTAACTTCATGGAACCAAGGCTTGTCCACTACTTCTTCAGTATCGATCTCGTGACAGTAAGTTGGTTCATCCATCCGCTCAATGGTGATCTGGGGAGCCTCGTTACCCCACTTGATTTTAAACATGGATGACATAGTGGATAGCGCGTCCGCTAGTTGATTTTCCTCTCTTAGAAAATGCTCAAAGGTAATTTCCTCAAAATGTGGGATTAATTTCAACGCATGTTCTTTGTAGGGGATGATATTAGGGTGCTTTATGTCCTATTCTCCTTTGATCTGACTGATGACTAATGTTGAATCTCCAAATACACTTAAGGGTTTAATTCCCAAATCTATGGAAGCTTCATATTCTATCATACTATTGGTACAATTGAAACAAAGTATTGCAGTGAAGGGAGTATGACATCCTTCAGGGGATATGATTACAGCACCTATGGCATTGCCGAGTGCGTTGGAAGCTCCGTCAAAAACCAAGGTCCATCGGGATCCTTGTTCTGGTTCGTCATATGGTCTGAGTTCTTCATAATTGTTTACCATCATGATGTCTTCATCTGGGAACTCGAATTTCATGAACTGGTAGTCATCCACAGCCTGATGAGCAAGGTGATCGACTAGCACACTGCCCTTTATTGCTTTTTGGGTAGCGTACTGAATGTCGTATTCAGTCAGGATCATCTGTCATATGGTTATTCTTCCAAAGAGGGAAGGCTTCTCGAATATGTATTTAATTGGATCCATCTTGGATATCAATAAGGTAGTATGGTTCAATATATACTGTCTTAGCCGACGAGCAACCCATGCCAGAGCGCAGCAAGTTTTCTCGAGCAGTGAATATCTGGTTTCACAGTTGGTAACCTTTTTGCTTAGGTAGTATATTGCATGCTCTTTTCAGCCAGACTCGTCATGCTGCCCCAAAACACACCCCATTGAATTTTCCAAGACAGTTAGATACATGATCAAAGGTCTTCCCTCGACTGGCGGCATCAAAACAGGAGGCTCTTAAAGGTACTCTTTGATCTTGTCGAAGGCAGCCTGGCAGTCGTCGTTCCAATCCAACACTTGATCTTTCTTCAGTAATTTGAAGATTTGTTAACAAGTAGCGGTTAGGTGAGAAATGAATCGGTGATGTAGTTTAGCCGTCCTAAGAATCCTCTTACTTCCTTCTCGGTTTGAGGAGCAGGCATTTCTTGTATTGCTTTTACCTTTGCAGGGTCCACTTCGATACCTTTACTGCTGACGATGAAGCCTAGGAGTTTATCGGACCTCACTCCAAATGTGAATTTACTCGGATTCAACCTTAGCTTGTATTTCTTTAGCCTTTCAAACAGTTTGTGCAAATGGTCAAGATGTTCCTCTTCAGTTTGAGATATGGCTATCATGTTATCCACATAGACCTCTATTTCATGATGGATCATGTCGTGAAATAGAGCTACCATGGCGCGCTGATAAGTTGCCCCAGCATTTTTTAACCCGAACGACATAAATTTGTAACAGAACGTGCCCCACTGTGTGACGAAGGTCGTTTTCTCCATGTCCTCAGGTGCCATTTTGATTTGATTTTACCCGGAGAAACCATCCATGAAGGAGAATACTTTATCATGTGCGGTATTGTCAACCAGAATATCGATATGGGGAAGCGGGAAATCATCCTTAGGGCTTGCCCTATTCAAATATCTAAAATCCACACACATGCGTACTTTACCGTCCTTTTTAGGCACTGGAACAACATTGACAACCCATTATGGATAGGAGGTGACGGCTAAGAATTCGGTGTTGAATTGTTTCATGACTTCAGTCTTGATCTTCTTTGACATTTCTGACCGCATGCGACGGACTTTCTGTTTTACCGGAGGGCAGTCTTCTTTTATCGGTAGATGATGGACCACGATATCGGTGTCAAGTCCTGGCATGTCCTCGTATAACTAGGAAAAGACCTCAACATAGTCATGCAGTAACTGAGTTAAGTGCTTCTTGACACTAGGTTCCAGGTTGGCACCTACCTTGACTTCTTTCTTGTCCTCTTTGGTACCTAAGTTAATTGTGCCAACTAGTTCTTCATGGGGCTGTATGGTCCTTTCTTCATGTTGTAGTAGACTGGCTAGTTCCCCTGGAACTTCACAATCTTCCCCACCTTCGTCTTCAGCTTGGTATATCGAATTTTCAATGTCACAATAGGCCATAACAGAATCGTTACCCATGGGATCCTGAGTGGATGTGGATCTGCATTTTGATATGTGAGTGTGTGTAAGAGCATAGCTATCTTTGAAAAAAAATTAAAAATGTAGAAAAAGAAGAACAAAGAGCGTAAATTTTACATGCAAAAACGTCCATGATTCACTGATGACATATGAAAATGAAGTAACGACCCTTACAAATGGACCGTTGTGCCTCGGGTAAGACACAGGGTTTTAAAAGTCTAAATTGTTTAATTATTACAAGACCGAAAAAAATTTAAAGACAATTACTGTTGGATAAAAGTAATAGGGACAAATTCTTTGGCTTCCCAATTGTTGAGTCCTCCGTTGATAGTTGGAAAAATCCATTCTTCCAGGACACAGCTGTCATCACTATCCTCCACTGCGTTGACTGCATGGTTGCTGATCCGCAAAGATGGTTCCCCGACACGAGCATGAAGAACAGATTGTTGGTCTCCTGAAGTAAAAACCAAACCAAATTTGTTAGATTTGTAGGGAATATCCGGAAGTTGGTCCCAAATAGTACACCCACCTTCTTCGACTACTGCCTTGGCTTCTTTCAGAGAAGCCATCTTCAGCGGAGGTCTGGTAATATTCAGAACTTTTGAAACAGTCTGGGTTGCCACAACTGTTTATGGGACTTCCTCAAAATGCTGACACGGAGTTTTAATGAATTCACCATCCATTTCCATATATCTGAAGGAGTTCAGGTGACTTACCATATATTCCTCCTCTCCATGGACAGTGATGATTTTTCCCTTGGTTGGGTATTTCAACATCTGATGTAATGTAGAGGTGGCGGCACTAGCGTTATGAATCCAAGGTCGGCCTAGTAAACAGGAACAGGAAGGACGAATATCCATCACATAGAAAGTTAAATCAAAGGTCTGAGTTCCAACTTTAATGGGGATGTCCACCTCCCCGTGCACCATTCTCTTCGAACCGTCGAAAGCCCTTACCACTATGTTGCTGGGTTTTAAGGTCAAACCTTCACAGTCTAGTCTATCCAGAGCCTTCTTAGGTAGCACATTCAATGATGAACCAGTATCTACCAGGACATGGGCCAAAGTAGTTCCCCCGCATTCGACAGAGACAAGCAACGCCTCGTTGTGTTTCCTCCCTCTAGGTGTCAGGTCAACATCAGAAAAGCCCAAACCGTTATCAGCGGTCAAATTGGCCACACAATCTTCGAATTGGTCAGCAGAGGTTTCCTATGGCACATGGGCAGTTTTAAGAAATTTCCCTAAGGCCTTCGCATGATCCTCGGAGCACAACAGTAAATCTAGCATAGAAATCTTTGAAGGGGTCTTCCCTAGCTGTTCGACTACATTGTAGTCGCTTCTCTTTATAATTTTCAAAATTTCTTCCATATCCTTCTTGGAGGCCTCTGGGATAGATACTGATTGCGCCTTCATTCGGACATGTTCAACCAAAATGCCTTTGCCCCGAGTCTCGGTTGACTCGGTGATAGGGGTGTTAGTAGGGGTAACCACAGGAATTGTAGTAGTAGTATCAACAGGAACAAAAGCAGGGATGATCACAGGATCGGTAACAGTTTTCGGAGGAGCAATCTCAGGGGAGAAAACTCTTCCACTTCTGGTTATTTTACTGGTTCCCACAATGTTGCTGATGTTGGGGTTAGCCTTCTCAAAAATCGAGTCTTCATCAGCCAGCTAATCTTGCTTGACGCCGTGGTAGTAGACGTCACCTCCATAGTTCCAGGGGACAGTTTTATCTGAGGAGTATGGGATTGGCCCTGGCATAGTAATTATCAGTGGAGTCACCTTCGGAACAGATGTAATCCTGACGGGTCTTTTGGTGGAGACCCTGGGAGGATTGGCGGAAATGGTTATTATTGAAACATCCTTGTAAGAAATGGTTGGAACGGGAGTCTTTTCAAAAAATGACAACCAGTTGGTAGGGATAAACAGAGGTGGCAGCCTTCACCACAGCACGGAAATAAATCGGCCTTTAACAGGTTCCTCTTGACGACCAGGAGAGGAGTAACAAGCTCATCAACAAGAGAAACAAACGCATCATCTTCAATAGAGTTAACACCACGATCGTGCTTGGGAATAGGGCGTAAAATTCAATTTCCTTTTCCTCGAGAAGGTCTTGCACCTTGTTTTTCAAAGCCCAACAGTCGTTTGTATCATGACCTGGACTTTCTGAATGGTAAGCACAACGGGCATTTGGGTTCTAACGGGGAGAGGCAGTGTTGGGATTCTTCGGAGCTTCCCACAAGGTCACCAGATTAGATTTCAACAAATGCGGCAAGACTTGAGACAACGTCATATTTATCCGGGTAAGCTGTCTTACCGATCTTTCTGTTCTAGGCTGGTTGTTCCTTTGTTGAATAGGTGCAGACTTAGGGATTATGACTGCCCCTACCATTGGAAGGTGTTCAGTTTTGTCCTAATTCCTTTGATGGTACACAACACCAACCTCTTTCTTCCTAGTAAATGGTTTCTTCAATGCACTCGAGGATGCATATTTTTGAATTTTGCCACTTCTTATACCCGCTTCTACTCGTTCGCCAGTCATGATTAAATCGGTAAATCCAACCGAGGATCTTCTGATCAAGTGTTTGAAGAATGGACCAAACAACGTGCCTAAGAACATATCCACCAATTCCTGGTCAGATAGAGGGGGTTGGACTCTTCCTGCGAGATCCCGCCATTTTTGAGCATAGGTTTTGAAACCTTCACCTGCACCCATAGACATGCCTTGCAACTGTGTTCGTGTTGGAGCTAAGTCAGCATTATATTGGTATTGTTTATAAAAGGCGACAACCAAGTCTTCCCAATTGTGAATATTGGTCCCTTCCAATTGATAGAACCAATCCAACTGCGTCCCTGACAAGCTTTCTTGGAAGAAATGTACCCATAGATCTCTATCGCCAGTATGGGGTTGAATTTTCCTGACGTATGATCTCAAATGAAGCTTTGGACAAGATACACTGTCATATTTAGCGAAAGTAGGGACCTTGAATTTTTGCGGTATGACAACCCCTGAGACAAGTCCTAGCTCCTCAAAATCCAACCCGAGCACTTTCTAGATCTCCATAGAATTTAAGCGATCTTCCAATTGTTTGTATTTGTCGTCAGCTAGAGGATACTTCTCTTCAGAGTAATCATCCTCTTCTTCCTCTTCAGATTCTGGATGGTCAGTCACTTCCTTGTTTTTCCCTTCTTGATTGTCCCCTTCACCTGATGATATTGCGAAGTATAGGGTCCGTCTGGCTGGCCCTTGGAACCTTCTTCCTAGATTCAAAACACCGGTTGATTTCTTCGCTTTATTCTTCTTTTATTTGATCATTAAAGTTTTCAAATCCTCTTGTCCTTTTGCCAGAGTCAAGAACATTTGTTGAAACTGAGCATTCTGCGCCTGGAGATATTTTACTTTTTGTTCAATATCCATCTCACTGAAATAAACAGTAGAAAGATAAGGAGACCTGTTGTAAGAAACTTGTTTGTGTTATGATGAATGAAGATGCATATGCAAATGATTTCAAGGAAATTAGAGATTTAAATTTGCTTTAGACAAAAAGGAACACACGTCATATTAATAAATCAAAGTTTGAGTACATCATGCCTCTTTGGACTTACAATGAAAGAAGTAAAATACAAAACTCTAAGACAAAAAAGTTGAACGCATCCTCTTTGGTGCGATGTAGGCGTTCAGACTCCGCTCTTCATAAAACTTTCTTTTATAGGTCATTTCATGAATTTTTGCCAACTTCAACAAGTCATAACTCTCTCAGTTTTTGGATATTTTGAATGGTTTGGGTCTCAAAATGACATTCAAGAGATCTACTTCATGCCATCTTTTTTGCTCAAGAACAAATTCTAAGTGGAACACCATGTTTGGATACAAGACATTATAAGTCATTTTTGAAGAAAAACTTAGAAATTTTCTAAGTGTGAAAAGTCAGCCCTTTTCTTCCAACTTTAACTCAACACAACTTCTTGCTCAAGCATCCAATTTATCTCACTCCTTGCATATTGTAAAGCTTGTGACTTTATCTTTCAAGTGCTTCAAAAATAACATCATATGGTACCCTACATTGTTGGCACCATGGTTATGAAGGTAGCATCATGAAATGGAAATTTCAAGTTCAGTCAGATTTGAAAATTAGTTTAAATCCAATTACAAGCCTATTTAAGGATCAATTTTGCATCTAATCATGTTTAGGAACTTTCCATAACAAGAAAAATCCCTTAAACCATCCATTTTGCTACATTTTGAGCCATGTGAAGTCACACTTTTCACACTTAGCAGCTCCACACGATTTCACTGATTTTGCCTCCAATTCACATGCTTGAGCCTTGCATCATGATCAGCTATAAATACGGATCATTCCTCACTCATTTTCTCATGCTTTGGATAGCCAATTGACCCCTGTTCAGATCCCACACGAACTCTGAATTTGAATATCTGATTTCTTATATTCTCACCTTCAAACACCAAAAGCTCCATTCAGTTAACTCCATTGAACTTCTCTGAAGCTAACCATACGGTTACTTTCAAGAATCGTAACCTATATTGATCTGTAGAAGTCCAGTTTCAGAGAAAATTCTCACTACTTCATTCAGGTAGATTTCTTGGCCAAATTGATTCAAATAAAAGACTAATCCACTCCTTGTATCCTTCTGATCCTCGTGCTCTTTATAATTTGTAATTTCATTGAGAATTGAGTGAGATATCCCAGATTTTCGTGCTCGCTATTTTTTCTGTTTTTTTTACAAACACAACCTTGCATAATTTATATAAATTTGGCGCGATGGTACCATTAGAATCGTCTTGAAGAGACGAATCTAATGGTACCGGTCTGATTTTCTAATTTTACAATTTGAAGGATTCGATTTGGGGATGGCTGGAGGTTGAAGACGATGACATGTCTGTCTTCAACCAATGACACGAAGCCACGTTATTTTTTTTTGAAACAGATATAATATGCTTGCCTTACCATGTGCGTACCTCAGGAGCCCTTGGATCTGATTACTTTTGTGAGTCAGACTCCATCCAACATGCCATATTTTAAGTTGTTTTAGTTTAAAAACATTTGATCCTGTGTGATATTTATTAAAGACCATGATATGCACAGCATGTCTGATCCATTGGATTAGCTTACTAACGCATTTTGACTCTCATCCATTGGTCCATATTTTTTTGACTTTATTTTTATTTCTGGTTTTTATATTTAAATTGTTTTAAACTTCAAAAATTCATAGGAAATTCATTTTAACTCCAAAAAATCTGGAAAAAAATTATGGAAAATACTTTTGATTTTTCTCCTTCTGATTTTTATATTTTCACGTTTTTATTTTGTGTTTTGATTTTTTTTTAAATAATTTTTCACTTTATTTGAATTATTTTAAATGTTTAAAAATACTTTTATGCATTTTTAAATTCTGAAAAAAATAGGGGAGGATCCAATGACATTGTGGCAAATATTGGTGACCTCATTTATTTTTTATTTCTGATTTTATTATTTTTCACCATTTTTGTTTATTTTACCTATTTCTTTTGATTTTAAAAATAGTTTCTGACTTTAAAAAATTACCAAAAATTTTATAAAAATATTTGAGCTGATTTTTTATTTTTTCTGTGGTCTTACTTATTTTTTTGGGTTAATTTGAACATAGTTAACATTTTTCTCTCTTATTTTTATTTTTAATCATTCTTAAAACCTTTATTTTTATAAGTTAAATACAATTTTATTTTTTGTATATTTTCTGGCTGATCTTGGATTGGATTTTTGATCATGAGCTTTGTTAACATCATTGGATCCATGGTGTTGAGTCAAACTCCATAAAAATGGATGAATGATTTTAATAATAGTTTGATTAAAATTTTGGTTCAAATGTGGTTTGTTCATTTTCTCCATCCCTCTTCATCTCATCACCTTCTTATTGCACTAAATTTTATTGGAGTATGATTTCTATATCATGTCTCAAAACATGAAGTACATAGATTGCTATTGATCGGCCTCAAAATAGGTGCGACTTCTATTTAAGTCCACTTACGATTTCTTAACATAGCGCTAAATTTTGTCTCGATTTAAGAAAATGATCATTCGTGGCCCAAACCTATATACGCAAGCCCAAGTATGTTAATTTTAACCCTTTGATCCAATAACCTTGAGATCCATTGTTAGGAGACTTTGGTTCTACCAATCCTCTAATGGAACTTCATCAATTTTGGTCAAAATGGATCACTTAAACATCATTGATCATTAAGTGTTACTTTGAAGTTCTTAAATGGGTGATATACTTGACAAAAAGCAAATGCAACTTATTGTTAAGAGGCTTTGGTTCAACCAATCCTCTGATGAGTTCCAAATGCAATTTTCAAGATGGTCATCCAACTAACCATTAACTTCTAATAATTGACTTTATTTTATGTTTTTATTTTATGCATTTACTTTATGTACCATTTACCTTAACATCTACATTTCATGCTATTTTCATCTTTGCTCACTTGAGCTTTTATATTCATGTCATTTTTAATTTTCTCACTTGAGCTTTTCATTTCTTTTTGAAGACACCTAATAATCAACTTGAACCCTAAAAAACTTTAATGTTACTTGGACTACTTGGTTACTATGCTTGGCATTATGGAGTGATGGACTTCTGGGACTTAGGATTAGAGACCTTGACATACCTTGAGACCTTGTAACCTTAATTGTTATTTTGTCTGGAGTTCTTGGGGTTTACCCCCAAAACATTGGGTTGTTTGTTTTATTTGTGTACAAGTTATTGTGATTACATGCTTTGTCTGGGATCTGGAATTCATCAGTATACAGCAGTTACTCTGCCCAATTTTTGTGAAGGCTTAATGCAATTGGAGCTTGGTTTTCTTAAAGAGGTTTATTGTAATTGTTTATTTGGTTTCAAATCCAAAGGATGGAATTCTACATTGACTCATTGTGTCAAGTGTTGGCTTCTTGTTGGTTAGATGGTTCTTTTCCCTAGCTTTTACCTTATGCTTTAGGATAGCCCCTTCATCTTCTCCCATCTTCTTTAATTTCAAAATCTTCTCCCTCCTTTTGAAAATTCTTCTTATTTTAAAACTTGAACCACTTTCATAATAAACTTGGACTTATGTCCATGCATTTTCAAAAATTATTTCCTAATCAAATTTCAATCAACTTAACAATACTTTGACATTTTTTGTGAGAAGACTAAAAGTCGATGAATCTCATTCAAACTATTTTTCCATTTTGGCTTTTATCTTTAAAAAACTTTTCTCAAAAATTAGACTCTTGTTAATCCTTGTAGTGATGCAAACAACTATACTTCTATAATATGTAGTGAAGTGAGATATTTTCCACTTGGGCGTTGAGTGAGGCATTGTTGATTTTAAAATCCAAGCCATATCCTCCACTTTGAGATGACGCAAATTCTCCTATCTCATAATTGTAGGTAGTAAGCATGTTTTCCACACGGACAATGACAATGACGTCTTGTCTCCTAAAATTAACCAACACACTTGTGCTTTAAAATTTTTAAAAGAGGAACTATGTGTACCCTGATCCCCTATTGCACGGAAGGTGGTATGTAGGCACTAAAGGGTTGCAACCATGGCAGATGCAAAAATCATAAAAAATATACTTCTTTTTCTCATCCCCACAGTTTATTTTACATACAATATTTTATAGCCAAAATATACAGATTTTACAAAGAGGTTCATGCAGAGTATTGTAGATTTTTAGGGTGCTAATATCTTCCCTTTGCATAAACAACCCCCTTACCTAGAATCTTTCCCCCCTCTTTTAGGTTATTCGCTCTTTTCCCATTCCTTTGGAAACAATAAAGTGCGGTGGTGGTTTTTATTTTGATCAGTACAAGTCAAGTCAATCCAATGGCTTTGTCTTAACATTTCTACCGCTACACGCCCATATCTGAGGGACATGAATATTTTCCGAGGCAACAAGCGGATTACCTCAATTGTGTGTATGTTTGAATTGTGTTTCAGTTACATTCATTTTTGTCTTTGGGATTAGGGTTTTCTAACGGTTAATTTTATCTTGCCATACACACTGTGATCGGTGGATCTGGAACTGACTGTTTAACGCTGGTTCACGAAATGTCGCGGAAGCAAGAGTCGCCACCGTCTTTTATTTTCTCCAAATGGAAAGGACAAAAGCACAGAAAAATTCCTTAAAGAGATTGCTCTCGGTTCGGGAGGTAGATTATAGAAAGGGAAGGTGTTAGCACCCTTTCTATCCATGGTTATCCATGGGCTCTTAGATACTTGCTCATTTGTGTTTTCAAAAATGGTTTGTTTGCTTTTCAACTGTGGGTTTTTAAAAAAGTTTCTTTGAAAATTCCAGTTCGACTCTTGTATCGGTCCTCAAGAGTGTTTGAAAAATTTGCTTTCGAAAGCTTTTTGAAAATGTGTTGGTGTGAAAAGTATTTTTGAATTTTTGTTTGAAATTAGAGCAAGTATCTACGAGAACCTACCTACCCTAAGGAATTCGTCTGTGTAAATATCCTTTAAAGTAGTGCCATCCCACCATTGAGAGGTAGGTAGCACCACCGTTGGAGGTGTTCGGGTCAATTCGATTATAGGGACATTGTGGTCACCGAGCAAAGGTAAGATACCTTAGGAGCTACCCTTATGCCATTGATCTTTTATTCCGAGGCAACTATTCTGAGGCAACTTGTTTTGAGGCAACCAGATCAATGGGACATAAGGACTCACTAAGACGTCCTATAGTCGACGGCCACGTTTCGAGGGACAAGGCAACAGTGTGATCACCGGAGTAATAGGAAGACACCTTAGAAGCTACCCTCATGCCAGGTTCCTGGATCATGAGGACTTACTAAAACGTCCTCTACTCGACGATCACCTTTCGAGGCAAGGCAACAGTGAGGCGTACCCTAGGGGTGGTGTGTGAATTGTGTGTTGTTTTCAAGTATTTTTGTCTTTTGTCATGTTATTGGTGTTCTACGCTTGTTTTTATTTTTGTCCATACATTCTTTCATGCATTTATTTAACAGTTAAAAAAGATGCAGAAATTGAAAAATAAAGTTCTAAACTATTACAAAAGGCGCGGGTCCACATCGCCAAAATTAACCAGGACCCGATTTGACAGAAAATAAAGAAATTAAAAGAACTAAAAGTGCGAGCAATTATTTACACGGCTTTGGGAGAGTTACATAAGTATTTAAACGGAATAAATATGCGAATTGGGATAAAAATTAAGAACGTGGGCGTTGGACCCTTTTGCAAAATTAAATTAATGAGGAATTAATTAAAATTAAAAGAAAGCAAGAATTTGTTTTTTTTGGTATTTTTATGTTTTTTAGATTTAATAGAAAAAATTAATTGCAATTAAACGCTAACCCTAATTCTATTTTATTTTAATTTTTTAAGAAGACATTAGAATTTAACCTAAATTAACCCTAATTTTATATACAAATTTAGTTATAAAAAATAAATATTTAATTATTTAATTATTATGGGAGAAAAAGAAAAAAGGACAAAAAATTAATATGAACCCTAGTTCTATATTTTTTAGATTTTTATTAAAAGAATCAAAATTAAAACCTAAAGTTAAAGCTAATCAATTAAAATTATTTGTTTACAAAATACTATTAAATAAAATATTTTATTATTATTTTTCCCTTTTCTGATTTTTTATGTGTTTTTTATATATTATGAAAAATATTAAATTAATTAAAACAATAATTAAAAAGAAAGCATGAATAAAAAAGAAAGAATGTGAAAATAAAAATGGCAAACCTAGGGGGTCTGCCCCTGATTTTGGAGGTGAAGCCCAGCACTTTAGGGCCCAATTCCTTGAGTCTCGTTGACTTTGGCACTAGGGTGCATCAGCGTTGACTGGAATATATCATTTTCTTCACATCTGTGCCTTTGAATTCATGAAACTGAACGCGTGGCATGCTTGATGGTGGAGCATATGGTGTGCCCCTTTGGCTGAAACTGCATATAATTATGAATTGAAAAATAATGTGAAAGGAAGTGAGGACCTGGGGCTCGAACCCAGGTCCTGAAGGTTACCATTGCTTAAGCCTACCAAGTGATCCACACGCGTTTCCTGTATGTTAATCAACAAACAACAAATATAAAATAAATAATGGCTAGTGGAGCGCTTTACGCGCGAAATTTGAATCAGCCTATCAACTAATGCCACGAGACCATCTTCTTCGTTGTCTTATTTTTTTTTCTGAAACACAAACATAGGCCACGGTTTTCCAACTGTTCTCTTAGGCACTCTACTGAAAAATAGCGAATAGCCATTGGATGCTCATAAATTGAGCGCGAGGGTGGGTTCATAATCGTCTGGGCTTGCTGATTTGAGTCATGGTACTATGGTGGTCTGATTTTACCGCGTTTGGAAACCCCCAATTTCAAGCTTCATGAACCCTAATCTGCATCAATGGTATAATTGCATATAGTACACGAAAACACAATTAAGATAAACGGTTAGCTTCAGAACACCTTAATTAGCATGAATCCATTAACAATATGCAATGAAAATGCATAAATCCTGAAATACGATTATGCAAAAAAGTAAGAAAAGTGGGACTTCTGTACAATGTTTCAAGGGCTTAGGGACTGTGTTCTTGATTCAGGCACGTTGCTTGGCGTCCTAGGAATGCAATGGAAGGGGTTTTGTGGCTTGAAATGTCCTGCAAACAAGTTTTCAGAATTGAGATTTTTGAGAAAAAGTGTGAGTTTGTGCAAGGGTTTTCTGAGCAGCTGCGTGTGTCTTCTGATTAGGGTTGTGTTCCATACTTATGCAAGAGTGAATTAGGTTAAAAATATGGATCCAAATATCTTGCATTCATGATTTTGGAAATTTGATTTTCTAAGATTTTTTCCAATCTTTTTCCATGTGCTTTTTGTTCTCAATCAAGCCAATCAATCCAAATCTTTCCATATTGGTACAAGCACGAAATCTTGAGAGTGAAACATGCACAAAAAGATTTAAAACTTTAGGTTAGCATTTTTCATACATTTATTTTGATTTAAATGAATTATTATAAATAAAAATTCAAATAAATAAATAAAAAATGAATAAAGACTTCCCTTTGGGCCAAGTAGTCGTGCATATGTCATGGATGATGAATTATGGAAGAAAAATGGGCCCATTTTCAATTTTAGGTCATTTGAATCAATGTTGACTTTTCAAAATATCCAAAAATTTCCCAACTTCCACAAGGCATAACTTGCTCAATGTTTAAGCTTTTCTCATGTTCTTGGACATTTTGGAAAGGTCTTTGAGTCCTCTAACCAATGCCTTTGGTCCCATGTCATTTTGATTTACCAATCTCAAGTTATGGCCTTTGACTTAAAGTCCCTTTTTGTTGACTTTTGAAAATGACCTATAATGTTGAAATTGATAACTTTTTGTGAGAGCATTTCTTGGACTTGAAGTATGAAGATGAGTTGTAGGAAATGTCTTTCTCTTCAAAATTAGCTTTGGATGGAATTTTTCTGATAATCCATGTGAAAGTTATGCCCTGGTCAATTTCAGTTGACTTCTTCAGCTGTCCAAATAAGGAAACTTTTGCATCTTGATGATTTTTGAGCCAAACTTTGAGAATCATGATCAAGCATTGATCAAATGATGTTTGTGGCTTCCAAATGATATGTTGACCAAAAATTTGAACTTTTGACTGTCAAATGACCATTTTGCCCCTACAGTTGACTGTAGTGCAATTAGGGTTTTGACTGTGCAATTTTGAGCTGAATGTCTTGAAACTTGATATGAGGATACTTGACCATATTTGTAGGCATGTGAGACTTGATTGGACCTTTGAAAACTTCAATCTCTTGATCAGAACAAAAACCCTAATCTTGACTGTGTAGGAAATATTTGCATTGTGCAACCCTTGGGGATTTTTGTAGCTTGACTTGGCAATTTTCTTTGAAGAATATGGGAGGGCAAATTTTGGGGTACAACACACACCCTAATTACTAACAATTATATGAAAGCGATAAATTTGTGGAAATTAAAATCCTAAGCTATTACATCACTTGAGGATGGGGGTACAATTTACAAATGAGGATGAAGCATAGGCCTAATTAAATTATTACAACCATATTTAATAAAATAAATAGAACTAAAAAACATAAAAGGAAAATAGTGTACAAAGAAAGTAAAATAGACTTTATGTATGGACACATAGCTGCATGCATCGACACATGTCATTTCCTGTTTCTGAAAAATCCAAATCAACTCAATATGAGTCGATGCATAGTAGGATGTGTCGACTCATTCCACTTCCAATTTCTGAAAAATCCCAAATCAACTCAGTACGAGTCGATGCATAATGGGATGTGTCGACTAATTTCTTGTTTGTGTCGATACATTGGTATTTTGTGTCGACTCATGCACCTTTTTTCTTTCTGTTTTTGGGCCTGGATAGCAGTATTTATCGACACATAAGGCCTTGTGTCGACTCATACTCTGTTCTATCACTAAAATGAGTCGACTCATGTGAGTATGTGTCGACTCATGCTACAGTTTTTTGCCTTAAACATTGTTCTATTGTGTGTGCAGGTCAGTTCTCAACATAGTATTGATAGAAATGAAAAGCAAGTAAATGGTTAGCTTCAAAAGGAAATGATTACTATATTTTACCCTAAAAAATGAATCACTAATGATGCTTGAAATGAAAGTTTCAATAGTCAAGAAGACTTACCTTGAGACTGCAAATTGTTTTGATGTCTAAACCTCTTTCCAGATGTTGTGATGGCTTTAGTGAACCTCTAGGATACTGCTCCAGTCCTCCCTCTGTATTGGAAGCTACTGGACCACTCTCCAACTCTTTCAAGTTATACAATATTTTCTTTTGTTTGGTATTTGAAAGGTGATGATAATGACACTACAGAAATTGTTCTTGTATTTGAACGATCTTTATGTGATATGAAGTTTTTGGATGGCTGGTTTATGGAAGAGCTTGTAAAGTGGAATAATGGGTTTAGGTTTTGCTTTTGTGAATGAAGATAGAGCTAAAGATGAGAAGAAGTTACAATAAAAGTTCTGTTAGATCCTTTTTTCAAAACTCTTTATTCTCTCTCTAAAAGCCAGCCCCTTGTGTGTTATGAAAACAATTTATTTGTAGATGAAGTTTGGCTGAGATTTGGGGGGAAACAAATAAGTTTTGGAACTGTTTGGGTATGTTGTCTCATTTTTTTAGATGTAGCTCTCATATGCAAATTTTGTGCAAACATGGGACTGATATGACAAAGACTTTTCAAGGCAGCATTGCAGGTTTTGGAGTAGATTGTGATAGTGTTTAGAGGCAGCATAGCAGGACTGGTTTTGCATAGATTGTTTTGTGTAGGAACAACATGTTTTGGAATGATATGCTTGGACTGGTTGGTGCAAACTTTGGCCTTTATTCAGCAGTAAATTGGACAACATTGTTTGTAGCATGATACAAGTTTGGTTTTGTGGATAGCATAGTGGCAAGTTTTGAAGATTTGAGTCAAATGGAAAAGTTAAAACAAGACAAAACTTAGGATTTGTAACTTGAAATTTTTAACTTTAAAAATGCAGCATTTTTATTTACTTGAAAGTTTGTAGAAATTTGAATTGTCTTGAATTGTGGTGAAAATATATCATGAAGAAATGAAATTAATCATGTATAGAAAATACTTAGAAATTTTTTCCAAATCTTGCAAAGTTTGATTTTTGACTTTCTTGACTTTTGATGATCAAATTCCATATTTTGAGTTGTCTTGATAATATGTGATTGTTGACACTCAAATTCGACCAAAAAGTCAAAGTTTAACTTTTTATTGTACAGTTGACTTTTTCATCAGCTGACCAAATTTCATCTGTCAATCGGGGGATGAATTGAAATATACAGTTAGGTCAAAATGATGTAATTGAATCCTTGAGATCATATTTCGAACCAATAAGTCATGTACTAGGTCAAAAGTCAAAGTTTGGTCATTCTCAGTCAAAACCCTAATTTGGAGTCCCAGTGCTTCAGCGATGATTTTGTCTGATCAATTCCTTGAGAATCCTTGAAAATTTAGAGATCATTTGTGAGGAATGTCTTGAAGAAGAGAGGGCAAATTTTAGGGTACATTAGTGTGGTTTAAGGTCTGTGTCGAACTTACCAATTTTCTCCAGCAATAATTATGGCATCAAATTAACGGCAGTGCCACCATCAACGAACACCTTGTTCATTGGGAACCTATCAACTGTAGCCCTTATGAACAGAGGTTTGAGATGATACATCATGTCAGTTGTAGGTTTCTCAAACGTTGCATGTTTCTCTTCTACCACCCCATTATTCATGACATAATAACATATAAGTTTTTTACCTACTGATTCCTCACACATGTCTTCTTCCTCATCGCCAGATGCCTCTGAGGCGAACCAATATTCATTTGGGAAAACCGACACAATATTGTAGTGAATTATCAAACCGTCCTTTGAACTATCTTCGAAATTGTCTGATACTTCATCATCCATGTTGTGGTCACCAAGATCTTCAACATTTGTTGGCGACTCATTCACAACTGGCATCGACAACCTCTCTTTGGCTGGCCGACGTTGTACTTCCTTTTGGGCGTCTTCACCCTTTTGTGGAATAACCTTTGTTATAGCATCTCTTGTAGATTTCTTATTCCTCTGTTGTGGAACAAATTTTGTTGCAGCCTCTCTTGCCTCTTTCTTGTTCCTCTAAAATCTCCTCCATTGAGTTCTTGTCATAGGATTCTTCCCTTTGTAGGTAGGAGGAACATGGTATTTCTTTGGGATGGTCACTGTTTCAGCAAGTTAGGTTGAACTAGATCCTTTTTCCATCATCTCTCATTTATGAGTCGAACCTGGCCCTTTTTTCACCACCTTCCAGTTCTGATTTTCCCCCTAGAATAAACGGGTCGAACCCAGTTATTGTTGGGCACATCAGTTGGTGGCACAAACTTTCTCAAACATGGAAACTTGGGTTTCTCTTGATGCACTTGAACATTGTTTGCCCCCTTAGCATGGTCGAACACTACTTTTGGATTTTTTTTTCCTTGATGGTGCCTTTTCTTCAGCGCGTCAATCTTCTTTGTAGCTTCTTTGTCATGGATCACGTTACAATTTGGGCATAACATAGATCTAGAATTACTTAGCTTACATTTGTTCAGAAAATCTACCAACTCCTCTCCAGGTTTAGGAAACACAACCTTCATCAATTCAACCATTGTTTCCTCAGAGAGCTCTGCATCCTTACAATCCATTTTTGCTTTGTCATCATGATCACCTTCAGGATTTTTAGCAAAATCAACCATCATCACTTCATGTGGCTTAAATAGATTGTCATTGCCACTTTTAAGACCTTCAGTAGCCTCAACTGCTGTAGCCAAATCCTGTTTGTCTTCAAGATCATCAGTAGCCTTGAGCGTCAATGTTTCTAGTGAGTTGATAGTGTCTACCTGTCCATCTATGAGGCCCTCAGTAGCCTCCATCATCAGCACTTCAAATGGCTCCATATAGTGTGCATCAGCCAAATGTAAGGGATCTTAGTCGATCTTTATAAAATTCTTTGGTTTCTCACCAAATTTCAGTCGACCGTCTTTCAAAGCCTTTTGAATCAAATCCCTGAAAAGAAAACATTGAGAAGTATTATGACCCCAAAAATTATGATATTTGCAAAAACCTCTTTTTTGTTTTTTCTCTAATGGTGGATCTTTAGTTCCTGGGGGTATTATAATATGACCATCTGAAACTAAAACATCTAATATTTCATCACATTTTGACACATCAAAAGTATATATTTTAGTATTAGTACTATCATTTTTTGGACCTTCAATCGTCTTTCCCTTAGATGTTTTTATAGGTTTACAGGTGTACGGAGGCCCATATTTCAATTCGGCCATATTAACCTCTTCTTCTTCCATGCATTCATCCTCATACTTTATGGAATAATCCTATGTGTCTAAATAGGAAATTTTGCCTTTCCTATGGTCCTTTGACACCCTAGCTTTCTCTGTTTTAAACGTTCGACGTATTGAACCTTATCAGTTAGTTGGGACATATCTGTAATAGATTGGGGATCAAACTTTTCCTAATAGAATAATCTAACCCCCAGCGCCCATTTCGACCAACTCATGTTCAGGAACCCTAGTAAAGCATCTAGACTTTAGGACCCTAAACCTATTCAAATATTCTTCCATTGACTCAGACGACCTTCTCTTGATGGAGGATAATTCTTTCAAACTTATCTTAGGCTGACCAACATAAAATTTCTCATGAAATATACCCTCAAGTTATTCCCAAGTACTTATAGAGTTTGGAGTCAACGTCATAAACTAAGTAAAAGCATTCTTTGTCAAAGAATTAGGAAAATATCTTAATTTTAGGCCCTCATCATTGGCGATATCGCCAGCTTATGTTTCGTACCTAGCAATGTGTTCAATTGTCGACTCATTGGCCTCACCAACAAACTTGGTAAGTTAGGTACCTTACATCCCCTAGGTAATTCTGTTAGTCGAATGTAATCAGGCAAGGGTAAAGAGTAATTGGGCCTTCGGAGACTAACATTTACTCTGGATCGTGTTAATACTTCTTCTACCATATTTACTGTGTTATTATGTCCAACAGTTCCATTTCTTAACGATCGATCAACATCTTGGTTTCTTCTAACTACGATCGGCCTAGGTTCATATTGTTA
This sequence comes from Vicia faba, assembly GCA_948472305.1. NCBI lineage: Eukaryota > Viridiplantae > Streptophyta > Magnoliopsida > Fabales > Fabaceae > Vicia > Vicia faba. Next base: position 1,517,372,083 of record OX451737.1, read on the forward strand.
AATGAATTCTTCCTCTTCATAAGTAGGTGCTTCCACTCTTCAAGGTCTAAAAGGACGCTCGTTGTTTCCCCCCTCTTGTTCTTCAAAAACCCTCAATGTCTTGTTGCGCGTTTGAGTTTGAGTTGGTTGGACCCCTAATGAGTCGATCAATCTACCTATTTGGTCAACTACAGTATTTAGGGCGACTCCCATTTATTGAGTTAAAACATTTACTAACTCTAAATTACTTTCATCCATTTGTTGCCTTAAAGCCATAACAGATGTAATATTTAAAGATGGTGTTGACTGCGAGATATAACTAACACCACTAATCGACCACTTGGGGCATAACTGCCTTGGTTTCCAGTGGCAACTACGTTTTCTGTATATGTGGCAAGGTTCGACTGTAACCCAACCATCATGGAATAAGGCATACCATATTGGTGAGGGACAAATGATGACCCTGGACCCCCCCCCCCCCCCGGAAAGAGTGGTCGATTTGGGTTAAATGGTGACACCCCATGCCTCGGTTCTATCATTGTGACTGTTGTCACTGAACCATGAACCGTGGTCGATCTTACAGGAGATAAAATTGTCACGCTTTGAGTTGTGATACTTATTGGTATAACATCCACATTTTGTGTAGAAATCTGCGTATGTACAATGTTTGTGTCAGAGCGTGACATTTTAGACTTAGACAAAAGTTTACCACTTCTCAAATTCATACACACACTAACTATAAAAACTTTGTGAAACTACACACAAAAATCCAAAAATATTAGCATTGTTCCACCGGGTGTGCCAATTTGTTTACCTCCGGATTTGGTAAATAACGCTGGTCTCTTGAAAACAAGTTTACTGGCGAGATCGATCAGGGAATCTCAGAATAGTGCTTCAGTTCGCGTGCGTAGTGTTTGCCGTGAAAAATGGTAAACAACCGCTGATCTTCCAAAAGGTTACTTATTTGGTGACTCGAAGGATCGATCAGATTGATCCTAAGACATGGTTGATTTTTGGAGTTTAAAGGCTTTGAAATAAAGAGTTTTGACTAATCCTAATGGTGATTAATGCAAGTAAAGTAGAGACACTTTAAATAAATTTCATGGAGAAAAGCTTGATAAAGTAAATAAAAGCATTAAAGGGTTGTTAAATAAATGACTTCGACTGAGGTAAATAAGTGAAAGCGATAAATTGCTTGAATGTAAAAGATTTTGATTAAGGTAAATGGTGTTTCACACATACATTCTCAATGATTCTTTCTCTCATACTGGGTACTTGAATCTAAATGAGTGACTTGTATACAATGATGAACACACCTAATAACTTCATAAACACTTAGTATTTATACTAAAAAAAATCCTAAGTAACTGTTGGGCAGTCACACTGCTTCGTGATGACACCACATGGCACGCTCACAACCTTCGACGCCTACGTTCACGACACGTTGCGCTTGGTAATTGCTGGGAACCGTTTTCCCTCCAACAATTCAAAATTCAAACCGTTCGATCTTGGGCATCAAGGACCTTGGTCGAAAGGTTGCTCCTTCGACATCGAAGACAACATGATTCCAACTTAGAGGAATTTCTCTAAGTATGGTATCATTCTTTGATGAGCCTTCGATGTGATCAGCTGATCGAAGCCTTCTTGTGTAGGAAACTCTTCTGACTCATAATTAATTATCTATATGATAATAGAACATGGGTGTTGAATTTAGGAGCCAACAAATTGCCCCCCAAGAATGTCTTATTTCGATGCTTAGAAGAAAGAGGCATTCTTTGATATTCCATTCGACACCTGTCCTTCACTCTCAGCCACAAATTAGTTTGTGTGCTTTTCGTCTCCTACCAACCATCTGACAATCTCAAAAAATCATCATTTCAACTTTTTCCAAGACGTCACTTCAGTAAGGCACCTCGCACGCACGATGGCCTTTCACACGTTGTCATCATGACCATTCTCTGAAATCGAGGAAGCATGCTGCAACGTTTCCGTTTTTCAGAACGGTTACAGTGCCAAATACGTGCCACGTGCCCCACTCCCGTCTGTGGCATTAAATGACCTCGAGCCCTGTGATTTTTTCAATCACTATAAATAGCACTAAGTGCCTCAGTTGGACTCTTTACGCTTTCTTGCATCCAAACCTTTGATCGAACGAAATTTTCTACAAACAACCCTTGGATTCTTCCTCTCCAAACCCAGTAATCTTTATTCTTCATCCACCCTCCTCTCAAACCAAAAATGGCTTCACGTACTCGTGCTCCCAATGCCCCAAGAGCTAGCATTCTCTCCAAGACTGCTCAACCAGAAACCTTCTCAACCGCTCCGGTAGTTAATTCTATGGGAATGCGAAGGGTTCCTAAACCCATGGGTGATGCTGAGCACGAAACCTATGGCTCTCAACTACTGATTCTCGTTGGATATTCCAACCAGGTTTTTGCCATGTCAGGCCCTCTTTCAACATGCATTACTGACCCCACAAAAATTGAGGGTTTCTTCCCCGTGCATGAGGCACTCAAACCTATTGGGTGCTCAAAGAAGGCGAAAGATGATACTGAAGATCCTGCGAAAGAGAGAATAGATCTTCGGTTTTTAACAGGGGGTTAGGGCTTTTCGATCTAGCCCTAGTCTTACACTAGAATATACCGCTTGGCTCCACAAGATGGAGAAGTGTCAGGCTTCGATTTAGAAAGGCATGGGCATTTATGACCTGGTCATGTTGTCTAAAACTGGTCTTAACTACTGTCCCGACATGATGGTAGCTTCATTGCTGTTTTGGGACTACACTCACTATACCTTCCACTTGCCTTGTGGAATGGTTACGCCCACCCTCTTCGATGTGGCCGCCATTGCTGGTCTTCGACCAACTGGGGACTACTTCGACCCAGAGGAAATGTCTGAAGACCAGATTGGGTTTTCTGCTACCAAACCCACCTACACCACTTACACCAATCATTACCACGACAAATCGACGGTTGTGGTGACTGATGTGGAGCACATCAAGTTTCTAGCCCTTTGGTTGTCGCGCTTCGTGTTCTGCACGAAATCCCTGCAGGTGACGAAGAAGATGGTCACCCTCGCTACTCAACTTCATCACGGCCAAAACATCTGTTTGGCCGAATTAATATTGGCGAATTTGTATGAGTCGATAAGCAATGGAGCGGCTCAATTAAAAGTAATCGAAAATAGAGCCAGCCTGCTGCTTGCTGGTCCCTTCTGGCTACTTCAACTCTGGTTGAATGCCACTTTCGAGTCTTTTCTACCCCAGAAGACTCAAATAAATGAACAGGCTTCTGAGATAGCTAGAAGGCGCGTCGAAGGCACCAGGCTTGCCTTATTGACTCCTGCTGAGGATGGGCTGGAACTACAAAAGACCTTTGCAAACTTCGTTCAGATGTTTGCGGGGAGGAAGGAATTTACTTCAACCATGGCCCCTTTCGTCGGTCGAAAGTGTGGTCCAGGATGGTTTACCAGGCCCCATCCTAAATCACCATAGGATCCTCACTTCGAAGAGCATACAACAATGTGGGAAGCGTTTCTCACTCCAAGGATAATGCCGTTGCGTTTCAAGAGTTTAAAAAATCAGATGTGCCTGATTGCCTACCAGCCAAATCTTGTCTCTCGACAATTTGGCATTATCCAATCGCTTCCTTCTCCAATTTATCCTCGGGAGAAATCATTCTTGTTCTTTTCTAATGACTACTCTAAAGATTCCGCTACTAGGCATATTAGTAGGTACGTTGGTCGGACCGTACTATCATTGTTCGACTACCAACTCAACTTCCTCTGTTCACCAGCTTTTGAAGACTGGTGGAAGAGATATTACGTCGAAGAGTTCCTCGACGAGAAGGACTTTACAGACGAACTCAAGAAGTCCTTCGTCATGGTCCTTAATAAAATAAAGAAATGTACGTTCCCTCTTCAAATTATATTGGTCTTTCCATTTCGACTTATATCTGTCAAATATAACTTGTGAACGTTTTTCTTTCAGTTGTTCAAAAACTTGTGGCTAAGAAGGCCACAGACAACAATCAGGGTGGAGGTCCCTCTGCAAAACCTCCAGTACAGGTAACAATTTTTTCCTTGTTTCCCTCTTTGGTTTTAAACATCCTGGTTTCCGATGCTATGTTTTAAATCGACTCCGTTTGGGATTTTCAGGAACCTGCGCCAAAGAAGCGACCCATATTAACGGTCGAAACTTCGAGTGGCGAAGAGGAGGAATCTCCTCCTGTTCCTCTCAAACGGAAAAGGCTGAAAAAGGCTGCCCCTGCTCCTGAACCTCGACCTGTGATAAGAACTAAAGTCACAGGGAATAAACCCAGGCCACCCCCTGTGATCATCAAAGAACCCACGGAGGAGGAGCTAAATGTCTTGCTCAGTAATCATGTTGAGAGCGACAACTCTAGCCCTGGGGCTGAGGTTCCTGTACATGTAATGCCTCCGACCACTTTTAACTTAAGTGTCGATGATCACCTTCGATTGTGCATCTCTCTAATCAGAATATTTTTCCCTTTCTATTTTTAGGAAACGGCTGGAACTTCAGCGCCAGCTGGGCATCCTGTCGAAGGTTCCGGTACCTTCGTAAACAGCGCAGGGGAACCTACCTACAATCCTTCTTCTTTCGTTAGTTCTGCTAACGAAGTGAATCAAACTTCAGAGCCGCAGGACTCTGCTGACCATAGCATACAACGCAAAGAGGAACTGGTGGATGATGAGTTTCTTGCAGAGACAGAGGGTGCCCCTGAGAAGCACCACCAGGAGGAAGTCCAAGTGGTCAACGAGACAGAAGAGCAACATGATGAAGAGGGTCATGTTGACGCCAATGCTGCTGAAAATGCTCAGCCCCAAGACACCATTGCCGCAGAAAAGGTTACCTCGACAAAGCCCAGGTCTAAAGAGGACTTGGCCCTCTTGAAGCAAAATGATCCAATTGGCTACCTGAACGCCATCTTCGAGAGCATGGAAAATTCATCTGACCCTAGTCATGATGCTTCTACTGCATCAGGGAAGTCTACTTCGACTTCTCCTCTCGATGAGGTCTTGAAGAAAGTTAAGGCTCAATTCTTCAAGAGGGACCTAATGAAAGCTTTGGAGGGGGGTCCCACTGCCCAATCTTGTTTGGGGGCTGTCTTGGGTGCAGTCGATTTGCTTGCTGTTTCTCCAGAGATTTCCAGCTTCATCTTGGAGTTATACTCCATTATTGACCAAGTCTCTGCAGACTACAATCGTCGAAGGGGGTTCAACAGCCAACTCGAAACGCTGCATGGCAAGAGTTCTTCTGCTTGGACTGAAGTAGCTGAATCGACTTGTCGAATTGCAGAATTGTCGAAACAGAGAACATCCAAGCAACAGGAAATCGAAGCCATCGATCAGGATAATGCCTCTATACGGGCGCGGATCGAGAAGTTGGAAGCCAGGTTAAACGCTAATACTAAGCGCAAGGAAGAACTTCTTTCGACTGTTTCAGACGCGGAGAGCCAAGATGAAGTTGCTTGAGGCCTAGAGTTCGTTGAAAGGGCCCAGGCTCTAGATGACCAGATTGCCAAAATCTCTCAGGCGAATGCCTTGTGCAACAAACGATTGGAGTTACAGCGAGCAAAATATCTTCGTCTCAAAGCTTCCGTCCCTTTTTAATTTGCTCTGTACTTCATTGACCATGTACTGTAATTTTTGTAGCCATTTTGGTTTATCAATGTTATTTTCCATTTTGGCTTTATGGTTAACTTAATCATTAATTATTATTTATTTTGATCTCTTGGAGCATAGGTTTATATTTTTTCAAATATTTGCCGTTTACTCTCAAGAGTCTTTTATCTTCGCTTAACTCTTCGACCTCATATGCTCCACCAGAAAAAGTTTGAATAATTTTGAAGGGTCCTTCCCACTTGGGTGACCATTTTCCCATGCTTCGATTTTTTCGATCCATAGGAAGAATTACCTTCCAAACTAGTTCTTCAGGCGAGAATGCCTTAGGTTTTACTTTCTTATTGTAAGAGTCTTCCACTCTTTTCTTCTGAATTCTCAGTAGGTCGAGAGCTCGTAGTCTTTCTTCATCTAAATCTACCAATTCGTCTAACATCATATCCCAATAAACCTCATAGGGAATATCTTGATGTCTTTGAACCCTTGCTGATTGAAGACAAATTTCTGCTGGCAGTACTGCATCATGACCGTAAGTTAGCCGATATGGTGTTGTACCTGTGGCTTCCTTTGGGGACGTTCGACAGGCCCACAAGATCTGGTCTAACGTTTTATGCCAATTTTTTGGCTTCTTTCCTACATGCTTTTTTATCAGGTCAATCACTATTTTATTCGCCGCTTCGACTTGACCATTTGGCTGCGCGTAATAAGGTGTTGATGTTAGGAGTCTGAAGCTTGTTTCTTGAGCGAATTCCTGCATCTTTCGACCAGTGAACACTGACCCTTGATCATTTGTTATAGTCTCAGGGATTCCAAATCTGTAGATAATGTTCTTTTGAATAAATTCAATGAAATTTTCTTGGTCTGCATTTACTAAAGGGATAGCTTCGATCCATTTAGTGAAATAATCAATGCCTACCAGTATATACTTCTGGTTCTTCGATGATGCTGGTCGAATCTCTCCAATAAGATACAACGCCCATCCTCTAAAAGGCCAAGGTTTCACTATTGAGTGAAGCTCGCTTGCTGGTACATGTTGGATACCAGTATGGACTTGGCATTCTTGGCAACCCTTCGCAAACTCGACACAATCTTTCAAGATAGTAGGCCAATATAGTCCTTGTCGAAACAACAACCATTTCATCTTATGACCTACTTGGTGAGCTCCACATGCTCCAGCATGTGTAGTCGAAAGGGCTATGTATGCTTCGGTTTCGCTTAAGCATTTTAATAATACCCCTTCAGGCATCTTTTTGAACAACTCATTCCCCATGAGTACGTAACTTAATGCCCTATATTTTATTTTTCGTTCTGTCAAAGCTGTTGGATTTTGTAGGTAATCTACAATGGGTTTCCTCCAGTCTTGCTCCGATAAATTGTCTATGAACGTAATTTCGAAATTCTTTTGATCGGCATATCCTAGTCTTGTCGATTCCAAATCAGTTGGAGACAAGCTGGTTGCTGTTATTTTTTCTCGGACTTCGACTGCTCTTTGTAATCTCGTTTTTGAAATCCTATACCCAGATGCAATTTGTGCCAAATCATTGGCTACTTGGTTTTCCAATCTAGGTATGTGTCGAATATTAACCACTTCGAATTTTTTCAATAAACGATTTGCTATCACAAAGTACATAATGAGATTTTCTCTTATACATTTGTACTCTTTTGTGACTTGCTTAATGACTAACTCTGAGTCTCCCATTATTTCGACTCGAGTTGCCCCCAATTCCAACAATATTTCAAGGCCAATAATTAGAGCTTCGTATTCAGCCTCATTGTTCGAACAAGTACCTTCTATCTTGTACTTGAATGTTGTTGGAATTTTTTCTGGATAAATAATTAAGACCCCTACTCCCGTTCCATCTTTATGGCTGGAACCATCGAAGTAAAATTTACAGGGTTCTATCTCCAAGTAATTTATATTTTCAACCTGAATTGAGTGGTCGACTATAAAGTCTGCTACCACTTGTCCTTTTACTGCCTTAAGAGGCATAAAGGTCAATGAATACTCAGTTAATGCTAGCGCCCACTTGCCAATTCGACTGTGCAAGATGGGTTTCGACAACATGTATTTGAAAACATCAAAATGGGACGAAACATACACATCAACTGGCTTTATATATTGTTTGAGCTTTGTACAAGAGAAATAAAGACATAGACATAATTTTTCAACTTCGTTATATCTAGTTTATGCATCGTTCAAAACTCTGCTAAGGTAGTAAATGGGTCTTTCGACTCCATTTTCATCTTCTTGGGCTAACATGCTTCCCAAAGTTTTGTCGGATGCAGCTATGTACAATCTCATACTCCTATTTCTACAAGGAGGCACCAAAATAGGTGGCTTGGTGAGGTACCCTTTGATCTTGTCGAAGGCATCTTGTTGCTCTTGCCCCCACTCGAATCCTTCCTTATTCAATCGAAGTAAGGGTGAGAAGGCTTGCGCTTTTCCATATAGGTTAGATATAAATCTCCTCAAGAAGTTTATCTTGCCCAGCAGAGATTGCAGTTCCTTCTTGTTCGTTGGCGCTTTCGCTTCCAAGATTGCCTTCGTCTTGTTCTGGTTAATTTTGATTCCTTTCTTGTGGACGACGAAGCCCAAGAAATCTCCAGCTTTCACACATAACGCACACTTCAAAGGGTTCATTTTCAGACCATGCTTTCTCATTCTTTCAAATGATTGTCGAAGGTGGTCTATATGGTTCTTCCTGGAAACAGATTTTACAACAATATCGTCAATATATACTTGCATGAAAGTGTTAATAAAATCATGGAAGATAGAGTTCATTGCTCGCTGATATGTTGCCCTAGCGTTTTTTAGGCCAAAAGGCATTACTACCCATTCGTAAGTGCCTAAGGCCCCAGGGCATCAAAAAGCTGTTTTCGACACATCTTCTTCAGCAATGAAAATTTGATTGTATCCTGAGTAACCGTCGAGCATGCTCAGGTACTCGTGGCCAATGGCAGAGTCGACAAGCATTTCCGCCACAGGCATAGGATATTCATCTTTGGGTGTTGCAGCATTCAGATCTCTGAAATCTATGCACACCCTCAATGTACCATTTTTCTTAATCACTGGCACAATATTTGCAATCCATTCATGTACCTCGTAGTTCGTATGAATTTGCACTTCAGCAGTCTTTCGACTTCCGTTTTGATCTTCGACAGTATTTCTGGAGCGAAGCGTCTTGGAGTCTGTTTGACAGGCTTTTTCCCAGGTTTGATTGGCAACTGAAGTTCTACCAATCCTCTGTCGAGACCAGGCATCTCGTTGTAATCCCATGCAAAGCAGTCCTTGAACTCCTTCAGTAATTGGATTACTTCAACCCTGAGCTCTGGGTCTATTTTGGCGCTGATGTAAGTGGGTTTTTTTTATCTAACCCTTCGCCCAAGTCGATTTCTTCTAAAGGATCATGTGCTAACATCTTGATGTTGTTCGCCAGGGGGTAATTTTCGAAACCCAAAGGCTCATCATCGTAGATGGCGTCGAGCCTCTGTTCCTGCATTCCTTCTGTCATGATATCGGGAGGTTCTGGGTCGAAATCTTTTCCAGGACCTATATCTGGTGGCTCTTGGTAATTGGCCTTGGTGGCCATATATTTTACTTCGGCTTCAAGAGCCGCTATCATTCTTATTTCGGCTACGTAAGCCGAAATTCGTTGTAACGCTTGTGACTCAGTCATTATCATTGAATTCGCTTCCACAACCAGTTGGCTGGATGTCAGTTAGCCCACTGAAATCAATGTGGGAGAAGTTTTCTTTATCCCATTGAAACCCATGATCAGGATGCAGGTACAAGGAACAAAAAGCATTTGGCGCTGGCGCCATGTCGAAGTCAGGTGCTGGACATGGCCCAATGTGAGCCAAATTTTTGTCGAAGTCAGCTCTCCCTAGGTGATTAACTTCGCCTAAGTAGTAGCTCTGATCTGCTTCTACATTCTCGATAATCCCATTGGGACGCCATAATATCACCCTTTGGTGCATCGATGATGGTACTGCTCCGACACCATGTATCCATTCTCGGCCTAACAGTAGGTTGTAATTTGGTTTCACCGATATGACCATGAACATGGTTGGTCGAAGGATGGATCCCACTTTGAGGTCTAGTTGAATCACACCCATGGTGGTCCCTATTCCACCTTCGTAGTTCGATAAGACCATATTATGAGGCTTAATGTTTTCATCATTCTTGCCTACTTTTCTTAGCATGAAGTGGGGGATTATGTTGATAGTCGCCCCACAGTCCACCAAGATTTTGTTTACAGTGGCCTCTTCAAGCTTTGCCCTTATGAATAAAGGCTTGAGGTGACTTTTCATCGCCTCAGTTGGTGGTTCGAAGAAACCATTTTGCTCTTCAGTGCAGCCATTACCCATGACAAAGTAGCATACTGGCCTATGCTTGGCCATCTCTTGTTCGACTTCCCAGTCGTTTGATTTGACTTCCATTTGGCGGTCGAATTCTCTTGGCAAGACCGAAACTATATTTACCATGACGTCTAATGTGTCGTCGGACTCGAAACTATCTTCGTCACCAGCTTCGTCTTGATCAGGCCATACCAATCTATTGGTCACTGGTTCCCTCTCCAAAGGCTTTCTTTGCTTTCGCTGGGGGAAATTTGAACTCGACTCTGGTTTTGGTTCTTTGACAGCTTCTCTCTCAGCCTTGCGCCGCCATTGGTACCTTCTCCACTGGGATCGAGACATTGGGTTCTTTCCCTTGTAGTTACTCGATACTTGAGCAACTTTGGTGGCAACTACATGAGGTTCTTTCTTGAGTGTCAAAGATGAACCTCTTGGCACTTCAAAGGGATGCCACCTTTCTTTGTTGGGTCTCTTTCGACCCGATGTTTTGAGCCATGTATCGACTGGCACATTGGTTGGAGGCATGAAAGTTAGTGGCCTCTTTTCCTGACTTGAACCCTTTTGATAGGTTCTTCTAGGATCGTGTCGAACATCAGAGCCTGCACTTTTTTGGGCATTTCTGCTCCATTTTTTGTTTCCTGCTCTCATACCTTCGATGTGTTCAGCAGCTTTCTTGCCAAAAATAGAGTTGCATCGAGGACACAACATTACTTCTGATTTCTTCTTCTGGCATCGTTGCAAGAATTCTGCCAGATTTTCATTCTCTAGGGGGAACGCTGTCCTGTTTGCCTGCTCTTACCTGATGGCTTCCTCTGAAACTTTTGATCCAGAAATTTCGACCATGTTGACGTTCATGTTATCTTTAGTAGTAAGAGTCATTTGCTTCATTTGAGCCTCCGGGTCTTTTGTTTGGCCTTGCACCACAGCCAAGTAGGAAGTGGGTTTAGTTCCAGATTTTGAGACTCCACCTGTTTCCAGTTTTGGGCCCTCAGCGGCCTTTTGGACTGCTTCGATTGTTTTTCTAGAAAGGTTCCCAGAAAAACTGCCAAATATTGGCATATTGATGTGATCTTTGGTGACTTCAACCATAGTTATCCCTGGCCTTTTCACCTGACTCCTGGAAGCTTCGATCACATTCACCTCTGAAGGTTCAGCATAGTGAGCTTCCACCTGCAAAGGGCTCGAATCCACATTCACGGGGGCCTTATCAGCAAACTTCAACCTCCCTTCTTCGATAGCATTTTGCACGAGATCCCTGAAAAGAAAACATTGAGATGTTTTATGGCCCAGAAAGTTATGATATTTACAATATCCTCTTTTCTTTCTTTGATAAAGAGGAGGCACTTTTACCCTTGGGGGTATTATCATTTGGCCATCTTTTACAAGTAAATCAAAAATTTCATCACATTTCGTAATATCGAAACTGTAAGTCTTTTTAGGGAACCTATCATTTGCCTTTTCAGACCCAGTGGGGTTTTTTCCACTTGAGGGGACTAGTAATTTGCAAGAGTATGGTGGCCCTTGTTTTAACTCAGCTAAATCGACCTCACTTTCTTCGACGGCTATAAGTTCGTCGAATGTTTCTGGATCTTCATCGTCCATTTCGACATATGCTATCTTTTCTCTTTTATGAGTTTTCGTCGCCCTGGCTTTTTCAGCTTTAAGGCGTTCTACCTTCCGAACCCTATCGGCCAATTGGGCCATGTCCCTCAGGTACTAAGTGTCTAATTTCTTCCTAATGGAGTAATCTAGACCTCCTGCGGCTATTTCGACTAACTCGTGCTCTGGCACTTGCGTAAAGCATCTTGCCTTGAGCAATCTAAACCTATTTAAGTATTCGTCTATAGGCTCAGTGAATCTCCTCTTTACACTAGCCAACTCTTTCAGGCTTATCTTGGTTTGTCCCATGTAGAATTGCTCATGGAACAATCTCTCCAACTGGGTCCAGTGGTGGATCGAATTGGGGGGAGAGTTGTGAACCAAGTAAACGCATTCTTTGTTAGGGAACTTGGGAAATACTTAATCCTTAGGTTCTCATTGTTTGAGATTTCTCCCGCTTCGATTAAATATCATGCCATATGTTCGACAGTGGATTCTGTCGTGTCCCCTGAAAACTTAGTGAACTTAGGGACTTTGCATCTAGGAGGCAAGTCCGTTTGTAACACATATTCCGATAGCGGGGATGTGAAGTTGGGCCTACGGAAGCCTGTATTCATCCCGTTTTGCATCATGATTCTTTCAATCATGGCTGTCAAGTTATTCTTCAAACCAACATTCTGGAATTGGATCTGCTGAACTACTTCGTCAACGTTTTGGTTTCTATTAACCATCCTTATTTCTGGGGCTAGGACTCTCGGCTCTTCGACCCTTGGTTGTTCCATTTATACCCTAAGGTTTTCTTCGACAGGCTGCTGGACTTGGTTAATAGTGGTTTCTTCCTCTAGAAGTATGCCTTGGTTTCCCCTTATCTGTGCCCTTTGGAGCTGTCGAATAGGTTGGGGTACCCCAAAAAAGTCAGCCAGATGCGACATTTGCGCTGTCATTTACTGATTCGACTGGGTGGTATTCTGTATTAGAGGATTTAGCACTGTACTTAAAGTTTGAGCCAACATTTGAACCATGCCGTGGTTGCTTTCGTCCATTTGCTTCCTCAAGACTGCTGTCGAGGCATTCGTAAGGCCAGGCATTACGTGGGACGTTCCTCCTAAGAGTTGGTTCCTACCCCTGTTCGCCATACCAACCCCAGAGCCTTGGAGTGGCGAAGAGGTGCTCACTAAAGGGTCTGAAAAGGTGGACGCAGCGTTCGTCAGGCTAGCCAATTCAGAAGTTGGCATGTCGTAGGGTGGTTCTCGATTTAACCCGACTGTCGAAAAACCTGGGGGAACATATGGTATGGTTCCTTGGTTTCCCCTAGGTGGGGGAGTTCCCAAGGGCATTCTGGGGCCTGTAAATGGAGGTAATGGTCCCGTTTGTGTAATCGTTACTGCTGGCGTTGAACTAGCGGTTACCATTTCACTTACAGTTGGGATAACCGTTGCTCCCACGTTTGTTTGTGGGATTTCTCCATTGTTTGGCGGATTCGCCATTTCTCTAACTCTTATCCTAGTATTGGTTTCGTTGGTGTATATTCTACCACTTCTCAATAACATGCAATACTCTCGAAAAAGGAGGATATTTTATATAAGACGATTAAATGTGAAAAAATCAACATAGGGTCCCACCAGGTGTGCCAATTTGTTTTCCGTGAAAAATGGTAAACAACCGCTGATCTTCCAAAAGGTTACTTATTTGGTGACTCGCAGGATCGATCAGATTGATCCTAAGACATGGTAGATTTTTGGAGCTTAAAGGCTTTGAAATAAAGAGTTTCAACTAATCCTAATGGTGATTAATGCAAGTAAAGTAGAGACACTTTAAATAAATTGCATGGAGAAAAGCTTGATAAAGTAAATAAAAGCATTAAAGGGTTGTTAAATAAATGACTTCGACTGAGGTAAATAAGTGAAAGCGATAAATTGCTTGAATGTAAAAGATTTTGATTAAGGTAAATGGTGTTTCACACATACATTCTCAATGATTCTTTCTCTCACGCTGGGTACTTGAATCTAAATGAGTGACTTGTATACAATGATGAACACACCTAATAACTTCGTGAACACTTAGTATTTATACTAAAAAAAATCCTAAGTAACTGTTGGGCAGTCACACCGCTTCGTGATGACACCACATGGCACACTCACAACCTTCGACGCCTACGTTCACGACACGTTGCGCTTGGTAACTGCTGGGAACCGTTTTCCCTCCAACAATTCAAAATTCAAACCGTTCGATCTTGGGCATCAGGGACCTTGGTCGAAAGGTTGCTCCTTCGACATCGAAGACAACATGATTCCAACTTAGAGGAATTTCTCTAAGTATATTATCATTCTTTGATGAGCTTTCGATGTGATCAGTTGATCGAAGCCTTCTTGTGCAGGAAACTCTTTTGACTCATAATTAATGATCTATATGATAATAGAACGTGGGTGTCAAATTTAGGAGCCAACACATTGTCAAAGCGTTTTCAAAAAGGGTGCGTTCGACTGAGAGCCAAACATTTTAAATTGTAAAAGATAATGACAAAAATAAAAATCATTTTAAGTTGTAAAAGATAAAGATATAACATTAAAGAAATATTTAAAATAGGTTGGTTCAAACATGCATTGCCTTTTCCTGAATCATTTCACTCGTTCGCTTGGTTACTCTGAGTGACTAGCGCGCAGGAATGTGAAAAGTTTGACCCCTTTACAAAGTGCACTAAGTGCTTTATTTATAATACACATAAATAACTACTATCTAAGTTGGCTTCGTTTCCTTGCATGCCACGTGTTCTTCGTAACTTCCCCTCACGAAACCACGTTCTTTATTGTAACTTCTCTTTTATGAACCCATGTTCTCCATTCTTGCGGTCGAACCCGCATTTTCTATTGTAACTGTCGAACCCACGTTCTTCCTCCATAACGCTTCTCCTTTGAAGTCTAGGCGCTTATGGGCCTTTTGACCCTTTTGGACTTCTCACCTCCCTTGGGCCTAATCCATTCACCATGAATCCTTCTCTGATCGACTGCCCTTACGAAACCTTGGTCGACTACCTGTGAAATTCGACATGCTTATGTAGTCAACTCCTCATAATTTAATGCTCTTAAAAGAACCTTTTTGACTTTTGATTTGGATTTCTCTCTTTATGAAAGGAAGCAGGGGATTTTTTGATGAAGAAACGATGTCGAGCTCTGATGTTGGCTCTAATGTCTTTAGAAACAGAAACACAAACGTTGATTTGAGAGTTTGAGAGACAAATGGTTTATGGTTGGGTTTGTGACAGAGAAAAGAGGCAAATGATTTCTTAGTTGTTTGAACGAGAAGAAAAGTTATCTGAGATGAAGGTACCTCATTTTGGATGGACGACAAAGATGGTGTGGAAGAAGGTATCTCATTTTGTTGTTGGTTTCTTGATGGTTGATTTTTCGATTTTTGATTTTTACAATTTTTTGACAAAGAAAGAAAAGAAAAAGTGTGAGACAATCAAAAAAATTTCGCACTAATATATTCAGTATATCGTGGGTCACAACCAACATTAATATTTAATAAATAAATAATTTAATGAGTATATAGACACTAACATTTAAATAAATAAAAATAAAAACAAATAACGTCAAAAGGAAGAGAAAAAAATAGAGAAATAAAATATTTTTCCCACCAATCAAATTTTGGGATTTATAAAATAGTGTTGGCCTCCAAGTCGCCGCTACCATGTTAATAAATGAATAACTAAATTAAAAATTAAATCAATAATATTTATAAAGTAGCTTCGGCCCCAAGGGAATAATCCTTCCTGGCCTCGTTTCTTAGGGACTCTACCTCCCATGTCTCGTGCCTGAATAAATGCTAATTAATGTGACTTATCTTAATCACATCGCCTTTCTAAACCTTATGCATGAAAGACAGTAGAAGATAAAGAAAGCATGGTCGAACATATATAATTTAAGATAAGTATTAAAATTTTAAATTTTTTTTAAATTTTTTAAAGGTATTTCAAATAATTTTTCATAAAATTCATTTTGAAAACATAATTTTTTTTTAAAATTGCGATCTCAACTATGTATTAATTTTCAATAATACATGTTTATGTCAAAAATATTTTTGTTTCAATTTAAAAACAAATATAAAAAAATTAAAATATTTAAAAAAAATCTATTTTTTAAAAGTAAAACAAATGTATCCATATCAACAATCTAATCCAATAAATTGTCTCAATTTATTTCAATCAAATTCTTATATATCATAGGAATAGAGTACATTTAATTAGTATCAACAATCTTTTCTAATAGATTGACTTTAATATTATATTTTTAGAGAAATTTTTATTGTGTATATAAAGAATAGTTATTTCTTTCTTTCTCAGTCTTACTTTTATCTTGGTAGGCTTATTCGAGTGGGACCACATGAAGTATTGTTATCACTAAGAAAATCTCATTGTCACGGTGTAGATCCAAAATGTTGAGGAGGTGTATAGGAACACTCTGACTACAAAACAAGCTAATTTTATAATTAAGATAATTTATTGTAATTATAGAATTTGCAGTTGCAAGTGATTAATAAAGTTTTCCATAGTTTGTGGGCAGAGAGAAACTCTGCAGAAAATAATTGTCTTCTTTCTTTTCTTTTCTTTTCTTTTCTCATAATTCATTGTCATTGTGTGGTGATATCAATCTTGTTCATCAAGGTTGGTAGAAATTTATCATAGATATTTGATGGATTTCTGGTATCAGAGCCTTGGTTAATCGATTCAAAGGAAGTATCGATCAAGAACGATTGAGGAAGAAGAAGAATTCACGATGTCGAGTTATGGGAATGCAAATTATCCAGTAACTCTACCAATTCTGAAAGTAGACAACTATGAGAACTAGCGCAAACAGATGAAAGTTTTATTCAGGTGTCAAGGTCTTTGGGATCTTGTAAAGGATGGATTGGAAGAGCTTGGAGAAAATGCTTCAGAAGAAGAAAAGAAGAAACAAACAAAATCTGAGAAGCTGAGTTATAAAGCACTCTTTATAATTCATCAATGTCTGAGTCTAATTTTTTTTTGAAAAAGTGAGTGATTCAAAATCTGCAAAAGAAGCTTGGGAGGTTCTTGAGAAGTCTTTTGGTGGTGCAGAAAAGGTGAAAGAAGTGAGGTTACAAACTCACAAGAGAACGTATGAATTGCTTCAGATGGAAGATAGTGAAAGCATATCTGATTTCTTCACTAGGGTTACAAAACTAGTTAATAAAATCAAGGTGTGTGGAGAAACATTAACAACAAGAGCTATTGTTTCGAATATCTTGAGATCTTTGGCTCCTAAGTTCGACCACATGGTGGTGGCTATAGAAGAGGGGAAATACTTGTCGAAATTGACAAAGGAAGAGCTTCAAGGGACGCTTGAATCTCATGAACAAAGAATGATTGAAAGAGCTGTAGGCAAGTCGAAGAGTGATGTGGCTTTGCAGGCACATTCAGCAAAAGAAACCAAAGGCAAAGGAAAGTGGTTCGATAGAGGTAGAGACGACTACAACAAATTGACTGGTAGAAAAAACCAGAACGAAGGAAACATGTCGAATCATAGAAGACCATACCAAGGCAACCAAAGAGGTGGTGTTGCAAATATAAGAAGAGGTGGTGGTCGAAAACCTGACAATAGTCACATTCAATGTTACAATTGTCAGAAGTATGGTCACTATTCGAGTGATTATCCAGAAAAGCGAAAGAATCAAGAAAGTGATGCAAAGTTTGCAAAACATGAAGAAGAATAGATGATGTTGATGGTCTCAACAAGAGATGAAGATAGATTCAAGGACCAATCGTACTTGGATTTAGGATGCTCACCACATACGTCTGGAAGGAAAGACTGGTTTGTCAACATAAAACCCTCAATGAAAAATATGGTAAAATTCGTAAATGACAATTCCCTAGCAGTTGAAGGTATTGGTGATGTTATGATTATGATGCAAGATTGCAAGAGGTCAGTAATTTCCAATGTGTTGTACATACCAGGCATGAAGAGAAATTTTCTCAGTATAGGGCAGTTGGTCGAAAAGAATTATAAAATATCGATTGAAGATAAGATGATGAGAGTCGTCGACGCAAATGGAAGATTAATCTTGAAGGCCCCTATGTCTCAGAATAGAACCTGCAAGATCGAACTAAATATGATGGAGCACAAGTGCCTTTTGATTGCAGCTAGCAGAGATGAACGGATATGACATTATCGACTAGGCCATCTCAACTTCAGAGACATTAGAGATTTAAAGAGAAGAAATATGGTTTCAAGATTTTCGGAAATCGACATTCCAAACGAGGTATGTGAGGAATGTGTGCAGGCGAAGCAATACAAGAATAGCTTCAGAAAGGATGTGGGAAGCGGGTCGAAGGTTATTCTTGAAGTGTTATACTCTGATGTATGTGGACCAATCCGGGTGGATTCGATGGGAGGTAACAAATACTTTGTTACATTCATAGATGATTTCAGTCGAAAACTATGGACTTACCCGATCAAGAAGAAAAGTGAAGTGATCGAGGTATTTGCCAAGTTTAAGTTATGGTCAAAAGACAAAGTGGTCAAAAACTCAAAGTTTTGAGAACTGATGGTGGTGAAAAGTATGTGTCAAAAGACTTTGACAGGTTATATGAAAAAGGAAGGGATTATGCATGAGGTGGTGCCACCCTATACTCCACAGCATAATGGAACTGTATAAAGGAAGAATCATACCACCATGAATATGGTGAGAAGTATGTTGAAAGGCAAGAATTTACCTAAAGAGTTTTGGGGTGAAGTTGTATCGACTGCAACATACATTTTGAACAGATGTCCTACAAAGAAGCTAGAAGGAATTACTCCAGAATAATGTTGGTCTGGTGTGAAGCCTAATTTGAGTCATCTGAAAGTATTTGGATCTATTGCACATAGACATGTGCCAGATCAGTTTAGAAGAAAACTTGATGACAAGTCGAGTCAAATGATTCTAGTTGGATATCATTCGACAGGAAGTTACAAGTTGTTCGACCCAGTGAACAAGCAGGTTGTGATCAGTAGGGACATGATCATAGATGAACTTAAAGAATGGGATTGGATTGAAAATGTCAAGAAACATTTAGTAGTGAATCCTACTTGAAGAACCAGAAACTCAAGTCGAAAGAGAAGTTCGACAAGAGGAACCAACACTTATAGATCAACCAAGTACAAGCAGACCTAAAAGAACAAGACGCGTGCCTGCAAGATTGAAATATTGTGTGATTACATCAGATGATATGATAGATAATAAAGGTGAGTTGGTACATAATTCTTTCTATGCAGATGTCGAACCTGACAATGCAGTTGAAGCATTGAAGGATTCGAAGTGGGTGAAAGCAATGAACGAAGAAGTGAAGTCTATCAAAGATAAGAACACTTGGTCACTTGTTGAATTGCCTCAAGTAAAGAAGGTAATTGATGTCAAGTGGGTATACAAAGTGAAAATGAATTCCAAAGGGGAAGTAACTCGACACAAAGCAAGGCTTGTGGAGAAAGGATTTCTACAGAAATAAGGAATAGACTTCAATGAAGTTTATGCACCTGTTGCTAGGATCTAAACAATCAGGTTAGTTGATGGTCTAGCAGAAATAAACAGATGGCACATATGTCAGATGGACGTGAAGTGTGCATTCCTGAATAGACCCTTAGATGAAGAAGTTTATGTTAAAGAACCAGTTGGGTTTGTGAAACATGACAAAGAGAGAAAGGTGTACAGGCTGCATAAAGCCCTGTATGGATTTAAACAAACTCCAAGAGCTTGGAATAAGAAAATTGATAGTTTCCTAAGGGAGAAGGAATTTGTGAAGTGCACAACTGAACATGGAGTATATGTAAGAAGAAGCAATGGTGAATTGCTTATACTATGTCTCTATGTCAATGATTTATTGATAACAGGTAGCTGCAAAAGTGAGATTGAAGACTTCAAAGTTGATCTCAGCAAGGAATTCGAAATGTCTGATCTGGGTGAGATTTCATATTTCCTTGGAATCGAATTCTACAAGAGTAGTTGAGGTTTGATGATGCATCAAAGAAGATATGCAGGAGAAATCCTCAAGAGATTTGAGATGGAAGAATGCAACTCAACTTCGACACCTACAGAACCAAGACTGCAACTGTCGAAAGATATAGATGAAGATGATGTCAATCCAACCCAATACATAAGACTTATTGGGTCATTGAGATACCTTTGTCATACAAGACCTGACTTAGCATATAGTGTAGGTATGGTAAGTACATTCATGCAGAAGCCAAAAGTTTCACACCTAGCAGTGGTGAAGAGGATACTAAGGTATCTCAAAGGAACTCTCGACTATGGCATTTTGTTTCTTGCAGTTGATAAAGGAAAAGAATGCAAGTTAGTGGGATACACTGATTCAAGTTGGTGTAATGATGCTGAAGATCGAAAATCAACAGCAGGATATGTGTTTATGTTAGGTGGTGCACCAATTGCTTGGAATTCAACAAAGGAACCAGTAGCGACATTATCATCATGTGAAGCAGAATACATAGTTGCTTCTCTTTGTGCATGTCAAGCAACTTGGATGGTGAACCTGGTCGAAGAGATAACAGGGAAAAATCATGGAATAATTATCATGAAGATCGACAACATGTCAGCTATCAATCTGGCGAAGAACCCGATAGGACATGGTCGAAGTAAGCACATCGAAATGAGGTTCCACTATCTTCGAGAGCAGGTAGCAGACGAGAAGATGAATTTAGAACACTGCAGAACATAGAATCAGATTGCAGACATCATGACGAAGGGTGTGCAGGTCGAAGTATTTCGAAGACTAAGACCTATGATGAATGTAGATAGTTTAAACACAATGAATTAGGTGGTGTGTTGACAGTAATTCCTTGTGTCGAAGCAGTTTGCTCGACAGAGACAAGGGAGTGTCGAAGTAAGTGTGTCGAAAATGCTACAAACAGATTTGATACATATTTGGTTTTAGATTTAGATAAATTTGATTTACATCTAAAATAGATAGATTTGATTTAGTACCAAAATAGGTATTTTGGGCTTTTATAGTTTTGGGCTTTGACTTAGGAGCAAGATAACTTAAATCTATAAATAGAGGGAGTAACCCCTAATTTTATAATTAAGACAATTAATTGTAATCACATAATTTACAATTACAAGTGATTAATAAAGTTTTTCACAGTTTATGGATAGAGAGAAACTCTGCATAAAATAATTGTCTTCTTTCTTTTCTTTTCTTTTCTCATAATTCATTGTCATTGTGTGGTGATATCACACTATAAAAAATACTCTCATTTGCGACGTGAATTTCACGTCACAACTTGAAAAATCACGTCACAACGCATTATTTGCGACGTGCACGATCACGTGGCTGGAGAGGGGGTGGCAAATTATTTACGTGATTTTCATGTCACAAAGTTGTGACGTGAAAATCACGTTGTAACATACTTTTATATGATTAATAGTGCAGCAGAAAAAGCAGAGTGTGCAGAGTAAATTTACTTTATTTGTCATGTGATTTTCACGTTACAAATTAGTGACGTAAAAATCACGTCACTAAATAATTACATTTAATACTTTTACTAGCCTTCAGTTGCGACGTGATTTTTACGTCACAACTTGTGACGTGAAAATCACGTCACTGATGTTTTTCTTTTTTTTTAAATAAAAATTAATAACTGAAATTTGTTTTTCTTTTATAATTAATTAAATTAATAATATTAATTAATAAATTCAATATATAATAAATTTAATATATAATTAATTCAATATATTAAATTTAATATAATAAATTAATAAACTAAAATTATAAATTTAAGAATTAATTAGTAGGTTTAATTAAATAGTATGGTACAAAAATTCAAATTTGAAAGTAAAATTAAAAAAATTAAGTTTACGGGTGATCTTGGTTGGTATAATTCTTAATGTCAAAATTATCTTCATTTCCGTCATCCTCCGAATCTTGACCACGAAAGTTTTGATTTCCACCAAACCTTTGCATAAATTGTCTCATTTGTTGCTCCATATCAGCTCGCCTCTTTGTCATGATCTCCATTTGTCGTTGTTGTTCTTGCCTCATTGCCTCCATTTGGGCTTTCATTGCCGCCTCACGTTACGCTGACTCGCATCTCGCCTCATTTAACGCTAATTGTCTTACCGTTTCAAGTTGTTCTGGTGTCAAATTTGGTTGATGTGACCCCCTTCCCCATCTCTAACTCTTTGAAATAGAGTTTTATCCCACTTCTCAAGGTGCCCGCCAAATTTTCACCACCAAAAAAACAATCGTTAGGGCCTTTTCCACCAATGACTTGATCCCAAATATAAAAGTCCACATCTTGATAAAGCGGCTCTCCCTCTCCCAGAGTATATTGAGGATTATAAATTAGAAAATTTGCGAGCAATGTCCGATAATCATCCTATAAATTCAATAAAAAAAATTTAGTTAAATATTTAATAAATTAAATTAAATTATATTTAAAAAGTTTCCACGTGATTTTCACGCCATGACTTCTCAATTGGAACATGATTTTCACGTCACAGTTTCTCAGTTGCCACGTGATATAAACAACGACGTAAATTAAATAACTTACGTAAACTTTTAGAGTGCATTCGTCAATAAAATCCCTGATTTTATTTGTTTGAGTCTTTTTAACCAACTCAATCATCAATGGAGGTCTCCCCAAATTCTTGGTCTAAATAATAAAATTAATATTAATTAATAAAATATACTATGAATCAAAATATAACTTAAAAAGTGTTAATATTTACCATGCGTAGAACATGCTCTGCGGTACTTATACTTCCAACTGCATTAACGCAACCCCCTTTTTCAGATGCCCTCATCTTCTTAAAATTTTCAGATTTAGCCCGAAATTCGAGTGACTCCCAATATTTAAGAAGTTCCTCAAAAACCTCTTTCCCTATCCAATTGGGACGAATACCATGAAATTCACAATGCTCTCTAACACGCTGCATTATGTCAGAAAGTCGTCTTAAAGTTCTGCCATAATAATTTTTCTTTATCATCATCTCGTTCAATGGGTCCCACACACATTTTTCCCGCAATATTGTATGACATTAAAATAAATAGTTAGATAATTATAATGAAAAAGTCATTTAAATAACAATAACTAAAAATAAATTAATTATACCTTAAATTTGTTAAACCAAGCTTCTTTATTTTTGATATCTTTGAAGGTCTTCCAAAATTGTTTATACATCTGTTGAATTATATAATTTATAACCTTGGTAGCAGTCCGACTCGGCGAGAAACTAAACAACAATAATTTGAACTAGCAATATTAAATATAAATTTATATTAAAAATGAAAATATATTCTTAAATAAAAATTTATAAACAAGAAACTTACGAGTTTCCTTCGGGTCAAATCCAAAATCTCCCGTCAATGACATGAATCTCACTTGCGTCATCATTCCCTTAAAGATAATTTCCATCCAACACATCATCATTCCCATCCACATGATCATCATCATCATCATCATCATCATCCGGATGCGCATGATCATCCTCACGTGCAGGTACATGTGTGGGATGTGGGGTACAGGATCCTCTAGTCTGTGTGGGATGTGGGGTGTTGGATCCTCCAGTCTGCTAAAAGGATAAGGGCATCTGTGTGGGATGTGGGGTGTTGGATCCTCTAGTATGCTTGAAGGATAAGGGCATCTGTGTGGGATGTGGCGTGCTAGATCCTCCAGTCTGGTGGAAGGATGAGGGCATCTGTATGGGATGTGGAAAATTGGGTCCTCCAATATGCTGGAAGGATGAGGGCATTTGGGTTTGCGGAAAAAGAAAACCAGGTGGCCTAAAAAAAGATGGAACCCCATACAAGTTAATAAAAGAAGAAATCCCAGATGGGAATGACATATTCTGAGAGGAGAGTAATGGCACAAAAGGCTGAGTACTGGCCATGGACATAGGATCGACTGACTCTCCGGGGGAGGGCAGGTGACCGACTGAGGTGCCTCACATGTTACTAACCTCGGGCGCCGAGACTTTTTACCACTATCCTTACTCTTATCGGTTCGAGGTGGAATTTTACCTATTTATATAGAATACACTGTTAATATATATATATATATATATATATATATATATATATATATATATATATATATATATATATATTCATTAACAAAAATACTAAATTTGAAAAATACATTCTCTTCAATACATATTCATTAACACATTAATGATAACGAGAAATCGTATCATATAATTACTATGCTTTTCACCGATTTTTATAATACATTGAGTCGTCTAACTCCTGATTATTCCGATTTTTTGTGTCTTTTCACAGGTACAACGTGTGTCAACTCAAATCAGTGAAAAAGGACCACATGAAGGAAGCTAACCAAGAAACAGAAGAGAAAGAACCAAATCTGCAAAGTCTGCAGATTTTGTAACGGTGACGACCGTCACACCCTGTGACAACCATAACGCCTCCACAACCAGAAGAACGTTCGTCACACATCATTGACGAGCGTAATGCGCTATTTAAGCGCATTACGACCGTCACCCCCTTGTGACGACCGTCACACGCTAAAAGGGCAACGTTATGAATTAGTGGAGACGTGGGCAACGTTGAGGGCAAAACTCTTCTCCTATATTTCCTCCACTCAGTAACCATGCATCCGGGTCTTACTCCACTCAAGCCTTTTCCAAGATTTTCTCAACTACAATATCTTCTTCTCTATATATATGTGGTAGTTCAATGGATGATGGTCGAAGAAATTTATCCAGAGCCAAATTTATATTTTTCCGCATTATTCTATTTTCTTGTTTTTGAACCTTGTTTACACCTACTGTAATTTTAAATTTCAGAATTAGTTTTTAGAGTGTTAATTCTTCATTTAAGAATTAACACAATTATAGATTTCGATTGAATTGCAAGGAATTTGTAAGCATCAAGATTACCATAGCATCATTATTTCCAGGTTTTTTTATGCAATTGATATTTATTTATTCTTGTATTATGTCATTTATTTTTATAGATTATATTTTAAATTGCAGAGTTACTAAATATATTATGTCCGGCTAAATTAATTGTACCGGTATGTGACTCCTAAGTACCGAAAGAATTCAGTGATAACTTGGCCAAAAATGTTTACAAATAATTTCTGGTTTCCAATTTCCATGTTTAATTTAACTACCCTTGTCACGAGAGTGAGAGGATAATTAACACGATTTTGCCATGAGAGTGGGAAATTAAATAAGGCAAGAACTTGCATCCGAGAGCTGGGGTTCGACCAAGATAGTGGTAACAAAACATTAATTTTTAAATACATGAGAGTGTTTTAACAAATTAATTAAACTCAAATTGTTTTCAAAAAGTGTTATTAAATTTAAAGTGCATCCACTAGGTTTAGTAGCATGACTTATTTCATGAACACGAGAGTGTATGTCTCAGGTTTTTAAACAATTCGTTTTTACCGGAATACTTTATAGGCCAAGCGATTCACCGAATTCCTGAAGTTCAACTATCACATACCGGTATAGCTATTACTATTATTTTTAATTAAACTATTTCCCCCCTAAAACCAAATATTCATCGCTTAGTTAAACAACTGTAGCATTAGATCGTACGTGATTGATCCTCAGTCTCTGTGGGTTCGATAATCATTTAAAACTAGAACGACTAAACTGTATACTTGCAGTTAGTATCCTAATAGACTTATAAAGTCCCGATCAAGTTTTTGGCGCCGTTGCCGGGGACTGATTAGTCAATTAAGTACGATTCTTCTGTTGCGCGTTTAGACTAGGCAACAGAAACCCTTTTTCGATTTGTATGCCAAGGACTCGCTCACAAGGCGAACCACTTGACAAATCGATAGACGAACCTGAACGCATCCTTTCTGTAAGACGTGCAGTCAAGGATTACTATTTAAATCACGCTATTCCTTTACCCAAACCCGAAATCAAGATTGATTCTGAAACAGATTCTAATTCTTCCTCTGAAACCGAAACTAATCCAGAAATAGACATGGCCGAAGAACAAAGGACCCGTCCACTGAAGGAGTACGCAGCTCCATCACAACAAGAACCCCACAATAGCATTACTGCTCCAGCAATAAATCGAAACGATTTTGAGTTGAAACCGTCATTGATATCAGCTATCCAACAACGCCAATTCTCTAGAGATCCTTCCGAGGATCCAAATGAACATCTTACAAAATTCGTTCAATTTGCCGACACAGTTATAGCAAATGGTGTTAGTAAAG
This sequence comes from Vicia faba, assembly GCA_948472305.1. NCBI lineage: Eukaryota > Viridiplantae > Streptophyta > Magnoliopsida > Fabales > Fabaceae > Vicia > Vicia faba. Next base: position 1,517,397,864 of record OX451737.1, read on the forward strand.
ATGCAATAAGATTACGTCTTTTCCCTTTCTCGCTAAGAGATAGAGCTTGGGCTTGGTTGCAATCCTTGTCATCAAATTCCGTCACTACGTGGGAAGGACTTAAGATTGTATTTTTAGCACGATACTTTCCCCCGAGCAAGACTGCTGCACTAAGAGCCCAAATCAACGGATTTAGGCAGAAGGATACTGAATCGCTATTCGATGCATGGGAACGCTACAAAGATATGATGTGAATGTGCCCACATCACGGACTAGAAAAATGGCTGATCATCCACACGTTTTATAATGGACTCTTGTACAACACAAGACTCTCTATAGATGCCGCCACAAGTGGTACGCTGATGGACAAGCCTTACGACGAAGCTAACCAACTCATTGAAAATATGGCTCAAAACCACTATCAATGGGGAGGGGAAAGAACATCTGTGGAGAAAACTCAAACCAAAGGTGGGATGTACGAGATTAGTAGCCTAGATAAAGTAAATGCTAAGGTAGATGCTCTTACCCAAAAGATAGAAAGCTTGACCTTACCTCCTGCAGCCATCGTGGTTGCAGTTACCCCAAACTGCGAAGTTTGTGGAGTCCCTGGTCATGTTGGAACCGAATGTCAAATCTTAGCAGGAATATCAGTTGATCAGGTGAATTACGCTCAAGGTAATCCTTATGCTAATACCTATAATCCTGGCTGGAAGAACCATCCTAATTTCTCTTACAAGAGAAATAACGCTTTATATGCAACTGGCCAAGCACCTATTGTACCTCCAGGTTATCAAAAACCCGTTGTTAATGTTCCTAACATTCTTAAGAAATCTAACCTTGAAATCTTAATGGAAAATTTTATCGCTAATCATGCTCAACAAAACAAAGAATTCCTCAATCAAAATGTTCACATCGGTGAACAATTGAAGTTATTAGCAAATAAGGTAGATGCACTAGCAACTCACAATAAAATGTTAGAAACCCAAATCTCCCAAGTAGCACAACACCAAGCTAGTTCTGCCGCACCTGCTGGTACATTTCCTGGACAGCCACAACCCAATCCTAAAGGACATGCAAATTCTATCACATTACGAAGTGGGACAGCCCTCGATGGACCGGTAGATCCTAGACTCCAAAACACGACCATGTATCAGAAACCTGAAAAGGAAGTAGAGAAGTCGAAAGATCAATCTGAGAATGTAGAGGAAGACGCGAATGAGAACAAAGAGGTTTCAAAAAAAACTTATGTACCTCCACCACCATATAAACCACCAATTCCATACCCTCAAAGACTTGCAAAATCCAAAAACGAGGGGCAGTTCAAGAAATTTGTAGAACTTCTGAAACAATTAAACGTTACTATCCCGTTTACAGAAGCTATAACCCAAATGCCGTCATACGCTAAATTCCTAAAAGAGATATTGTCTAATAAAAAAATAGTTGAAAATGAAACCGTTATGCTAACCATCGAATGTAACGCCATAATTCAAAATAACATGCCTCCAAAGCTAAAAGATCCTGGTAGTTTCTCCATACCATGTGTAATTGGAAAATCTGTCATAGACAAAGCTCTATGCGATTTAGGAGCAAGTGTTAGTCTAATGCCCTTATCTATTTGCGAGAAGCTCAAACTAGGTGACATGAGACCTACCAAGATGTCCCTACAACTAGCTGACAGATCAGTCAAATTCCCTGTTGGTATGCTAGAAAACATCCCTGTCTGAATAGGACAATTTTACATACCGACTGACTTTATAATAATGGACATTAAGGAAGATTCAAACATTCCCATCATATTAGGAAGACCATTTTTAGCTACTGCAGGAGCCATTATTGACGTTAAGAAAGGAAAGCTTACCTTCGAGGTAGGAGAAGAAAAAGTAGAATTCATTCTTTCCCAATTCTTCAAAGCCTCTGCTATAGATGACTCATGCTGTCTCCTAGATATTATTGATGAATGTGTCAAAGAACTAGAAAGCCAAGAAGACACCTATTCTGGGATGCTGAAAATTCCGACACCAACTATCCTCAAGGATGATGACTGGAAACAACAACATCTAGATGCCAACCTAAGCGAATGTTTCGCCTTAAAACTCGATCCTACCCCAACTGATAAGAAAACTGATATAGAACTTAAAATGTTACCTGACGATCTTAGGTATGAATTTTTAGATAAAGAGCTCGAACGACCAATTATAGTCAATGCCAATTTAGGGAAGATCGAAATCGAAAAACTTCTTAATGTGTTAAGGAAGTATCCAACTGTGTTAGGGTATAATATATCAGATCTAAAAGGAATAAGCCCTTCTCTCTGTATGCACCGCATTATGATGGAGGAGGACTGCAAGACTTCTAGAGAACATCAAAGACGAATAAATCCTATCCTAAGTGAAGTCGTTAAGAAAGAAGTGCAGAAACTGCTAGAGGCAGGCATCATATACCCAATATCAGATAACAATTGGGTCAGTCCAGTTCACGTAGTACCTAAGAAAGAAGGTGTTACGGTTATAACAAACACAAAAGGCGAATCGGTGGCACAACGTACCCAAACAGGATGGAGAATGTGTATTGATTACAGAAAACTAAATAAAGCTACGCGCAAGGACCATTTCCCATTACCATTCATTGATCAAATGCTCGAGCGTTTAGCCAAACATTCCCATTTCTGCTATCTTGATGGATACTCGGGATTCTTCCAAATTCCCATTCATCCTGATGATCAAGAGAAAACCACATTCACATGCCCCTATGGTACCTTTGCATACCGAAGAATGCCATTTGGACTATGTAACGCACCTGCAACCTTCCAACGATGCATGATGGCGATTTTCGCAGACTTTTTAGACGAAATTATGGAAGTATTCATGGATGATTTTTCTGTCTGTGGAGAAAGTTTTGACGGATGTTTATCAAATCTTGAATTAGTACTGAAACGCTGTGTCAATGTCAACCTAGTGCTCAATTGGGAAAAATGTCACTTCATGGTAAGACAAGGAATTGTGTTGGGTCACATTGTATCAAACAGAGGGATTGAAGTCGATAAAGCAAAAATCGAAATTATCAAAAACCTTCAACCACCCAAAACAGTTAGAGAAATAAGAAGTTTTCTAGGACACGCTGGTTTTTACCGACGTTTTATAAAAGATTTCTCTAAAATCACTAAGCTGCTAACTGAATTATTAATGAAAGAAGTTGAGTTTATTTTCGATGATAAATGCTTAAACGCATTTGAGACGCTTAAAGAAGCCTTGATTTCAACACCTATTATGCAACCTCCTAATTGGAACCTACCATTTGAAATAATGTATGATGCGAGCGATTATGTTGTAGGCGCAGTCCTAGGACAACGCAAAGATAAAAAGCTTCACGCTATCTACTATGCAAGCAGAACACTCGATCCCGCACAAATGAATTACGCCACTACGGAGAAGGAACTCTTAGCTGTTGTATTCGCGTTGGATAAATTTCGTTCCTACTTAGTGGGCGCCAAAATCATTATTTACATGGATCATGCTGCGATCTGATACTTGCTAAGTAAGAAAGACGCCAAACCGCGACTACTCAGATGGATCTTACTCCTACAAGAGTTTGACTTGGAAATAAAAGACAAAAGAGGGACTGAAAACGTGGTAGCAGACCATTTATCAAGATTAGATGGAATCCAAACCGAGAGTGTTCCCATAAACAAAGATTTCCCTTATGAACGCCTTATTGCTAAACTAGAGATAGCTCCTACCGAAAATTTAGATCAACACAATGAACCTTTAACAACTGCGGTAGTAAAAGCCATTTGTACCAACACCACATTACCATGGTACGCTGATTTCGTCAACTATTTAGCCGCCGGTGTTTTACCACCCGATTTAACGTACCAACAACGGAAGAAATTATTCCATGATCTTAAACACTACTTTTGGGATGAACCACTACTCTTTAAAAGAGGCGCCGATGGTATCTACCGTCGCTGTGTTCCTAACGATGAAATAGACGACGTCATTTCCCATTTCCATTCCGCCCCTTATGATGGACACGCTAGTACATCGAAAACTTGTGCAAAAATACTTCAAGTTGGCTTCTTTTGGCCTACTTTATGGAAATACGTCCACGTAGCAATTATGAACTGCGATAGATGTTAGCGCACAGGAAATATATCTAGACGCGACAAAATGCCGCAAAAAGGGATTCTCGAAGTAGAAATTTTCGATGTATGGGGAATTGACTTCATGGGACCGTTCCCCGCATCTTTTGGAAATAAGTATATATTGGTAGCTGTTTACTACGTATCAAAATGGATTGAAGCCATCGCTGCACCCACAAACGATACACGAGTGGTACTTAAGCTATTCAAGCATGTTATATTCCCACGATTCGGTGTACCAAGACTAGTAATCAGTGATGGCGGTTCCCATTTTATCTCTAGAATTTTTGAAAAACTACTTTCAAAATATGGTGTTAAACATCGCATAGCCACACCATACCATCCTCAAACGAGTGGACAAGTGGAAGTGTCAAATAGGGAAATTAAACAAATCCTTGAGAAAACCGTAGCCACATCCAGAAAAGATTGGTCCTCCAAGCTAAATGATGCTCTTTGGGCATATAGGACAGCTTTTAAAACCCATATCGGAACAACGCCGTTTAAATTAGTTTATGGAAAATCTTGTCATTTGCCAGTAGAATTAGAACATAAAGCTTACTGGGAAATTAAAACCCTTAACTTAAATTACAAGATTGTTGGTGAGAAACGAATATTAGATATCCATGAATTAGAAGAATTGCGTTTAGACGCTTATGAAAATGCTAGAATCTATAAGGAGAGAACAAAAAAATGGCACGATAAGCGTATCTCGCGGAAAGAATTTAAGGAAGGAGACATCGTACTCCTATTCAACTCTAGACTGAAACTTTTCCCGGGAAAATTATGTTCCAGATGGTCAGGACCGTTCGAAATTAATAAAGTATTCCCAAGTGGTGCGATAGAAATTAAAGGAAATTCTATCGAACCATTCATAGTCAATGGCCAGCGCTTAAAGCACTATTTTAACATCGGAAATCTAAACTATTCGGCTTATCTGCAGTTAAGTGAGCCACCTATCCCGATACCTAACTGAATAGGTACTATCTGTCGAGCCATCGACATAAAACAAAGGCGCTTCATGGGAGGCAACCCATGTTTTCTTTTAATTATTTTTATTGTTTTAATATGTTTTTACTTTTCTTTTCTTTTACTTAATCTTTAAAACTTTCATGTTGCATCTCTTACTCCTTTTTATTTTCTTTTTCTTCTATTTTTATTTTTCCTTTAAACTTTCTTTTTCTTTTTGATTTAACTTCGACATTTTTAACCTGAAAATACTAACGTAGTTTTTCAAACATTTATTAAAAATTTTCAGGGGGTAATTGTTTAGATTTACTATTTAGCTCCATGGCATGAGTAAACTACATGAACATCACCTTGAGAAGTAGGCACCAGAGAAGACGCTTTGAAGATCTGGCTGAGCGTGAGATGTGTCCTACAATTTATGCTGATGACCATGCTATGACTGCTTTAGGCATTTGTGAGAGTGTCATGTATCTGCTATACCAAATAGGCTGGGACACTGCTCCTATTCGGAGACATTATTGTACCTACAGGAAGTTGACCCTTGAGTTCCTGAGCATACTGAGCCACCTTCCAAATCATGGGTTAGGGTTCAACCGTGGGTGGATCACCTTCAGACTATTTGACATGGACTACCGCTATAACCTTAGGGAGTTTGCCAACCTGTTAGGATTCCCTTATGGCCCTGATGTTATTACCATGACCCAGGAAGACATATTGCTTGATACTGACCTTGATTTCTTCTCGGGTAGCATTGCTGGCAATAACCATCCCGAGCCGTCTGACCTTTATTCTGAGTCCATCCACAACCCCGCTATCAGGTACTTTTATAAGATCATTGCCCACACACTTTTTGGTAAAGAGCAAAATGTTACCTCAGTGTCACGTGATGAGATTTTCATCATGTACTGTGCTTCTCAGAGCCGCCCAGTAAACGGTGCCGCCTATATGCTAGCTAACATGGAATGTATTATACAAACACCAAATGCCCCAATCCTCTTAGGTGGTTTAGTCACTATGATCTCTAATGCCATTGGACTCCGAAGGCCTATGTTAGGATCAGCACCGCATTATAGAATCAAGCCAATGAACATTGATTTTTTCTTCAACACTAGTTTTATAGGAAATCTTGGGCCAGATGAATTTGAACTGCTAATTAATCATGAGACTGTCCACTAGTTTGTGCTCCAGAACCCTATAACTAGTGTCCACAATAGAGCAAACTGGCTTTTTGACCTCCACCATCCTCCTACACCGCCTTCGTCTCCTTCCACTGTTGACATCTATGAAGTACCTCACACCTCTCGCGATGCTGAAGATCCTGCAACACCACCGGGATACCACCAGTTTCCCGACCCATGGGAGCAGCATGTAGCTTCTACTAAGACCACCACCCAGGATCCGGAGATACCAACACCGCCTCCACCTACTATCACCCTTAACTCTTTGCATGAAGAAATTACCGAAATGCGGGGTAAGCTTACATCTCTACGATTGGATTTCATCGCTCATGGATTTGGTGACAGACTAACTGGATTTCATGCACCAACATATGTTTCCTACTCCTCGTGGCTAGAGATTGTCGTTGTTATATTGATTTGTTCTTCTCTTGCATTTGTATATAGAGTGAGGTCACTGTTTAGTATAAGTGTGGGGGAAGAATATAGTTTGTTTTAGTATTTATATTATTTTTATTATTATTTAAGTTATTACTTCCAAACAATTTTTACTCATTACTGAAATTTCAATTATTTATCAAGTTTCAAGTTATATTGCCTTACTGCCATTATTTCATTTCATACATGCTATTTCAATTTTCAGTATATTTTTCATTTTATTTATTTTATTTATTTTACTGTTCATATTTTCTGCAACAATTTGGTCATGTGTGTTGAAAAAAATTATTAATGCTTACTATGCTAGAATTTTAAATTATAATATTAGAAAATAAAAAAATGTGTCACGTTCTTTTCATTAATGAAATTGAACGCGTGACGCTCGTAACACCCTCATGACGAGTGTAACACGCGTTTCACCGTGTTACGCCCGTTACACCCTCGTGACGACCGTCATGCGCGCAATATATCAGAACCTGCTATTACAGAGCCGTTCCATCTTTGTTTCAAAACCTCCCAACCTCCATTACTGCTAACGGTAACATCACCCACTCCATTTTTTTCAAACTTCCAACATTCTAACACTAAAAACCCCATCAACCCATTACCCCATTCTCATTCCAAACCTTTTTCAATCCGTTTTACAAACACCATGGCCAACAATCAACAAGCTCTCGTTCTCACTTTCAAATCCGGAGAACAAGGCGAAACCCAACGGGTCAAATTCCAGAAGTTCCAACGCCGCGGTCTCCAACCTACACAGTATGTTGATCTTGACTGTTTGAGGAATTTGGGACTACTTGACAGTGTCCGACAATTGTTGCAGAGTGTGGATTTATGGAACCTGTGCCACGAACCGCAACCCATTTATGAAATTCTAACTCTTGAGTTTCTAAGTTCCTTTGTATACATCACTCCCGCAAGTGCCACGAACCAATTGTCAGACCTGGCCAAGTTTCGTATGTTTGGCATCGAGAACGGGCTGCCCCAAACCGACATCGCACGATTTTTAGGCTTTTGTTCTGACGAAGGTGTCCATCTTCGGGTGCCGGATAATTTTGGTGAGGAAGCTTTTAACTTATGGCACAATATAACGAACATCCGTGCCGGATCCTACGACCACCTCAACGCCACACACATCCATAATCTGGCTATCCACTATTTCCACCGCATCCTCAGCAACACCATCTTCGCCCATGACAGCAACCACAAGCTCAACTCCAAGGAGCTCTTCTTCATGCATTGCACATTCACCGGGCAAAAGATCAACGTTTCCCCGTTTTTACTGGCTCATATCCACTCTATTTGTGCTAGAGGCGGAAAACCCTTTTATTTCGGAGGGCTTGTCACTTCACTTGCCATAGCTCTGAACTATGGTGCTGCTCTCGCGGATATGCCTTCTATGGCACCGACTTTGCTAACTTTGGATCACTGCAAGGCCGCACATCTCATTTATGAGCGGGAGGATGGCAGATTCCACCCTGTGATCAGAAACACTGTTTATCATAACATCATTTTGCCTTACAGGGACAGAATTGATCCACGAAACCGAGCTAACTGGTTGTTCGATCCTGCAGCTCCCGCGGGGCGTGCTCCTACTCATGAAGACCAGCCTGCAGCCCCTGCAGACGAAATGCAAGAAGAGCTGGACAATGCTCCCCCCGTCCACGACATTCAAGGACCTTCATCTGCACCACCTCCTATTAATCTTGAATACGTTCTCCGCGCCATTCATATGCAAAACCAAATGAGCGCAGCGCTTGAAAGAAGACAGCAAGAACAATATGAGTATCTATACGCTCAAAACACTCAGATCTTGACTGGACAGCGAAACATGAATGAGAGGTTGGACGAGACCCTGTCAGAACTCAACGCCTTAAGGCTGGACGTCAGCACCCTTAGTTACCAGGATACTGGCACAAAAGCCACTCCTACCAGGCGCTCTCGCACCAGGAGTAGAGGACGTGGTCACCAGTAGTTTTCTTTATTTTCTAAGTAGTTTACTTTTTCTGTTTCATTTCCTTTTTGTTTGTTTTTGTAATTGTGTTTCCCCGCCTATATACTGCAACATTGAGGACAATGTCGGATTTAGTGTGGGAGAGGTACCTTTCCATCTTCTATAAACTAGTCAATTTTTATGATATGTCTCGATTCAAATTCTTCGCTTTATTTAGCCATACCGAAAATTTTTTATCTTCGCATTAGCCCGACATACCTATTTTAACGAAATCCCAGTTGAGGAAGCCGAAAACAACATAACAAGATCGATACGGTTATGACACCGTAGACTTCCTACTTACGCGATCCGCTTCAATAACCATTATACCGATATCTTGAGTTTTAGTTCTAAAGTAACCCCTAGTAGTTTATACTAGCAGTCAGCACCGTCTTGACACAAACCACGTGGAGAATCGATGAATATAAGTGTTTGATGCCTGATCATTGAAATATCCTTCTTATCTCGCTGCTAAAAGAAAAGAAATTTTGTGCACCAAAATATACGGTCACATATAAGAGCTGAGCAAATAATGAAGGAACCCACTGTTGGTTGGTTCAGAGGTATCTGGTTCTGGACTTAGTAGGGCGTGCTACGACTCGATCCCCCACAACCTCCAATTTGGATAACGTATGCAGGGTTGCCACATTCGTGTACCAGACCCCGTGCTAAAAGGATCAAAGTCACTAACCGGTTGCTCCACTACATGCGTGCTAAGCCAAAGGGCTTAATGTGATTGCGCCAGAACGAAACCGGGTGAAATAGATACGAGGAACTCTAGGCAGAATTATAACGGAACTACTGGATAGTTCGTTTGAAGTGGAAGCCTACGACTAAGCTTATTGCTTGTATCATCAGCGTATCGTTAGTGTTTCACTCAAGTATCGGCCGAACTGACGAGGATTTCCCGAAATTGCTTTAAAAATCGAAGGTATGTCATGCATATGCGCTTGACAAAACTTGTCCGTTTTTTCGAATGACTATTTGCTTGAGGACAAGCAAAGGTTTAATTATGGGGGAATTTGATAACGAGAAATCGTATCATATAATTATTATGCTTTTCACCGATTTTTATAATACATTGAGTCGTCTAACTTCCGATTATTCTGAGTTTTTGTGTCTTTTCACAGGTACAACGTGTGTCAACTCAAACCAGTGAAAAAGGACCACATGAAGGAAGCTAACCAAGAAACAGAAGAGAAAGAACCAAATCTGCAAAGTCTGCAGATTTTGTAACGGTGACGACCGTCACACCCTGTGACGACCGTCACACCCTGTGACGACCGTAACGCCTCCACAGCCATAAGAACATTCATCAAACATCATTAACGAGCGTAATGCGCTATTTAAGCGCATTACGACCGTCACCCCCTTGTGACGACCGTCACATGCTAAAAGGGCAACGTTATGAATTAGTGGAGACGTGGGCAACATTGAGGGCATAACTCTTCTCCTATATTTCCTCCACTCAGTAACCATGCATCCGGGTCTTACTCCACTCAAGCCTTTTCCAAGATTTTCTCAACTGCAATATCTTCTTCTATATATATGTGGTAGTTCAATGGATGATGGTCGAAGAAATTTATCCAGAGCAAAATTTATATTTTTCCGCATTATTCTATTTTCTTGTTTTTGAACCTTGTTTACACCTACTGTAATTTTAAATTCCAGAATTAGTTTTTAGAGTGTTAATTCTTCATTTAAGAATTAACACAATTATAGATTTCGATTGAATTGCAAGGAATTTGTAAGCATCAAGATGACCATAGTATCATTATTTCCAGGTTTTTTTATGCAATTGATATTTATTTATTCTTGTATTATGTCATTTATTTTTATGGATTATATTTTAAATTGCAAAGTTACTAAATATATTATGTCCGACTAAATTAATTGTACCTGTATGTGACTCCTAAGTACCGAAAGAATTCAGTGATAACTTGGCCAAAAATGTTTACAAATAATTTCTGGTTTCTAATTTCCATGTTTAATTTAACTATCCTTGTCACGAGAGTGAGAGGATGATTAACACGACTTTGCCACGAGAGTGGGAAATTAAATAAGGCAAGAACCTGCATGCGAGAGCTGGGGTTCGACCCAGATAGTGGTAACGAAACATTAATTTTTAAATATATGAGAGTGTTTTAACAAATTAATTAAACTCAAATTGTTTTCAAAAAGTGTTATTAAATTTAAAGTGCATCCACTAGGTTTAGTAGCATGACTTATTTCATGAACACGAGAGTGTATGTCTCAGGTTTTTAAACAATTCGTTTTTACCAAAATACTTTATAGGCCAAGCGATTCACCGAATTCCCGAAGTCCGACTATCACATACCGGTATAGTTATTACTATTATTTTTAATTAAACTATTTCCCCCTAAAACCAAATATTCATCGCTTAGTTAAACAATTGTAGCATTAGATCATATGTGATTGATCCTCAGTCTCTGTGGGTTCGATAATCATTTAAAACTAGAACGACTAAACAGTATACTTGCAGTTAGTATCCCAATAGACTTATAAAGTCCCGATCAATTAAATAAATAATTCATTATTCTAAATCTTCATGCTCGTCATCCATATCATTCTCATCATCTGATGTGATATTGTCCTCGGATCCAAACTCTTCACCATGCTCTTCGTCCATAGTACCATCAACAAACAATATAGACACATCAACTTGATGTCCCTCAACCATTGTATCAGATAAACTTGTAATATATTCATCTGCAATCACATCATTAATTTTTTCAACTTCATCAACTTGGTAAGCAGCATCTTCCACTAGATCGCCAGTTTCAATATGACCCAGGGGTTTTGTTTTTATTACAACACGCTATCCTCGTTTACGTGGTACAAATGAAGGATATGGAACATAATAAACCTTCCTAACAATATGTCACATTATGAAAGGGTCATACTCTTTGTACCTCCGATCCATTTGAATCTCAACAGTACCATATGACTTATCTATTTTTGTGCCTCTAGTTGGATCATACCATTCACAATAAAACAAGACAAATTTATTTTCGAGTCTAAGTAATTGTATACCAACTCGTAGATATGTTTAACAAAGCCATATAAGTCATCTTAACCGCCATCTGTAACTCCTTTTACAAATACCCCATTGTTTATGGTTTTTTTCCCTTCAGTCTATGTCTCAGTGTGAAATTAATATCCGTTCACGAAGTATGTGGGCCATTCATTTGCGCTTTGAAAAGGGCCTTCGGACAAGTTTCTCAAATGAAGTATTTCTGGAGTCAATGCAACAATGCTAGACAATCTCTCCTTAAACCATGCTGGAAATTGAGCATGAATGACACCAGATGTTGATTGTACACCCACACTATAAAAATAGGCGATGTTAAATTCCTTAAAAAGAAACACACAATAAGTTTCAAAATAATAAGTTTTATACTAACACTGCAAAGAAAATTAAACAGTAGGGGTATACTTACTCAAGATATGGTTTAACTTCAACGCAATTGATCAAGACATGGACATGTGCGGATTGTATTTCTTTTTGGGTCAACCAATGCACACCCTTCTTTCCAGCGGGACGACCTAGACGCCCGAAGATTGATAAGGTGAATTGACTTCTCTCATTGACATTTATAGGATTTCGTATGATTCTAGGAGTTAACATCAAGTGATTGAAATAATAACTGCAAAAATGTGATGTTTCCCGATGCAAGTAATGTGCACATATAGATCCTTCAACTCTAGCTTTATTTTTCACTGATCATTTTGAATCACCCATGAACCTTTCAAACGGATACACCCACATATATTGAACAGGTCCACCAAGATAACCTTCATATGCAAGATGCACAGGTAGATGTTCCATGGAGTAAAAAAAAAACAGGTGGAAATACTTGTTCCAACTTACAGAGAATGAGTGGAATGTTTCGGTCCAACTTAATGATGTCATCCACTCTTAAAGTAGACGCACAAATATCTCTAAAAAAATGACTAATTTTAGTTAGTGGATTAAGCACATGTTTGGGTAGTGAACCAAATGCAATTGGTAGCAATTGTTCTATAAAAACGTGGCAATCATGACTTTTCATACCATGCAACTTTCTAGTGTTAGCGTCGGCACACCTTGCTAAATTTGAAGAATACCTATCTAGCATTATCAAATCTTTTAACCATCGACAAACCGCTTTAGCTTCTTGGGAAGTCAGACTAAAACAAGTCTTAGG